>OY282558.1:414954406-415554406 GCA_958295665.1 Tipula vernalis
ACAATAACCATGTACTCATCGTTGTACATAGACGTAATTACTATTATGTATAATAAAAAAAACAGAAATAATTTGGAAATGTTTACAGTCGCTCAGATACCTGTAACGATCGTTACACAGATGGTAAGCAATATCGAGAGACGAATCGAGATGATGGACTTACATTACCGGCAACAACGGGCCAGATCACGAGGCCGATCGCAAAATCGTCAGCAATCGCGTAGTCAATCACGAACGCCTAGCCAGGATGAATTATGTTGGTACCATACGGAGACAAAGCAGTTAAATGTCGAGAGCCTTTTTCTAAAAGACAGGCGCCTAACGTCTAACCATTCCAAAAAACTAATAGGCCAGTCGCCTAATACAGGCGACGCGGGTCATACAATAGCGCGACTTATCGCTATTGATAATTTAACAAAGTCGAAATTCTTAGTCGACACAGGCGCGGGTGTTTCAGTGCTTCCGCCTACGATCAGCGAACGGCAAAAACCTCCAGCAGCGATAAAACTATTTGCAGCTAACGGTAGCGAAATTAAAACATATGGCACCAAACGTCTGACTCTCTCATTGGGTCTACGAAGAAGTTTCACCTGCGATTTCATTATAGCAGACGTTATCGATCATCGGAGCTGATTTTTTACGCCATTTCGAACTCTTGGTGGACATCAAAAACGGTCAGCTGATCGACAGCCTGACCAAATTGTCAGTCAAGACAGTTCAACAAAAGACAGGTGAGCAAACTTTGAAAACCTATGATATTAATTCCGAGCTTGCAGATTTATTGAACGAATTCCGCGACGTAACTGTCTTCACGAATACTAAAAAAGGCAAAGTTAGTACGACAACTCACCACATCACAACGACAGGCCAGCCAGTCTGTGCCAAAGCACGAAAGCTGTCGCCCGAAAAACTTAAGGCTGCTCAAAATGAATTCCAATTTCTAATGGATCAGGGGATAATTCGCCCTTCCAAAAGTAATTGGTCAAGTCCTCTGCATATGGTCCGTTGAACGTGAAAACAATACGAGATAACTACCCCATAAGTTTTATACAGGATTTTACTCATTTCCTCGATGGCACCGAAATTTTCACGGTACTTGACTTACAGCATGCCTACCAACAAATCCCGATCGAGCCAAACGACATATCGAAAACGGCCATATAATTACACCTTTCGGATAATACGAGTATGTTTACATGACTTTTGGATTATGTAACGCGGGCGAGACGTTTCAAAGGGTTATTCACGAAGTTTTACGAGGATTGAACTTCGTTTTATCGTACCTGGACGATATTTTTATTGCTTCGAAAACACCGGCGGAGCATAGATGTCACGTCAAGATGACGTGACATCTATGACTTCAGCGATTATCAGTATACGGCTTATGCATCAATACAGCGAAATGTCAATGGGGTAAAACAGAGGTGCAGGTCCTAGGACATCTGGTGACATCTACCGGCATTAAGCCATTACCAGAAAAAGTACAAGTCATTGACAACTTCTCGAAACCGAAGACAGCGCAACAACTAAAAAGATTCTTGGCCATGATAAATTTTTATAGGAGATTTATACCACACGCCGTTGAGAATCAGATGACACTGCAGAAACTAATAGTTGGCAACAAAAAGAATGACAAGACCGAGATTCCATGGACAGACGAATCAACAACCGCATTTCAGAATTGCAAAAGCGATCTACGAAACGCAACATTGCTTGCACATTCGAAACCGAATTCCAAATTATTACTTTACGTCGTTTTGTCATCAACAAGATGAAGCAGGAGTTATCCAACCATTGGGTTTCTACTCAAAAAAGTGAACACATAGTGTCAGCAGAGATATTCTACGTACGATCGCGAACTTCTAGCGATGTACCAAGCAGTAAAACACTTTCAACACATGGTTGAAAGACGAGATTTCTGCATTTATACGGACCATAAACCATTGGTTTTCATGTTTCGTCAGAAACTAGAGAAGGCATCACCGCGACAGGTCCGTCATATCGACTACATCGGGCAGTTTACAAACAAAATTTTGCAATTTAGCGGATCTACTGTCACGAATCGATCATAATAACAAATGAGCAAAAAGAGGATCCCGAATTAAAAACTTTATTGGCAGGTAATAATTCTAATCGTGTTCTACAGTATTTTGCCATTCCAGGATCTTATGAAACACTGTGCTGTGATGCAACCTACCAGTTAATCAGATCATTTGTATCCAAAAGGTTCAGGACTCTGATACTAACCCGACTTCACGGTTAAGCAACATCCTTGTTCTAGCATGAACAAGGATTGCAACGGTTTTGTAAGAGCTTTTCTAGCGTGTCAGCGAGCTAATGTTCATCGACACAACAAGACGCCAGTGTCCGATTTCATCGTACCGGATAGCCGGTTTCAACACGTCAATATGGATATCGTTGGCCCATTACCGATCAGTTCAGACAAGCGTTACATTTTGATATGTATCGACCGTTATACGCGATGGCCAGAGGGGTATCACAATTTGGTACTCCATCACGAATCACCACAGATTTGGATCGACAATTTGAGTCCGAAATCTTCAGGGAGTTAACGAGACGTTTGGGAATTAACCATCTTAAGACGACGCCTTACCATCCCCAGTCGAATGGGATGATCGAGAGATGGCATCGAACGCCAAAAAGCAACAACCATTCAAAGGCTACCAAACTAACGATTGGATCGATGCATTACCCACAATACTACTATAGGGTTGAGGTCAACGTTCAAAGAAGACATCAAGGCGACGCCATCAGAATTTGTATACGGGATGTCACTACGGCTACCGGGCGAATTCTTTCACGAGGTTTCAGCTACAGAAAACATAGCTGAGTTTCTGTAAAATCTAAGGCGAATGATGAACAAACTTAGACCGAAACCTGCGAGCCATCACGATTGGTCGAAGTTCTTTGTGCAGAAGCAGTTAACAGATTGCACTCACGTTTTTGTGCGAAACGACGCGGTGAAAGGTCCACTTCAGCCACCTTATGACGGACCATACGAGGTCGTGCAACGATTCGACAAGTATTTTAAAGTCCGGATCCATAACCAGGCAAGAAAAATCTCCATCGACCGATTAAAAGCAGCGTTTTTGCCCTTAGACGATCAGCATATCGGATTGTTAGTTTATCTAAAATTGTTTGAGCTTTCAAGAAATCGTAATTTGATTACCTACAACTAAACGCTGCTTTTGATGTTGAGTAGTTCCATGCAGTGGCATATTTGCCAAGATTTTCGATTTTTTTTTTATCTTTGAGATACAATTTATTTGTCGAACGGAACACCCTGCTACAAAATATCCAGGTGATTCAACAGCTACAGCATTTTTCCAGCCATTCTTTGCATGAACTCAAAAATCAAAATCCCAACACACAAACCACCTGACATTACACTCAGATCATCTCATTGAATTAAAAAAATTTTTAAACATCCATGGTGTAGAAAGGAAAATTAAGCCGGACAGTGGTTTTTGTAAATTCTATGAAAAAAAGGGAACAACCGTTACCGTTATAAATACGCACAAGAAAAATGAGCACTTGGAAAATTGCTTGCACGGGAACTGCTCACACATAGAATGCTCGCTTTCGGGATTTATAAAAATTTCAGAATTTACAGAATTCCATGTGAATATGTAGACGCACTGTTGTATATATTGCCACCTAGTGGTGTCTACGTGGAAATTCATTAACTATGGAGTTTTGGAAAACTATATCTCCATTAAAATGATGGCTTCCGTTTTATTGCCTCTTCGCTGCCGTCTAAAATTAGTTGGAATGTGAAAACGTCTTCCGGAGCATTTTCTTTAATTGATAATATTTTCGACTCTTTTGATGAATTGTGGAACATTATGTCATTCTGTAAACCCGCCAGCTAGTAATAGCTCATTTATTTTTTGTTTTAGGTTTTGCACTTCCTCTACTGTATCTATCCCTGAGATGAAATCGTCAACATATAAATCTTGCTGATTATCACAAGCAATCTAGTGCAAAGTTTTAGTCGCCAAAAATGATGATCTGCCTAATCAAAAGGTGGACGAATTCAGCTTCTGATAATTGGGCTAGTCAGACACTTGACTTCGCCACAGAATTCGAATTTTGGTTGTACATTTTTTCAATGTCCCAGGTCAATGCAATTGTACGGCTTCTGAATCTCATCAGATTTGACCATAAAATTAACTATATGGTAAGATCAACTAGCATTGTCTCATTTAGTAAAATTCCAGACGAAGACTTGGCCGAATCATCAAATACAACTCGTAGTTTGGTTGTTTCACTAGATTCCTTCAGCAGATAGTGTGGTCAGCCGCTTTGGTAAGTCCTATATACTTCTTTAGGCAGTGGATTAAGTTACAGATTTCTTTCCAATGCCATGTCTCTCCGCTTGGCTGCATTCACTAATTTCTCGAGTAGAACTGCCTTTTTCTTAATGTCATTGCTACATATATGTATCGCCCTTCCTCATTTCATTTGTGTATGCCCTTAAAGGATTTTTCGCACTCAGCTTCCTCAGGAACGTTTAAGTGGTCAATTTCGACGTCTAAGTGAAAGATAAGCGTACAGTTGTACGTGTCTCACTTGTTTCCACGCTATTTTCGTTAGTTATGCCAGAAACAATCCAGCTCAAGAAACCCAGATCTTTGTATTTAAAATCAAAACTTGGTAGCCCATTAGGTAGTTGACTGATTATAAGGACGTCAATTTGAACTTAAGCAATGACTGGAAACTACATATAGTTGGCGTATTCACATTAATGCCAGTAGCTGCACTCAACTCCGAAATATTAAGAATGTTACCAGTTATAGTTCCTTCCTATCGTTCCTTCCTTTTTGAGTTTTGCTGTTTTTCGGGGTACAAGTTCAAATATATAGTGTTTCCGTTGACATTTACCGCATTTCTATTTTGACTTGGATACAACTGGACTGGTGAGAAGGAGTTAAACTATTAAAACACAGTTTATTTTGTGTTTCGAATTGTTTTCGTTTCACATTTCCACAAATTATGCTTCCTTGATTTGATAAATGAATTTTCGATCTGTGCATTGAGTTAAGATTTCCTAGCGCAACGCTTCATTTAGTCAGAA
Source organism: Tipula vernalis (assembly GCA_958295665.1). Taxonomy (NCBI): domain Eukaryota; kingdom Metazoa; phylum Arthropoda; class Insecta; order Diptera; family Tipulidae; genus Tipula; species Tipula vernalis. Next base: position 414,959,505 of record OY282558.1, read on the forward strand.
AAGCAAACATTTGATTTTGGTTTCGCGAGCCCATTCGTCCTTTGATTCACTGTAAAATTTATTGACTAAAAGGTAAATGAGCCATGGAACACGACCTTCTGCTTGCTCACGAAGTACCTTTGAACTCCGTACGACCTCAATTGATACATTCGAAAGATGAGTGTGCTTAAGTTTGTCATACTAAGGTTTCCAAATGTTGCAGCTTATGCACCGTGGAAATTCTGTCGTTATTATGGACGGAGGTCTCAAAATCTGGATAATTTGCCAGTAAAATCATAAATGTTAGCCTAATGTAAACGAACTTCACTTTCACGCTTGTTAATAGAAGAAATATCTTACAAAAATGGGTTTAATTTAATTTTTTCTACCCAGTGTTAGCCTAATTTTTCGGCGTGAGTTTTAATTTGCCTTAACCAATCCTCTCAAGCGCTTGGAACTCTTTCCACTCGTAAGCTGGGAGTACTACATAACCTGTAGTTTCACTGAAACGGGTTTCGTGTTTAAATCTTGCTGTTTGAGTTTAAAATTCTCCAAATACTTCTATATTCGCTTTAGGGATCGGGCCTCCGCTATTATTAAATTTCAACCTTCGAAGGTTTTTTTTAAAGAATATGTTGACTTCATAGTCTAAATCCCTAAATCACTTCACTGGTTTTTGAAGTTCCACTAAAGTTTAAAGAAACGAAGATACTTACGATTTTACTCAAGTGCGATTTGGCGCATACAAATTCCAGTTGGAAATTTGACTCAAAGGATCATCATAACTTATTAAGGAGGGCTTTTAACTGATCGCAGTTTTTATTGAAATAAAAAACCCTGTTTTCAAATATATGACCAATCTGAATCTCCCATTGTAAGATAATTTTAATTCGTTTGGTACCTTAGAGGATGAAGGCTGCTGCACTTGTTTTTAGAACGCCGATTTTTTCAGAATTTTGAGAAACAACAGGATTTTTAAACCATTGGAGCATGTTATAAATTCGCATACAGTAAATATAAAATGAAAAAAATTCTTCATTAATTGTTAAAATTAAGATATTTCTGTAGAATTGTAATATTTCAAATTGCTTTGTCAACCCTGCAGACGCACAACAAAGAGACATAATCTTCCTCGTCGTAATAGTTAAAATAAAAATATTTGCAAAATTTTTCCCTGTGCGTTTTTTTCCATGTGCGTTTTTTCGTTTGCGTTTTTTTCGGAATATGGTCGAAAGGCCGAATGTCACAATGCCGAATTTCGAAGGGTCGAAAGGATCGAAAAGCTGACTATTCCAAGGCCGAATGTCGAAAGGCATGCGTACTGAAATTGAAGATGAATTTGATGATATTACACTTCGTGATTACAAACTCACCAATACAACATATAAATCGAATTAAATCATATTCGGTTAAGAATATTTAATCAAATGATTCAAAAACAGTTTAATGAAATTTTCGTTGCAGTTATCCCGTAAGACACCTTTTTAGATATTCCACCCTTAAAAATGCATAACGATAAAACAATAAAATATTAAAAATGGAAAATGCGCCACACTTCGGTGGTTTGTGGGAATCAAACATAAAGTCGGTCAAGTCACATTTTTACAGAGTAGCCGGATCGGCATCATTTACATACGAAGAAGTAAACACTCTACTAATCCAAATAGAAGCAATTTTGAATTAAAGGCCACTCTGCGCATTATCCAATAACGTTACTTCTTTTAATGTGCTAACACCAGTACATTTCTTGATTGGAGAACCGTTGATCAGCATCCCTGAAATAGATCTAAGTCACATCCATTCTTGTCGACTATCAAAATGGCAGAATATTCAAAACAGGGTTCAATCATTCTGGAGGTCGTGGTCAAGAGATTATTTAAGTACACACCTTCACTACGGTAAAGATGGCCAAGTTCGAGTTGCAACAGTCAAAACAACTAGAGTGTTATGAAAAGGCCATCTGTAAAATTAATCCCATTGCCAATAGACGATGCCAACTTTAGCACGGTTCCAGATAAATCATCGTAAAAATATTCCAGTAAGAAAAACTCAACATTGAACTTTTCTTATTTATTATTTGAATTTTAGAAAGAGAGAGTTTGTCTGTATTAAATCAATATGATTCTTTCGGTTGTTTATAGACAAAATATATTAAAAATAATGGCATTCACAACAATTTCGTCGTGGTAATCAGAAAAAATGAAGAGGCCAATCATTTATAAATAAATCTAACAGAAAAAAGTAGAAATATCAAAATCCTACCCGTACGTTAACCCGAGGTCAATACAAAATGTGACGACTCAAAAAAAGTTAAAACTTTCCTTGAGCTTTCTCTGTGGTAGTTTGGTTTCGTATTGATAAGTTCGTACAAACAAAAATTTCGGTCTACTCATCAGGTAGCTACGACCAAACTACAAAAAAAAAAAAAAAGTTAGAATTTTAATAAGAACAACAGGCAAAAGACAACTAATCCCACGAGAACTTAGGAATTTCGTCTGCGAACGTAATAAATTACAGCTTTACCCACGAGAACATAGCTAATTTTATTACACACTACCGTGAGTGAATATCGTACCGCAGTAGGCCGCCAGCAAGCATAAACGCTAGCAGCTAAAAAGGAAATTACGGATCATCCTGAGACAAGTAGCTGACTCAAGTGTACAACACCCATACCATACTTAAAAAACCTCTTAGGAAACTCTAATCCTCAGATCAAGAATTACCTAGGAGAAATTCCTCAAAAATAATGAAAATAATAATCTTGTAAGTACAAGTAATAAAATCGTTATAAAAACGCATAATAATTAATACAAAAAAAGTTTATAAAAAGTATAATATTCAATTATTAATCAATTAACAAATTAATACAGAAAAAGTGAAAATTTATTAAGAATAATAATATTCAAGTAATAATAATAAAATAATAAATATTCATTCGAAATTCCAAAATTATTTAAAAACAAAATTGTAAAGAGTGTAAAAATGGAAGAATTTCAGGCAACAATAAGACAGTTGACGGGGGCACTCAACGCCCAAATCAAATTAAATAAAAAATTGTAAAGAAGAATTGACCAGTTAGAAAATCAAGTGGAAAACAACACACCAAACAATACAACACTCGTGGCACCCAGAACAGAACAGGAGCTTAAAGACATCGGCAAACTACCAGACTGCGTCAAAGAACTACAAGTCTTTGACGGAAATCCATCATATTATGTGTCATGGATATACAGTGTAGAAAGTATCCTAAAAGACTACCAGATAGTGAAGGATAAACCTGTATATAGAGCCATATTAAAAAGTATAAGACAGAAAATATAAGGAATGGCAGACGCAGCTCTCTTATCATATAACATTTTCGACGAAAAATTGGAGTGCGATAAAAGGATGTTTATCATTACATTATGCCGACAAAAGAGATGTGAGGAGACTCGAATATCAATTGGGCAGCCTAACTCAGTCTTCGTTAGAGGTTTAACTGGGGATATATCACGAATGATAACTATTCAGAGACCGACGAATCTCTCAGAGGCGTATTCATCATGTCTGGAAATACAAAATCTCAATTTCCGGAGTATGCCAATACACAATAGACATTTTAACAATTCAATCACGATTCATGTAAACCAAATCAATGCGAATAGAGTTCAACAATACACGAAGCCGATACCTCTACCAATAATGTCGCTGCAACAGAGAAATATGGGGTACAGCATGCAATATCAACAACCATACCAGCAACAACCATATCAGCCACAACCATACCAACAACAGCAATATCAACAACCATACCGGCAGCAACAAAATTACTTTGTAACACCACCAGCAAGGCCGCAACATCCAAAACCACCAACACCGAAGGAGGTGGACGAATCTATAAAAACCAGGAAGGTCGATTACATGAACCGACCAAATAATTATCCGAATCCAACCTTCAAGAGAGAACAAAAGTCGGATATCAATAAAAAAGCTCAGAAACTACAAAGAGTATTTCACCTGGAACAGGAAAACGACGAAGATCCGTATGAAGAATGTATTAGAAATTACGACAACAACGAGAAAGACGACTCAGATGTAAATGATGAAATACATTTTATAGAGGAGGCCTCTGTAGCCTACCTAACATAGAATACCAGTGCCGCAATAATAAAATATTAAAGTTCCTCATATACACGGATGCAAATAAAAACTTTGTAAAAAAGGAACTCGCTAAGGGTGCACAGCCCGTAAATAACCCCACAAATAAAACAAAAAATAACCGCACCTATATTCAAAAAATTTGGAAATAATATACAAGTAGACTTCTTTATACTACCGAACCTAACTTCATTCGACAGTATAATTGGGGATGATACCTTGAAAAAAGTAGAGGCGATGATAGACAGGAGACAAAATATATTAACCATCTCTCCAGGCATCGACATCCCATTGAAAGAGAAGATTTCAACCCAATTCAACAACATGGAAATGAGAGACAACCATTTAGACGAAGATATAAAGCTAAAATTAAAAACCGCAATCAATAAATATCTACCACTCTTCGGAGCCATTGGAGATCAAAACCACTACCAATGACCCGATCTATGCGCAAATAAAAGCTAGCCAGTCAAAAAAAATAGACATCAACTTGACAGACGTCGAATTGAAAGCATTCGAACATCTAAAATCACTACTGTCATCGGCGGACCTATTAATATTTCCGGACTTCGATAAACAGTTTATACTAACAACGCACGCGTTGAACCACAGCATCGGGGCCGTACTCTCGCAAGGAGATATTAGCAAGGACAAACCTATAACGTATATATCTAGATTCCTCAATAAAACCGAGGAGAACTACGCTACGAACGAGAAAGAAATGTTGGCGATCGATTGGGCTCTAGATGGGAGGGAAAATCAGGATTCTTACTAACCATCAGCCACTGGCCTTTGCTCTCAGCAATAGGAATAGCAACAGCAAGCTGAAAAGATGGAAATCCAGGCTAGAGGAGTACAGCTACGAGATTGTTTACAAACCCGGAATTACAAATAAAGTAGCGGACGCACTATCAAGACTGAAGTTGGAGGTCAACACACTTTCGTCACCAAGCGATGAGACCGTACATAGTGCAGAAGAAGATGGCACACAACTAATACCGCATTGCGAAGCCCCAATAAATGTCTTTAAAAATCAATTAATAATATCCGAGGGAGACGGAATTTACGCTTTTGAGGAACCACACCAGAACTATCATAGGCATTACATCTCTCTGTCAGAAGATCAGGCAAAGGAAAAACTCATCAAACATCTGAAAGAAAGACTACACTCAACATCTGTAAATGGAATAAAAATTCCGGAAGGATATCTCCATAGCTACTTCAGGAAATTTATGCAGAACATCTGCACAATTACAAATTGCGGATAACACAGAGGATAGTAGAGGATATCCTCAATGAAGATAATAAATACCGCATTATACAACAAGAACACAGAAGAGCGCATCGAAATGCAAGGGAAAATAAGGAACAAATACTAGAAAAGTTTTTTTCCCTCAGATGACCAGTTTAATAAAAAATATACGCAGAACTGCGACATATGCAACCAAAATAAAAACGACCGTCACCCTAATAAACCGCAACTCCAGGAAAAACCAATACCAACGTATCCTGCAGAAATTCTACACATCGACCTAATCGACATGAAAGGCGAGCATATATGCGAGCATATTTCACAACAACCAGAATAATGGTTATGGACAACGAAGCAAGCTTCATTAGCCCCATTTTTGCGGATTACCTAAGAACCCTAGGGATTCAAATTTACTTAACCCCTACATAAAAAAGCGAAGTAAACGGAACAGTGGAAAGGGTTCACTCCACCATAATCGAAATAATCCGATGTCTGAAAAATGAATACGGCGGATAGCGGTTGATAGGTACAACAACTCAATACACTCTGTCACCGGAAGGAAGCCTAGTGACATATTTTTTTTGAACCAACACAACTGGTCAATTATCAACATTTATTAAACTGGAAGGAGAAAGTAAATGAAAATGTAATACAAAGGATCAGAAATAATCAGAGGCTTAAATTACAAAGAGGGAACTTGAACAAGAACGTGCCAAGAACATACGAAGTTGGAGCACCAATATACACAGCTGTTAAACAAATTCAGGAAAAAACCAAACCTAAATTTCGAAAAGAAACCGTGGCGAAGGATAATAGAGTCACCGTAACCACACTCTCGGGAAAAAGAATTGATAAAACTCATATCAAAAAACTCACCAACTTAAATCATTTTACGTATATCTTTCCAGCTCATGTCTCTGGACAATAACGACATCTTTGAGCAAACACAAGTATGACACTCCAATAGTGTCTGTAAAAGAAGGAAATGGAAATATAATAAGCGGGAACTTCAAGATCATACATCAGAACTAATAAGCGGGAACTTCAAGATCATAACATACCAAATCAATGAAACAGAAAAACTACTGGAAGAACTTCAAGGTCAACCTTCGTGGGCGAAACGAGCAATCAACTGAATTGGCTCTGCTTGGAAGTGGATCGCCGGCTCTCCAGATGCAACTGATTGGGACCATATCCTTAAAAGCCAGGACCGCATCATTGAGAACAACAACGAGCAGTATAGAATAAACACTGCCATAACTAACAAGATTCAAAAGCTTCTCGGTTAACATAACGAAATATTGCTACATCTGGATGACCATACAAACGAGGTTTTTCAACAAATGATGTTCAATCGACTACAAATAGTTAAAGAAGAAGTAAAAGAAATTGTAAGAGCTACGCAACTTGCTAAAGGTGGGATAATCAATTCCAACTTATTAGACAAAGACGAAATTGGACGTCTAGTGACAGAAATCGAAACCTTACCCTACGCTAACGAAATCGAAGCCATCGAATATGCCGAACCTGCAAATATCATCAAAAATTCATCGATTTTATACGTCATATCAATCCCTAAAACGAGCAAAGAAGAATTCCATCACATCAAAATAAATTCTACAATAAAAAATAACAAACAAATTCATTTGGAATACAATGAAATCCTTATAAACCAACGAAACATATATGGTATTATTGACAAATGCTAAACCAGGAGAGAAACTCCTCGGCCAACTACAAGAATTAAAAGAAAACCATTGTATTACCCAAATTAAATTAACTTAAAATATATACACATACATACCATATATCAAATTTATATTTTACACTTCACATAAAATTAACACATTAAAACAAACAAATAAATAAAATAAAATTAAATTCTCGAAGAAGACGACAAAAGCACGTCTTTCTTCTTCGAGCGACAACGACCGACTGGAAAATTGCGCGCGCGGGAATATGCGCATATAGAAAAAATCGTATGATGTTGAAAGGCCGAATGGCAAAAGGCCGAATGTGTGAAAATGGCGAAGGCCAAAAGGATGAATAGGTCGGATGGCCGAATGTCAAAAGGCCGATTGTGTCAATATTCCGAATGTCTAATGGGCGAATGGGTCGAATGACTGAACATGTGGAAGGACCGATTCGGTAAAAAAAAACGAATTTTCATTAAAGTTTCTTTCACTAAGTGCAATGTGATCAAATTTTGGCAAATTTTTTATGTTTTTTTGTTTATAACTGTTGTGGGCAGGCGACATGTTTATTTTTTTTTTTTTTTTTTTTGTCAAGGATACTATTTGTGAGGATATTTTGCCCATCTCTTTTAGTAATTGAAAGGATAATAAATAATATAACTGTATGTTATATATTTCGTGCACGCGAAACACATAACATAAAATTATATTATTTCATACCCACAAAAATAAAAAAAAATAAACATGTCGCCTGCCCACAACAGTTATCAACAAAAAAATATAAAAATTTGCCACAATTTGATCACATTGCACTTAGTGAAAGAAACTTTAAAGAAAATTCGTTTTTTTTTTTACGGAATCGGTCCTTCCACATGTTCAGTCATTTGACCCATTCGCCCGTTGGATATTCGGAATTTTGACACATTCGCCCATTAGACATTCGGAATAGTGACACAATCGGTCTTTTGACATTCGGCCATCCGACCCATTCACCCTTTGGCGTTCGCCATTTCCACACATTCGGCCTTTTGACATTCGGCCTTTCAATATCATACGATTTTTTCTATATGCGCATATTCCCGCGCGCGCAATTTTCCAGTCTGTCGTTGTCGCTCGAAGAAGAAAGACGTGCTTTTGTCGTCTTCTTCGAGAATTTAATTTAATTTTATTTATTTATTTGTTTTAATGTGTTAATTTTATGTGAAGTGTAAAATATAAATTTGATATTTATTTATGTATGTATATATATTTTAAGTTAATTTAATTGAAAATATTTTAATTTTAATAATATAAAGTAAAAAGTGGTAAATAATTTCGCTTCAATTGATTAATATCGCGTGTGATTTTGTAGTGAATACTGCAGTGTAGCGGAACAGAAATCAAAATTTAGTTGATGAGGAAACTTCAACCAAGGAAATATGTGTTCAAAAAATCATAACGGTACTATCCAGATATCGTTTGAGGTATTTTCATATCATATATACTGGTTTATACGGTTTATACATCTACATACGTAGATGTGGTATGAATTTGTGTAAACATTTTGTTTCTTTTTATTTGTATTATATGATTTGCTATGTTAATGTGTGTAGTCAGAGCTGCTGGCTATATTTGTATATGTATTATATACATATATTATGCGCAATTCCAAAGGTTTCTGCCTTTGAAGTCTTCTTACTGCATTGATGGTATCCAACAAACTTCGTATGTCTGCATTTTGGTGCCGAGATATCCGCTGAATGTGTTTCTTCGCATGATTTTGTATTTCTTCACTTACATATACCATGTTAAGGTCCGTATGGAGGATATAATTGCTAATGTATCATGGTTCGTTTACAATGCCACGCAGCACTTGATTTTGAAAACATTGAATCATTTGTACATTTGTCTTCTTGGTACAACCCCAAAGTTGAATACCGTAGGTTCATACTGTTTTAAGTATTTGCTGATATAATAGCAATTTGTTATGTATTGTAAGCTCAGAGTTTCTATCGATTAGCCAATACATTTTCCTATATTTGATGTTCAATTCTTCTTTTTTCTTTTTAACATGCTCCATCAATCTAAGCTTGCAATCGAGAGTCATGCCGAGGTATTTGGCTGTATTTGCATTTGGAACCAGCCTTGAATTAAGTTTCACTGGAATCCAGTTAACTTTCTGTTTTGTGAAGTTTACGTGAACCGATTTTGCTTCGTTTAGGCTAATTCGCCATTTCTTTGTCCAACTACTCACTGTGTCGGTTGCTTTTTGAAGTTTGGTCGTTGCTTCTGATATACACTTTCCACTCGCCAGAATAGCTGTATCGTCTGCAAATGTTGCTATGGTGGCACCTTCTGTATTTGGCATATCTCTGGTGTACAGGATATACAATATAGGACCCAGTACGCTACCCTGTGGTGTGCCTGCTGATACTCTCTTTAGTTCAGGGTACTCTCCGTTATATTTTACACGGAAATGTCGGTCTGCGATATAAGATTTAAGAATATGATAGAACTGCTTAGGTAGATCTCGATGCAATTTAAATTCAAGTCCTTGGTGCCAAACTTTGTCGAAAGCTTGTGCTATATCTAAGAAGATGCTGGAGCATATCTTCTTATTCTCAAGTGCGTCTTCGAATATATCCGTTATTCTGTGAACTTGTTCTATCGTAGAGTGATTCTCTCTAAATCCAAATTGGTGTGGTGGAATCAAATTTCTCTCTTCTATTATTGGCTTGAGTCTCTTGAGCAGTAATTTTTCAAATAATTTTGAAATTACAGGAAGAAATGAAATCGGTCTGTACGACTTTTTATCGTTCGCTCGTTTGCCTGGTTTGGGGATCATAATCACTTCAGCAACCTTCCATTGTCGTGGGACATGTTTTAGTCTGAAGACAGCATTGATAATTTAAACCAATTTTTGTAGTCCCTTCTCAGGAATGGCTTTTACGACTTGTTCAGTAATTAAATCACATACTGGAGCTTTTTTTGCTTTCATATTACACTTGATCTCGTCTTTTAATTCCTGTAACACCTGTTATACACATCGAATATTATATTCATCAATTTTGCTAACTGTTATTATGTTTTCATCTGCCCAGGTTCCTTCCCCATTTTTAATAGGCGGCACATGCATTTTGGTTCTTTTTAATCCCTTTGTTGCTTTCCAAAGAGAGTAATCAGTATCTTTATGTTCGGTGAGACCATTAAAGTACTTGTTAATAGTTTCGTTCTTAATTTCTTTTATAAGTTGTTTTAGTTTATTGCATAGAAAATTGAGGATTTTTTTGTTTTCCGGGGCGCGTGTCCTTTGCCAGGTCTCTCTGCCTTCCGTTTCTCTCGAACTAACACCCTGACCTCAATAGGATAATTTTGATTCCTACGGGATTCGGTGTGACTAGCAGGAGAACTTTCCCATGCTGCTTGATGAATAATACTGTTAAATACCTCTAGTTCGTCTTCCAACTGTACCGGTGTTTTAATCGGCACTCGTAGATTTATTTGCATTTCAATTAGTTCTTGGAATAAGTCCCAGTTAGTTCTATTATTTGGTAATTTAGGCGGGTTATCCTTATTAATTATCATTGTGCTGAGAGTCATGATAACAGGCGTACCTATGATCGGAATATATCCTTTTGCTGTTTTCGATGCACATGTAATCCTCGAAGATTTCTTTCGTTACATAGAAATCAATGAGATCTGGTATTTTATTTATATCAGCAGGCCAGTATGTTGGTTTACCTCCAGAGTGGAACTCACAGTTATTTATTCATCCGGCTTCGAATAGCTCTTTTCCTTTATGGGTTGTAAGTCTTGATCCCCAATAGGTATTTTTTGCATTAAAGTCACCACCAATAATAAAATTGGATCCTAGTGATCTAAAGAGTCTATTATAGTCTTCCTGGCAGTAGATAGAGGAAACACTGTGTTCATTATTATTGCTAGTTTCAACTTTTATGGTTTTAACTTGCATAATTTCTTCTTCTATTCTAGGTTCTTTATAGTGTTGAGATTCTTTATCACTATTACTGTTGATCCTCCTCTGAGTTTTCCTCCTGGGTGAATAGCATGGTAACATTCATAATCACGTATTTTAATAAATGATGTTTTTGTCAAATGGCTCTCCGATATAAGAATTATTTTAAACTCTGGAACATGTTGCGCTAGTCCGTTCGCGTTCCAGGTGACAATTTTTAATTTTCTGCTCATTTTAGTATATGAGGGATGTTGCCTCGTTCATGGTTTGATGCATATCTAGACGCTTATATAAAGCTTCTGGACCACGTTCTTGCTTTGCTAGCCGTATATTTATGGCTTCTATGCTTCGACAAATCCTTTCAAGGGGGTTATCATTCATAGCATTAGATGATTGCTGTACAATATGTGAATAACTTTTCCGCACTGTACCTATACCTCGTGGTTTTGGCTCTGATTGGGTTTTAGTTGGTTTCTCTCTGGTAACCTTAGGGTTTTGAGGAAACTGATGCATTTTGTTTGTTAACCTTTGAAGTTCTTTGGCTACTTCACAGCCTCTATAATTTGCAGGATGATTCCCTTTACAGTTAATACATTTTGCAGGGGTGTTTCTACTTTCTGTACACTCTTTCGCGTTGTATTTTCCAGCACATTTTATGCATCTTGGCTCCCGTCTGCAATATGTTGCGTGTGGTTGAAACCTTGGCATTTTTTGCATTGGTGTTTTAGCCTCGTATTTTTCTTTAGCGGTTCTCTTTTAACCCTCATATTGAGAATTGCTTTGATGTTGAAGATATTTTTAACTTTCTCCTTTTTGTTAAACGTAAGCATGAAGAGTGGAAGCCCCTTTTTTGACTTGATTGTTCTCACCTCTCTCTCGTTTTAGGATGTTTACTGCATCTCCTATTTGCAATTCTTTTGCCTTCATGTCCTCAATTATGTCCTCCTTCTTACACGTTGGATGAAGGCCTCTGGCCATAACCTTAATTGCGCGTTCGTTTTTATCTTCATATGTGAACCATTCTTTACCTTCCGCATTGAGCTTTGTTGCTAGAGCTCTATATGTATCTGTATTTGGTGTATTGATTTTCCACACGTTATTGTTTAGTGACACTACTCTATATTCCTTAGCTGTCACTGATTTCATTATAGATTATTAAATAAGTTCTCTGAGACATGTTTCTTTTACAATTAAATTAAATTTTTTGCAATGATTTATAAGCGAGTAATATTCCTTGTTTTTGCAAATTGTAATACACTATTTTAATTAAATTCAATTAAAATCGTAGTTCAAATTACCGCATATAGATTTATATATTTAGTAGCATGAACACGAATAACCTGAATTTTCAATTTATAATTAAAAGCAGAAACAAAAAATTATTATTATTTTTATTGAGTAAATAAATTTTAAATGAATAGAATTTGTGCAAAAAAAAAAATCTTAAAGAAAAGTTAAATATCTAATTTGCATATTATAAAGTCGCGTATTACAAATATCTTAAGAATTTTTTGTAAGATTTGCATAATTTTTTATGTAGAAAATAGCATAATGGATTTATGTACTTTACAACGTGTATACATATATTGTTGTAGATACACTATTTGCTTTTTATTTAGGATCAAAGTTGCAATAGTTTATGGTTCGTGATTTGCTGTATATATACACAATGTAGCGGAATGTTCAACTAATTAAAATTCCAATTAACAGAAGTAATAACAATTTTATTATGACTACATCAAAATGGTTGATATAATCATTGTGTCGCTGATTGCAAACAAATGCTTATATTGTCATTTATATTCTACAGCATCAAGAATTAATTATCAAATTTGTAGACTTTATGTACTTTATTCTACTTCAATAAGCAGACAGCGATTTAGGTCTTTTTGTGCACTGGTTTTGGGCAATTCAGATACCATACACAAGTCGGTTGTACATCTTGTTTATATCTTCAGAGAAATAAATGTAACGGCAGAATTCCTCAGATAAACCCGTACACCAAAAGCTCTTCTCAATCGGAAAATTCAACCCACATAATTTTATTAAAATATTTCGAAATAAATCTTAATTTAAATAGAACTCTTTCGCAAAAGTTATGTTGCATGGGCAGCTAGATCTGAAAGGAAATTTTTGTATCCATACCTGAATCATGACGTGGTTTGCGTTTGGGATAATATTTACCAAAATATGAAGAAAAAAACTCTGACCTCTTTTTTAAAATAAGCGTAGCATAGAATGTATGAAAGATGCCAAATTTATTTCGAATTTTGGATCTGTATGCAAGTATTGAATCTTTTGAAATTTTAGCGGTTTTTTATGCAGTTCATACTTGGAAAAGTTTTCGAGACTACATTTCGAATTTTGAATTTTTTAAATATCGAATTTACCTTATACAGTTTGAGCAATTCTTTCTTAAACAAAGTATCAATTTTTATGCCAAACTGGCTGTCATGCATTTGGTAATATCGATTCAGATGAAATTTTTGTCACTGATTCACAATGAGTCAATACCAAAAAGGAAGAAAGAAATTCAAGTTTCTCATCATAAATAATTCTGGCTAACCGCCTCATACCTAATTTTTTCGTAATGTTTTCTTTAGAACAGAATCACAACAGGGCTTTCACAAATATTTTAACTAACTTTCAATAAAGTTACATAACTGCGCTGGCCTTTGTTTCCAGGAGGCCGAGTAGCAGGGACAGCAGAGGCGCAGCGATTTCAACAGCAACGTTAAGCAACACTAGCTACAGTTCGTACAAATTTGGGTAACCGCATATGGGAACATGATGATGAAACGAAATCTCGCTGATGGAAAAAATAGTGGAAATAATAATAATTTCAATACAGCTTTTCAGAAAAAATTGTGGCACCAACAGACAGAGATATATTCAACACGGCATGTAACTCTAACATTTGTTGCGGAAAAAAAATTGTGTTGTCATTGTGCTGTCATAAAACACTAACTATCGGCTTTATTATAAGATGTCTCTGTAACCGGGCCCAGTATGTCCTCACCTAACATTCCTTTCCCATTCCTCGATGTTGTTATATATGTAAAAGGGTGTACGATGGCTGACTGGCCAGGGGCGCATATCATACTATTAGACTTATGTTGGTTATCGATGTGGCGCCTTTTTTAACGAGGTGAATATTGCTATGTTTGCTTCATGAAAAAGCTTAGTATGGTGGTACATTTCCTTGGAGAGGGAGAGTTGTGGTGTCGTATTGTAACATGGGGGGGGGGTATAGTGTTAGTACCTAAACTCATTACTTCATAATTATGATGGGTAGTAGACATATTGAGGGGGCTGGCTCGGTGGATGTGAGGAACGTTGTTTTAAAATCATCCCTACCTGACAACAACGTTTTATTTAACTTCTGCCATTTAAATCCTGGTAGTTTGGTTCCTAATTTTGAACAATTGAAGTTAATCGTGATTTTCTACATGATAATTGGAGAAAGCATAAGACTGACATTATTAGGTTAAATTACGTTAGACTCCGTAATAAAGTAAATTATATGATCAAAGCTGCCAAATGCCAGTTTTTTAATGATCGTTTTAGCAATAATACTACGAGTAAATTATTCTAGAAGAACTTCAACACATATGCAAATCCGCCAATTCCGGAGTGTAAATATGACATTACCTCTGATGAGTTCAATAGTTACTTCGGTTCGGTTTTCAACTCCAATGATGTAAATTTTGTTTGTGATGCAGTTCATTCTGCCGCTGACGTAAATGCTTTCTACTTTAAAAATGTTTCAGCTGAAGAAGTTTGTTTCCATCTGGATAAAATCAAATCGAGTTCTGTAGGAGTTGATGGTATTCCACTTAACCTCATTCAAATTCTACTTCCGGTTTTGCTACCTAATCGATATTTCCTGATGCTTGGAAAATTGTGACAATTTCGCCTATTCAAAAATACCGAATCCATCCACAGTAACAGATTTTCGTCCCATAAGTATATTACCAACATTATCTAAGGTTTTTGAAAAAATTATTCTTGCTCAGATCAGTGGCTTTATTGCTAAACATAACCTAATGGATGAACTACAATCTGGATTTCGTGCCAAGCACAGTACTACAACTGCCTTGTTGAAAGTTACTGATGATATTACTATTAATATTGAAGATGGTAAAGTTGCCGCTCTTGAACTATCTAGTTCAACATTATGATGTGATTACGATTTGTGGGTAGTTACTTCATCTTTGCCCGAATGTGATTGATTAAGTGCTGATTCGGTTTGATGTGTTTCGCAATCATTTTGGTTCGCTATGGGAATTGGGATCAGCTTGCTTGTCGGTCGTTTGATTTCCCCAGATTTTGTGGTGATGGTAACCACTCTGACAATACCATCGGATCCAGGAAATAATTTTGCGATTTTTCCTAGTGGCCACTGATTTACAGCAACGTTGTCCTCTTTAATGACTACGATATCGCCAATCTTGAATTGCGGTTGAGAATCTCTCAATTTGAGTTTTTGCTGTAATGATGCGAGATATTCGACGTTCCAACGTTTCCAAAAATGTTGTGCCAACTGTTGCACCGTTTGCCATCTGGTTAGATTGGACGTTTTAATGTGAGTAATGACGAGTTCGGGAATCTTTGTTGCAAGGGTGACCAATCAGGAAGTGAGACGGAGTCAGGACCTCAATATCGGTGGAGTTCATCGCGAAGATAGGTCTGGAATTCAGCGTGCCTTCAATTTCACATAATAGAGTGCTCATTTCCTCCAAAGTTAATATTGTGCTGCCAATGACCCGCTTGAGATGATATTTGGTGGATTTGATGCCCGCTTCCCAAATGCCGCCGAAATGTGGTGCACTGGGAGGATTAAAGTGCCATGTAATATAGTGTCTGGAAGAATAAACAGAAATGATTTGCGAATCTGAAATTAACTTATTAAAGGTTTGCTTTAGTTGACTTCTGGCCCCGACGAAGTTTGTGCCGTTGTCACTATAGATTTCTTGGCAAATCCCGCGTCTGGCTACAAATCTCTTTAGGGCTCCTAGAAATGACTCAGTAGTCCTATCGCCGACCAACTCCAGATGAATAGCTTTGGTGCTAAGACATATGAACAAACATATATATGATTTAAATGTCTTTTGTCCTCGTCCCCTCCGCAGATGTATTGGAATTGGTCCTGCATAGTCTACACCGACCTTTAGGAATGGGCGGATTAGTTCGACTCGACAGCTTGGCAGGCTACCCATGATTTGATTGTATATCTGCGATTTAAATTTAACGCAGACTACACACTTATTGATGGTTTATCGAACTGTGTTTCGACCACCAGGAATCCAATAATTTTGTCTTCTAATTGCAAGCGTTAATGATGGCCCGGAATGTTTGTTGTTCTTATGAATATCGTCGAGAATTAACTTCGTGAGCGTTGATTTTGGATGGATAATTATGGGATGTTTCGTTGAGTAGGGCGCTTCAGAATTTTCCAACCGTCCACCTACACGAAGAAGGCCAAATTCGTCTATGAAGGGACTCAATGACTTGAGATTACTGGATTTGCTTATTTCTCCCGTTGCTTGAATTTGGGTTAGCTCAGCATTATAAAATTTAATTTGTTCATGCTGAAATGCTTTGAAGATTGCGTGGAATAGTTCTTCTCTTGTTGGATACTTGTTGTGGATTTTCGATTCCCCTTTGGTTCTTGACTTCGTGACGAAGCGCAGTATATACGCGAGTACCCTTTGCAGTTTCGTTAAAGATGAATATTTAACGATTATTTCATCGAGCCATGGGTTGATACGTACTTGCAAATGCAATTATTTTGTTGTTAATTTCTGCAACGGAGCCGTAGTCATTTTGTTGTGGAGGCCATGATGTGGAAGGTTGATTGAGCCAACTAGGCCCACTCCACCATAGCCTATGTTGTTTTAAATCGTTGGGTGATAAACCTCGGGATGCAGAGTCGGCCGGATTGTCTCTTGAAGGTACGTGCAACCACTGCTTGCGTGGTAGTGTATTAAGAATTTCCGCTGTTCTGTTTAATACAAATGTGCTCCAACGCCTGGGATGGTTTGCGAGCCAATCTAGAACTATTCGGGAGTCCGACCAAGCAAATGTTTCTGAAATATCTAGTTCAGTTTCTTTCTTGACTAATTTGATTAAATTTGTGAGGAGTACGGCAGCGCAAAGTTCGAGTCGTGGTAGTGAGACTTGTTTGATTGGGGCTACTTTGGTTTTAGCCGTGATCAATTTGATTAACGTCTCTCCCGACGATCTTTCGGTTCTTAGATAGACCACAGCAGCAAATGCGTCTTGGCTGGCGTCGGCGAATCCAAGTATTTTAATGGTTTTGGCTTCGGTTATTTCGATGTATCTGGGAATCCGGATCTGCTTAACGTTATCTAGGTCAGTGCGAATTTTTTGCCACCGGTTAGATATCTCTTCGGGGAGCTGTTGATCCCAGTCTAAATTAACGGCCCAAAATTTCTGGATAAAAATTTTAATTTGCACTGTGACGGGAGCTAACCACCCTAATGGATCGAACAGGCGACTAGCTTCGGAAACGACTATTCTTTTGGTAAATGAGTATTTTGGTGGTAGCTCGGAAATGAAGGAAAATTGGTAGGTATTCGGGTCCCAATTGAGTCCAAGTACCTTTATGGAATTTGAATCGCTTCGGTGAGTCTCTTCAATTGTCTTGATGCTCCTATTAGCTTCGTCCTTTAGATTGTCTAAGATGACGTTGGAATTGGACATCCATTTGCGGAGATTAAAACATGGTTAGTAACTTGACAGTAACTTACTTATGCAACTTTTTAGTTGAGTGAGCTCGAATTCGGTGTCGGCCCCAGTCATTAAACCATGACAGTAACTTACTTATGCAATTTTTTAGTTGAGTGAGCTCGAATTCGGTGTCGGCCCCAGTCATTAAATCGTCAACGTATGTATCGCGACTAATCGCCTTAGCTGCAATTGGAAATAATGTTTGGTTATTATCGGCTATTGTTTTTAGGACTCTAGTGGCTAGGAAGGCTGACGATGCTAAACCATATGTAACGGTGGCCAATCGGAAATGACGTATTGGCTCGTGAGGATTGGTGCGCCAAACTATTCTTTGGAAATTGGTATCTTGACTGTTGACCTTTACTTGCCGATACATTTTTTCTACATCAGCGGTGATCACAAATTTATGCTCACGAAACCTCATAATTATAGCATGTAGAGTCGACTGTACTGTTGGGCCAATTGCTAAGCATTCGTTGATCGAGCTACCCGATGGTGGTTTTGCCGTCCCGTCAAAAACCACTCTTAGCTTTGTTGTGGAGCTTGAATGTTTGAGAACGCCGTGATGCGGCAGGTAATATCCTGTGTTATGGATTTCTGCTGGAGGAATTTTTATCATATGGTTGAGTTATATTCTGACATGAAATCCTGGTAAAGCCGTTGAAAATCTGGTTCACGAACGAATTTACGTTCCATGCTTCTCAACCGTTGAATATCAGCATTCATTGAGTTACCTAAGTTTTGCGGGGATATTTTAAACGGTAACCTGACGATAAAGCGTCCTTCAGTGGACAATTTAGTTTTTTCGGAAAACTCTTTCTCACAGAAGATTTCTTCGGGAGACATCTTTACTTCGGAATTTGGAATCGAATCTAATTCCCAAAATCTGGTAAGCGTGCGGTCCAAATCGAGATCCTCATATTTATTTGTTGCAACCAGGGACACTATGTCATCGCTCAGTGAATTATTGATTTTTCCGGCGACAACCCAACCTAATATTGTTTTGTATAATGTCGGTCCATCTCGACTGAGTCGAATATTATCTGATTCCAATAAATGGAAGAAGTAATCCGCCCCAATCAAAACATCTATGGTAGCCGATTTGTGGAAGTGTGGATCAGCTAGCTGGAATTTGGAACTTAACGTTGGTGGGATATTTTCGATGGTTTGGTGTGGTAACGCGGTTGTTATTTTAGATAGGACGAACGCTTCTATCGATAACTCTGGGTGATGCTTTGGTCGAATGGTGATTGTAACTGAACCCTTGGTACAACCGGCACTAGAACCTCCTAGCCCGACAACTGAAAATCTTGAATTTCGTTTCTTTAGACCGAGTCGTTGTGCGGAAGCTTCGGTAATGAAGCTGGCTTCTGAACCAGAATCCAATAGAGCGCGACACGTTAATGTGTTTCCGGTAGAGCTTAGTACGTCGATTAATGCGGTAGGCAGTATGGAATGCGCTAGGTTGTTTTGTGAGCAAAGAGCCGCCAGCTCCAATTCTGTCTTTTCTGGTGGTGAATTTTGAGTTTGCCAATCTCGTCTTTTAGTAACATCCATTTCATTAAACTCTTTGCAGACAAACAAT
The DNA here is from genome assembly GCA_958295665.1 of Tipula vernalis. Taxonomy (NCBI): domain Eukaryota; kingdom Metazoa; phylum Arthropoda; class Insecta; order Diptera; family Tipulidae; genus Tipula; species Tipula vernalis. Next base: position 414,978,860 of record OY282558.1, read on the forward strand.
GAGTGATCCTTTTGCTGGCACATATCGCAAGAGAAGTTGGACTCTCGGGATACGAAGTGACTTTTAATATTGTATTTTGCATTCGGTTTCTTAAAGGATACGTTCGCTGATTCTAGGGTGTCAATACGTCGCGTTAGGAATTCAAGGAAGTTTGAGAATTGTGGATTTTCTATAGGTTCGTTACTGTTTCTGCCCATAATAATTTTGATTTGTCATCCAACTTTTGTACCAGAATAAAGATCAACCAATGGTCGCGTGTCTCAGCATTCTCGCCCAAAGCTTTCAATCCCCGGATAACCTCATCCGATGTATCCATGAGTCGTTTGATGTTACCTGAGTTGGCTGTTGTAATCGATGGCTGGTCCAGGAACGTCCGTATAAATGAGTTGACGATATATCTCTTCCCATCATATCTTTCTTTTAATTTATTTAACGCGCCTATATAGTTGCTTTCCGTGACGCTAATGTGTTTTTCAGCAGAATGGCGACCTCACCTCGGAGTAGCCCTTTGAGGTACTGAAATTTTTGGACAGCTCTTAAAGACGTTGATGGATGGTGCTTGCGAAGAGGTCGTGGAATGATTGCCATTCGGTATAGTCCCCGGAAAATGGCTGTATATTTATTTTCGGCAGCTTTATCTCTCGTATATGGTCGACTTGGGTTGCGTTGAATGATATATCTGGTGAAATATTGTTGGCAGTCATTGTTCTAGATCTTATGCATTTATTTAGGCTCGCAACAGCGTTGTAGTAATTTTCTTCATAGACATAGTCCGATTCTTCATCAGGATCCAGAGTGAAGATTTTGCCCTCAATTATGGTGAATTCAGACATCAACGTTTCGACCCGGGCTAGGCGAGCTCGGAAGTCATCAACTGATGCGTCCTTGTCATTAGCATTGGCGAATTTCAAAATATTTGTTAAGCAACCTTTGTTGGTGGCGCGTTGTTTCTTCAGCGACGCGAGCTCTGCCATTTGAAATACGTTGCACTTTCTTTGTTTGACGTTATCGCAAGAACCGACACTGTACACTTTAGTTTGTTCACTTTAGTTTATAAATTTAATATTTAATTGATATTGGTTAACCGAACGTATTGATTGACTAATAGCCGACAAGTCTTTCATGTACCGAACTAGTTATAACTTTAGGTTTGCGTTTCCTGATAAAGTTAAGGTTACCTTCGAGAACGTGCTTTTTTTTTAATTTAGTATTGAACCAGAAATCCGCGTTAATTCAATGAGAAAGCGAGTTTTGATAGAATGGGCGAGGGTAAATTCCTAATTGGCGTGGAATTTAGATGTAACTCGTTTTCATATTTTGATCAATTGGGGTTATGTTGTCGGATGGCTTCGTACAAATCGGTTATTATTGGTTATTCTTGGCGAAGATAAATCAATTAATAAAAATTGTTTGGGTATAACCGTGTAAATGATTATAATTATTTATAGCCCGAATTTTATAAAATAGTTTTTATTAAGAAAAACCTTATTAAATTTTAGTTCAACTCACATTTATCAAAATGGCTACTTAGCTTGAAAATGACGTCACGCCACGTGATGATAAATTTTCCACGATGTCCGTGTTGGCTGCAATAAGTTGTATTTTCTCGAAATGGCGAGTTTTCCTGGTTGTAAGTCGATGGTCGGCTGCTTATGATGAGTTGTTCGATGGGGCGAGCACTTTCTTCTGTGTTATTTGTGATCCGGTAGCTCGGATCCGGCTCGAAGGACCAATGTTGGCAATGGAATAATTTATTTTTCTCCGTGGCGGTCGAGATAATTCCAATAGTGCGATAATTCCGCCTTGTTTGTTGGTGGACTGTATTTTATTTGTTGAAAACGGTGACCATCTGGTGACAAGAAAACAAAACTGGTGTTAATTCTCTCAATATTTTTTGGCTTTTTACAAATTAATAAGAGATAATATATTTTAGTTGTTTACTATTTGATGGTGGTCACAGAAGTAATGTTTTTTTAATGATTGAAAAAATGACAAGAATACAATACGCGTTTATGATTGAACGCAAATATTCGGAATACAATTTCGAAAAGTTAATTGTCGCAATTCACATAGGCGACGCGTCGATCTTCTTTCCGAAATTGTATTTAACAAAAAATATTAGAATTCACCTACAATTTTGACGTTTGACTGTCATGGTGAATTTGTTTATCAACAATTCAAAATAAATTTAATAAAGATAAGTATTGAACATAAATATAAATTTACATATAATTAATTTGATTTAATTTTATTTTAGATTACGGAGCAATGAAATTCAATTTTGATGATGATGAGTGCGGACGATTTGGTGTGGAACATTGTTATGGACGAAATTTCTGTTATGTACAGTTGATGGAAATAAATTTGCTGATGTAAATAAATACCAAGTGCATTTTATTTATTTTTATGGAAATTGCCACAACACAGCATCTAACTTGCGTGGTTTCAAAGGACAGTACCTCGAGGGGCTGATTGGCACATAATTCGTTTCCATTAATTCGTTTTTTTTTCTCTTTTTCTTTTTTCCATTATCACGTCTTCTAATGTTTTATCTTTTGTTCTTAATCTTTTCTTCTGTATTTTTAATTATATTATATTTAATTTTAATTATTGTTCTAATTATTTTTCTGTGTAATTGTTGGAATACACATAGTAATATATCCCTGGATATTGTAAAAAGGCTATGCCTTATTTGTGTATAATTAAATAAATAAAATATCTGCATTGGATATAGGTATTATGGATGAAAATGTAAAGCTAAATTATAACTATTAACATCATTCTTTGGCCTAGGTTCTCCACCTTATATCATCGCGATATTTCACGCGCAATGAGTACGAACTGATGCTTATCTCTTCCATAAGAGTATAACTAATAATTGTCCTATGGGGGTGCCTATTAATTTTTAATTAAACAATATAACACAAATAAATCTATCAGCCATTGTGATAAACAATAAAATTATATCTGATCTGCAATCAATCATAATTTAAAAATTAAAAAGTCATTTCGAAATGGTACAACACCAAACGCACAGGCCTATTTCACAGAAAACTTCTCCGTACATATAATCCTAATCGGATTGGTTTTTGATTATCGATTGTTTTGTGTCACAATTAGATTTTCTTTTTTTTTTTTTCTGACACATGTCATGTTTTTATAAACGCGTACATTATATTTGACCACCCTCGTCTCATGTCTCCAATATATACATATGTATATCTGTCTGACTATATAGACAGACGTACATGGATTGATCTTTGCACAAACAAATTTCAATGTTTTTTATAATTTTTGCAATGTTATTGTTACAAAAAAAAAAAAAAAAAAATTAAAAATCTTTTTATTTTTGTTCATCCCCCGTACATCTCTTACCGAGTCAATTATTAACTGATTTTCTATTGTTCAATTGATCGGATTACAACCAAAGTTTTTGTTGGTGTATTCCGTCTATTGTGTCTTAATTTAAATATTTTCTTGGTGTACTGTATAAAATATACCTGTATGCTGTATTTGTGTGCAACAGTGAGATGGTAATATAAGAAGAAAAAAAAATTGAAATTGATATTTATATTGTTGTTTATTATTCTAACTTAAGATTAGTCAAAGAACAACGAAACGAAGAAGTAGAAGAAAATCAATTTATTAAAATTATATTTTCTATATCGAAAGGCGTTGAAAAAGAAAGAAATCAACAAATTTTAGTTTTTAAATTAATTTTTTTATTTTTAATCTGTTTTTCGAAAATCCGTAAGAAATCCGTAAAATTCGATTATACAGTACTTTTGTGTTCAGTTACTTATACATTGTGTGGAAGACAATGGAAATTAATTTTTATTTTTATTTAAGAATTTTGGAAGTTAATGTTTTTCAACTCAATCATTTCTTTCGCTTTAGTCCTTTTGTATGCTTGCTTTAGAAAGAATTATAGAATTATCTTGTGTAAGATGTGTGTATGGAACACGGAGTGACATTTTACGATCCTTTTTTTTTGCGTGTGAAGTCAATCTGTCAAATTTAGTTATTCTTGAACGAAATTATTTGGAAATTATGAGTATTGAATTGGATTTTGATTGTGCTTGAAAGAAGTTTTCAAGTTTGTGAAATTTATATGTGAGTAGAAGATTGACAAATTCTATTGTTCTATAAATGAATGCCATCTTCAAGTACCGTTTCTATAGGATTTGATCATATCTTGCTATTTTATTGAATTAGTTCTTATTATGAGCCAAATAAATTGGTTACCTATTATAAAAACTATTGTAATTGGTCCATCGATCAATCCCAGAGCAAACGTCTTACATCTTGTACTGATCTAACGTAAGAAAAAATGATTTTAAAGTGAAATTAATACCTCCTATTAATATGCTTTATGGAACCTAATAAAGATAAATCTTTACTTATAATATTTTCTAAATACTTATTAAAAGTTAGGTATTAATTAATAATAACTCCGAAATAGCGAATATCACAAACTCTTCAAGTACTACAAGTAAAACTTTAATAACCGCGGAGTTAATAACAGACCCCCGATTTGTTAATTTCTCCGTTTGCAACAAAAAAGTTGTTTTCTGTTCTTATTTATTCTTGTCTCGTCAATTTCCTTCCAAAACTAAATTCCTTCTTGCGATGGAAAAAACCGATTACGACAATTAAATCCTGGGTCAAAAACTTACTGATTCGTTCAATGAAACTGAATGAACTGAAAAACTTAACTATCAAAACTTAATTATCCCCAACAGGAAATTGTATGGTATTCATCCCGTTGGTAAATGTTCCCAATTCAATTTTCATGAAAACAAAAAAAATTTTTTACGTCTATTTACTAAAACCTGAGTTTGCATTTTTATTGTGTACAAATAGATTCGCAAACAAACGTAAATAAATTTGGACTTTATGTGTCGCGTGCCAATATGAGCATGATAATTTACTTTTGTTGTCTAATAAAATTTAATTACTTGTGTATCCTTGTATCCATAGACAGGCAAATTTGTTAACTACGGACAGTGTCATTACAGTTTTTTTTGTTGTGAAGAAAAATATCTTCAAGGTTGTGTTGCAGTTTTTCCTGTATGATTATTATGGACTTTTTTAATACTCTGGACAGTCCGTTTCGCAATACCATTGCATTAAAGTATTCAATAGCTCTATCAATAGGCGTCAGGATTTGTATTTATTTTGCCTACTTGCATTTGGATTGCTCGAATATTTCTAAACATTTCATAGAAAATTCGATTTTATTGAAAATCAACTGGGCTATAGCCCACAGATTTTAGACGGCAAAAATCTAAAATGCTGCGATTACGTTAGTCAATAGCTCTATCAATAGGCTTCAGGATCTGTATTTATTTAGCTAACTTGCATTTGGATTTCTCGAATATTTCTAAACATTTCATAGAAAATTCGATTGCATTGAAAATCATCTGTGCTAGAGCCCACAGATTTTAGACAGCAAACATCTAAAATGCTGCGATTACGTTGGTTAATAGCTCTATCAATAGGCTTCAGTATCTGTGTTTATTTAGCCAACTTGCATTTGGATTGCTCGAATATTTCTAAACATTTCATAGAAAATTCGATTGCATTGAAAATCAACTGGATTGTTTATTTATTTATTTATTTATTTATTTATTTATTTATAGTATTTATAAATAATTTAGTATAAACTAAACTGGGCTATAGCCCACAGATTTTAGACGGCAAAAATCTACAATGCTCCGATTACGTTGGTCAATAGCTCTATCAATAGGCTTCAGGATCGGTATTTATTTAGCCAACTTGCATTTGAATTGTTTGAATATTTCTAAACATTTCATGGAAAATTCGATTGTATTGAAAATCAAGTGGGCTATAGCCCACAGATTTTAGACGGCAAAAATCAAAAATGCTCCGATTACGTTGGTCAATAGCTCTATCAATAGGCTTCAGGATCTGTATTTATTTTGCAAACTTGCATTTGAATTGTTTGAATATTTCTAAACAAATCATAGAAAATTCGATTGTATTGAAAATCAACAGTCCTGTAGCCCACAGATTTTGGAAGGCAAAAACGTAAAATGCTGCGATTACATTGGTCAATAGCTCTATCAATAGGCTACAGGATCTGTATTTATTTAGCCAACTTGCATTTGGATTGCTCGAATATTTCTAAACATTTCATAAAAATTCGATTGCATTGAAAATCAACTGGGCTATAGCCCACGGATTTTAGACGGCAAAAATCAAAAATGCTGCAATTACGTTGGTCAATAGCTCTGTGAATAGGCTTCAGGATCTGTATTTATTTAGCCAACTTGCATTTGGATTGCTCGAATATTTTTAAACATTTCATAGAAAATTGGATTGTATTGAAAATCAACTGGGCTATAGCCCACTGATTTTTGCCGGCAAAAATCTAAAATGCTGCGATTACGTTGGTCAATAGCTCTATCAATAGGCTTCAGGATCGGTATTTATTTAGCCAACTTGCGTTTGAATTGTTTGAATATTTCTAAACATTTCATGGAAAATTCGATTGTATTGAAAATCAACTGGGCTATAGCCCACAGATTTTAGACGGCAAAAATCTAAAATGCCACGATTACGTTTGTTAATAGCTCTATCAATACGCTTCAGGATCTGTATTTATTTAGCAAACTTGCATTTGAATTGTTTAAATATTTCTAAACATTTCATGGAAAATTCGATTGTATTGAAAATCAACAGTCCTGTAGCCCACAGATTTTGGAAGGCAAAAACGTAAAATGCTGCGATTACATTGGTCAATAGCTCTATCAATAGGCTACAGGATCTGTATTTATTTAGCCAACTTGCATTTGGATTGCTCGAATATTTTTAAACATTTCATAGAAAATTGGATTGTATTGAAAATCAACTGGGCTTGCCAACTTGCATTTGAATTGTTTGAATATGTCTAAACATTTCATAGAAAATTCGATTGTATTGAAAATCAACTGGGCTATAGCCCACAGATTTTAGACGTCAAAAATCAAAAATGGTCTGATTACGTTGGTCAATAGCTGTATCAATAGGCTTCAGGATCTGTATTTATTTTGCCAACTTGCATTTGAATTGTTTGAAAATTTCTAAACAATTCATAGAGAATTCGATTTTATTGAAAATCAACAGTCCTGTAGCCCACAGATTTTGGAAGGCAAAAACGTAAAATGCTGCGATTACGTTGGTCAATAGCTCTGTGAATAGGCTTCAGGATCTGTATTTATTTAGCCAACTTGCATTTGGATTGCTCGAATATTTTAAGGCATTTCATAAAAAATTCGATTGCATTGAAAATCAACTGGGCTATAGCCCACAGATTTTAGACGGCAAAAATCTACAATGCTGCCATTACGTTGGTCAATAGCTCTATCAATAGGCTTCAGCATCTGTATTTATTTTGCCAACTTGCATTTGAATTGTTTGAATATTTCTAAACATTTCATGGAAAATTCGATTGTATTGAAAATCAAGTGGGCTATAGCCCACAGATTTTGGATGGCATAAATCTAAAATGCTGCGATTACGTTGGTCAATAGCTGTATCAATAGGCTTCAGGATCGGTATTTATTTTGCCAACTTGCATTTGAATTGTTTGAATATTTCTAAACATTTCATGGAAAATTCGATTGTATTGAAAATCAAGTGGGCTATAGCCCACAGATTTTGGACGGCAAAAATCTAAAATGCTGCGATTACGTTGGTCAATAGCTGTATCAATAGGCTTCAGGATCTGTATTTATTTTGCCAACTTGCATTTGAATTGTTTGAGTATTTCTAAATATTTCATAAAATATTCGATTGCATTGAAAATCAACTGGGCTATAGCCCACAGATTTTAGACGGCAAAAATCAAAAATGCTGCGATTACGTTGGTCAATAGCTCTGTGAGGCTTCAGGATCTGTATTTATTTAGCCAAATTGCATTTGGATTGCTCGAATATTTCTAAACATTTCATAAAAAATTCGATTGTATTGAAAATCAACTGGGCTATAGCCCACAGATTTTAGACGGCAAAAATCAAAAATGCTGCGATTACGTTGGTCAATAGCTCTATCAATAGGCTTCAGGATCGGTATTTATTTTACCAACTTGCATTTGAATTGTTTGAATATTTCTAAACATTTCATGGGAAATTCGATTGCATTGAAAATCAACTGGGCTATAGCCCACAGATTTTGGACGGCAAAAATCAAAAATGCTGCGATTACGTTGGTCAATAGCTCTATCAATAGGCTTCAGGATTTGTATTTATTTAGCCAACTTGCATTTGGATTGCTCGAATATTTCTAAACGTTTCATAGAAAATTCGATTGTATTAAAAATTAACCGGGCTCGTTGCCCGCAGATTTTAGACGGCAAAAATCTAAAATGCTCCGATTACGTTGGTCAATAGCTCTATCAATAGGCTTCAGGATCTGTATTTATTTAGCCAACTTACATTAAGGTTGCTCGAATATTCCTAAACATTTCATAGAAAATTCGATTGCATTGAAAATCAACTGGGCTATAGCCCACAGATTTTGGACAGGAAAAATCAAAAATGCTTCGATTACGTTGGTCAATAGCTCTATCAATAGGCTTCAGGATCTGTGTTTATTTTGCCAACTTGCATTTGGATTGCTCGAATATTTCTAAACGTTTCATAGAAAATTCGATTGCATTGAAAATCAACTGGGCTATAGCCCACAGGTTTTAGATGGCAAAAATCAAAAATGCTGCGATTATGTTGGTCAATAGCTCTATCAATAGGCTTCAGGATCTGTATTTATTTAGCCAACTGGCATTTGGATTGCTCGAATATTTTTAAACATTTCATAAAATATTCGATTTTATTGAAAATCAACTGGGCTATAGCCCACAGATTTTAGACGGCAAAAATCTAAAATGCTCCGATTACGTTGGTCAATAGCTCTATCAATAGGCTTCAGGATCTGTGTTTATTTAGCCAACTTGCATTTGGATTGCTCGAATATTTCTGAACATTTTATGAAAAAATCGATTGTATTGAAAATCAACTGGGCTATAGCCCACAGATTTTGGACGGCAAAAATCAAAAATGCTGCGATTACGTTGGTCAATAGCTCTATCTATAGGCTTCAGAATCTGTATTTATTTAGCCAACTTGCATTTGGATTGCTCGAATATTTCTAAATATTTCATAGAAAATTCGATTGTATTGAAAATCAACTGGGCTATAGCCCACAGATTTTGGACGGGAAAAATTAAAAATGCTGCGATTACGTTGGTCAATAGCTCTATCAATAGGCTTCAGGATCTGTATTTATTCTGCCAACTTGCATTTGGATTGCTCGAATATTTCTAAACATTTCATAAAAAATTCGATTTTATTAAAAACCAACTGGGCTATTATAGCCCACAGATTTTGGACGGCAAAAATCTAAAATGCTGCGATTACGTTAGTCAATAGCTATATCAATAAGCTTCAGGATCTGTATTTATTTAGATAACTTACATTTGGATTGCTCGAATATTTCTAAAGATTTCATAAAAAATTCGATTTCATTGAAAATCAACTGGGCTATAGCCCACAGATTTTGGACGGCAAAAATCAAAAATGCTGCGATTACGTTGGTCAATAGCTCTATCAATAGGCTTCAGGATCTGTATTTATATAACCAACTTACATTTGGGTTGCTCGAATATTTCTAAACATTACATAGAAAATTCGATTGTATTGAAAATCAACTGGGCTATAGCCACAGATTTTGGACGGCAAAAATCAAAAATGCTGCGATTACGTTGGTCAATAGCTCAGGATCTCTATCAATAGGCTTCAGGATCTGTATTTATTTAGCCAACTTGCATTTGGATTGCTCGAATGTTTCTAAACATTTCATAGAAAATTCGATTTTATTGAAAATCAACTGGGCTATTATAGCCCACAGATTTTGGACGGCAAAAATCTAAAATGCTGCGATTACGTTGGTCAATAGCTCTATCTATAGGCTTCAGGATCTGTATTTATTTAGCCAACTTGCATTTGGATTGCTCGAATATTTCTAAACATTTCCTAGAAAATTCGATTGTATAGAAAATCAACTGGGCTATAGCCCAACGATTTTGGACGGCAAAAATCTAAAATGCTCCGATTACGTTGGTCAATAGCTTTATCAATAGGAATCAGGATCTGTATTTATTTTGCCAATTTGCATTTGAATTGCTCGAATATTTCTAAACATTTCATAGAAAAATGTATTGTATCGAAAATCAACTGGGCTATAGCCCACAGATTTTGGATGGCAAAAATCTAAAATGCTTCGATTACGTTGGTCAATAGCTCTATCTATAGGCTTCAGGATCTGTATTTATTTAGTCAACTTGCATTGGGATTGCTCGAATATTCCTAAACATTTTATAGAAAATTCTATTGTACTGAAAATCAAGTGGGCTATAGCCCTCAGATTTTAAACGGCAAAAATCTAAAATGCTGCAATTACGTTGGTCAATAGCTCTATCAATAGGCTTCAGGATCTGTATTTATTTAGCCAACTTGCATTTGGATTGCTCGAAAATTCCTAAACGTTTCATAGAAAATTCGATTGTATTGAAAATCAAGTGGGCTATAGCCCACAGATTTTGGACGGCAAAAATCTAAAATGCTCCGAATACGTTGGTCAATAGCTCTATCAATAGGCTTTAGGATCTGTATTTATTTAGCCAACTTGCATTTGGATTGCTCGAATATTTCTAATCATTTCATAGAAAATTCGATTGTATTGAAAATCAACTGGGCTATAGCCCTCAGATTTTAGACGGCAAAAATCTAAAATGCTCCGATTACGTTTTTCAATAGCTTTATCAATAAGCTTCAGGATCGGTATTTATTTAGCAAACTTGCATTTGGATTGCTCGAATATTCCTAAACATTTTAAAGAAAGTTCTATTGTATTGTAAATCAACTGGGCTATAAGCTCACAGATTTTGGACGGAAATAATCTAAAATAGTGCGATTACGTTGGTCAATAACTTTATCAATAAGCTTCAGAATCTGTATTTATTTAGCCAACTTGCATTTGGATTGCTCGAATATTTCTAAACATTTCATTGAAAATTCGATTGTATTGAAAATCAACTGGACTATTATAGCCCACAGATTTCAGACGGCAAAAATCTAAAATGCTGCGATTACGTTGGTCAATAGCTCTATCTATAGGCTTCAGGATCTGTATTTATTTAGCCAACTTGCACTTGGATTGCTCGAATATTCCTAAACATTTTATAGAAAATTCGATTGTATTGAAAATCAACTGGGCTATAGCCCTCAGAATTTAGAAGGCAAAAATCTAAAATGCTCCGATTACGTTGGTCAATAGCTCTATCAATAGGCGTCAGGATCTGTATTTATTTACCCAACTTGCATTTGGATTGCTCGAATATTTCTAAACATTTCATAGAAAATTCGATTATATTGAAAATCAACTGGGCTATAGCCCACAGATTTTAGACGGCAAAAATCTAAAATGCTTCGATTACGTTTTTCAATAGCTTTATCAATAAGCTTCAGGATCTGTATTTATTTAGCAAACTTGCATTTGGATTGCTCGAATATTCCTAAACATTTCATAGAAAGTTCGATTGTATTGTAAATCAACAGGGCTATAGCCCACAGATTTTGGACGGCAATAATCTAAAATGGTGCGATTACGTTGGTCAATAGCTTTATCAATAGGCTTCAGAATCTGTATTTATTTAGCCAACTCGCATTTGGATTGCTCCAATATTTCTAAACATTTCATAGAAAATTCGATTGTATTTAAAATCAACTGGGCTATAGCCCACAGATTTTGGACGGCAAAAATCTAAAATGCTGCGATTACATTGGTCAATAGCTCTGTCAATAGGCTTCAGGATCTGTATTTATTTAGCCAACTTGCATTTGGATTGCTCGAATGTTTCTAAACATTTCATAGAAAATTCGATTGTATTGAAAATCAACTGGGCTATAGCCCACAGATTTTAGACGGCAAAAATCTAAAATGCTGCGATTACGTTGGTCAATAGCTCTATCAGTAGGCTTAAGGATCGGTATTTATTTTGCCAACTTGCAATTGAATTGTTTAAATATTTCTAAACATTTCATGGAAAATTCGATTGTATTGAAAATCAAGTGGACTATAGCCTACAGATTTTAGACGGCAAAAATCTAAAATGCTCCGATTACGTTGGTCAATAGCTCTATCAATAGGCTTCAGGATCTGTATTTATTTTGCCAACTTGCATTTGAATTGTTTGAAAATTTCAAAACATTTTATGGAAAATTCGATTTTTTTGAAAATCAACTGGGCTATAGCCCACAGATTTTGGACGACCAAAATCTAAAATGCTGCGATTACGTTGGTCAATAGCTCTATCAATAGGCTTCAGGATCTGTATTTATTTAGCCAACTTGCATTTGGATTGCTCGAATATTTCTAAACATTTCATAGAAAATTCGATTTTATTGAAAATCAACTGGGCTATAGCCCTCTGATTTAAGACGGCAAAAATCTAAAATTCTCCGATTACGTTGGTCAATAGCTCTATCAATAGGCTTCAGGATCTGTATTTATTTTGCCAACTTGCATTTGAATTGTTTGAAAATTTCTAAACATTTCATAGAAAATTCGATTGTATTTAAAATCAACTGGGCTATAGCCCACAGATTTTGGACGGCAAAAATCTAAAATGCTGCGATTACATTGGTCAATAGCTCTATCAATAGGCTTCAGGATCTGTATTTATTTTGCCAACTCGCATTTGGATTGCTCGAATATTTCTAAACATTTCATTGAAAATTCGATTGTATTGAAAATCAACTGGACTATTATAGCCCACAGATTTTGGACGGCAAAAATCTAAAATGCTGCGATTACGTTGGCCAATAGCTCTATCAATAGGCTTCAGGATCTGTATTTATTTAGCCAACTTGCATTTGGATTGCTCGAATATTTCTAAACATTTCCTAGAAAATTTGATTGTATTGAAAATCAACTGGGCTATTATAGCCCATTGATTTTGGACGGCAAAAATCTAAAATGCTGCGATTACGTTGGTCAATAGCTCTATCAATAGGCTTCAGGATCTGTATTTATATAACCAACTTACATTTGGGTTGCTCGAATATTTCTAAACATTACATAGAAAATTCGATTGTATTGAAAATCAACTGGGCTATAGCCACAGATTTTGGACGGCAAAAATCAAAAATGCTGCGATTACGTTGGTCAATAGCTCAGGATCTCTATCAATAGGCTTCAGGATCTGTATTTATTTACCCAACTTGCATTTGGATTGCTCGAATGTTTCTAAACATTTCATAGAAAATTCGATTGTATTGAAAATCAACTGGGCTATAGCCCACAGATTTTAGACGGCAAAAATCTACAATGCTTCGATTACGTTGGTCAATAGCTCTATCAATAGTCTTCAGGATCTGTGTTTATTTTGCCAACTTGCATTTGGATTGCTTGAATATTTCTAAACATTTCATGAGAAATTCGATTATATTGAAAATCAACCGGGCTATAGCCCACAGATTTTAGACGGCAAAAATCTAAAATGCTCCGATTACGTTGGTCAAAAGCTCTATCAATAGTCTTCAGGATCTGTGTTTATTTTGCCAACTTGCATTTGGATTGCTCGAATATTTCTAAACATTTCATAAAAAATTCGATTTTATTGAAAATCAACTAGGCTATAGCCCACAGATTTTGGACGGCAAAAATCTAAAATGCTGCGATTACGTTGGTCAATAGCTCTATCAATAGGCTTCAGGTTCTGTATTTATTTAGCCAACTTGCATTTGGATTGCTCGAATATTTCTAAACATTTCATAGAAAATTCGTTTGTCTTGAAAATCAACTGGGCTATAGCCCACAGATTTTAGACGGCAAAAAACTAAAATGCTGCGATTACGTTGGTCAATAGCTCTATCAATAGGCTTCAGGATCTGTATTTATTTAGCCAACTTGCATTTGGATTGCTCGAATATTTCTAAACGTTTTATAAAAAATTCGATTTTATTGAAAATCAACTGGGCTATAGCCCACAGATTTGAAACGGATAAAATCTATAATGTTCCGATTACGTTGGTCAATAGCTCTATCAATAAGCTTTAGGATATGTATTTATTTAGCCAACTTGCATTTGGATTGCTCGAATATTTCTAAACATTTCATAAATAATTCGATTTTGTTGAAAATCAACTGGGCTATAGCCCACAGATTTTGGACGGCAAAAATCTAAAATGCTGCGATTACGTTGGTCAATAGCTCTATCAATAGGCTTCAGGATCTGTATTTATTTTGCCAACTTGCATTTGGATTGCTCGAATATTTCTAAACATTTCATCGAAAATTCGATTGTATTGAAAATCAACTGGGCTATAGCCCACAGATTTTAGACGGCAAAAATCAAAAATGCTGCGATTACGTTGGTCAATTGCTCTATCAATAGGCTTCAGGATCTGTATTCATTAAGCCAACTTGCATTTGGATTGCTCGAATGTTTCTAAACATTTCATAAAAAATTCGATTTTATTGAAAATCAACTGGGCTATTATAGCCCACAGATTTTGGACGGCAAAAATCTAAAATGCTGCGATTACGTTGGTCAATAGCTCTATCAATAGGCTTCAGGATCTGTATTTATTTTGCCAACTTGCATTTGGATTGCTCGATTATTTCTAAACATTTCATAAAAAATTCGATTTTATTGAAAATCAACTGGGCTATTATAGCCCACAGATTTTGGATGGCAAAAATCTAAAATGCTGCGATTACGTTGGTCAATAGCTCTATCAATAGGCTTCAGGATCTGTATTTATTTAGCCAACTTGCATTTGGATTGCTCGAATATTTCTAAACATTTCATAAAAAATTCGATTTTATTGAAAATCAACTGGGCTATTATATCCCACAAATTTTGGACGGCAATAATCTAAAATAGTGCGATTACGTTGGTCAATAGCTCTATCAATTGGCTTCAGGATCTGTATTTATTTAGCCAACTTGCATTTGGATTGCTCGAATATTTCTAAACATTTCATAAAAAATTAGATTGTATTGAAAATCAACTGGGCTATTATAGCCCACAGATTTTGGACGGCAAAAATCTAAAATGCTGCGATTACGTTGGTCAAAAGCTGTATCTATAGGCTTCAGGATCTGTATTTATTTAGCCAACTTGCATTTGTATTGCTCGAATGTTTCTAAACATTTCATAGAAAATTCGATTTTATTGAAAATCAACTGGGCTATAGCCCACAGATTTTGGACGGCAAAAATCAAAAATGCTCCGATTACGTTGGTCAATAGCTCTATCTATAGGCTTCATGATTTGTATTTATTTAGCTAACTTGTATTTGGATTGCTCGAATATTTCTAAACATTTCATAAAAAATTCGATTATATTGAAAATCAACTGGGCTATAGCC
This sequence comes from Tipula vernalis, assembly GCA_958295665.1. Lineage (NCBI taxonomy): Eukaryota > Metazoa > Arthropoda > Insecta > Diptera > Tipulidae > Tipula > Tipula vernalis. Next base: position 414,994,294 of record OY282558.1, read on the forward strand.
CACAGATTTTGGACGGCAAAAATCAAAAATGCTGCGATTACGTTGGTCAATAGCTCTATCAATAGGCTTCAGGATCTGTATTTATTTAGCCAACTTGCATTTGGATTGCTCGAATATTTCTAAACATTTCATAAAAAATTCGATTGCATTGAAAATCAACTGGGCTATTATAGCCCACAGATTTTGGACGGCAAAAATCTAAAATGCTGCGATTACGTTGGTCAAAAGCTGTATCTATAGGCTTCAGGATCTGTATTTAATTAGCCAACTTGCATTTGGATTGCTCGAATATTTCTAAACATTTCATAAAAAATTAGATTGTATTGAAAATCAACTGGGCTATAGCCCACAGATTTTAGACGGCAAAAATCTAAAATGCTGCGATTACGTTGGTCAATAGCTCTATCAATAGGCTTCAGGATCTGTATTTATTTAGCCAACTTGCATTTGGATTGCTCGAATATTTCTAAACATTTCCTAGAAAATTCGATTGTATAGAAAATCAACTGGGCTATAGCCCAACGATTTTGGACGGCAAAAATCTAAAATGCTCCGATTACGTTGGTACATAGCTTTATCAATAGGAATCAGGATCTGTATTTATTTTGCCAATTTGCATTTGAATTCCTCGAATATTTCTAAACATTTCATAGAAAAATGTATTGTATCGAAAATCAACTGGGCTATAGCCCACAGATTTTGGATGGCAAAAATCTAAAATGCTTCGATTACGTTGGTCAATAGCTCTATCTATAGGCTTCAGGATCTGTATTTATTTAGCCAACTTGCATTGGGATTGCTCGAATATTCCTAAACATTTTATAGAAAATTCTATTGTACTGAAAATCAACTGGGCTATAGCCCTCAGATTTTAGACGGCAAAAATCTAAAATGCTCCGATTACGTTGGTCAATAGCTCTATCAATAGGCTTCAGGATCTGTATTTATTTAGCCAACTTGCATTTGGATTGCTCGAAAATTCCTAAACGTTTCATAGAAAATTCGATTGTATTGAAAATCAAGTGGGCTATAGCCCACAGATTTTGGACGGCAAAAATCTAAAATGCTCCGAATACGTTGGTCAATAGCTCTATCAATAGGCTTCAGGATCTGTATTTATTTAGCCAACTTGCATTTGGATTGCTCGAATATTTCTAATCATTTCATAGAAAATTCGATTGTATTGAAAATCATCTGGGCTATAGCCCTCAGATTTTAGACGGCAAAAATCTAAAATGATCCGATTACGTTTTTCAATAGCTTTATCAATAAGCTTCAGGATCGGTATTTATTTAGCAAACTTGCATTTGAATTGCTCGAATATTCCTAAACATTTTAAAGAAAGTTCTATTGTATTGTAAATCAACTGGGCTATAAGCTCACAGATTTTGGACGGCAATAATCTAAAATAGTGCGATTACGTTGGTCAATAACTTTATCAATAAGCTTCAGAATCTGTATTTATTTAGCCAACTCGCATTTGGATTGCTCGAATATTTCTAAACATTTCATAAAAAATTCGATTGTATTTAAAATCAACTGGGCTATAGCCCACAGATTTTGGACGTCAAAAATCTAAAATGCTGCGATTACATTGGTCAATAGCTCTATCTATAGGCTTCAGGATCTGTATTTATTTAGCCAACTTGCATTTGGATTGCTCGAATATTCCTAAACGTTTCATAGAAAATTCGATTGTATTGTAAATCAACTGGGCTATAGCCCACAGATTTTGGACGGCAAAAATCTAAAACGCTCCGATTACGTTGATCAATAGCTATATCAATAGGCTTTAGGATCTGTATTTATTTTGCCAACTCGCATTTGGATTGCTCGAAAATTCCTAAACGTTTCATAGAAAATTCGATTGTATTGAAAATCAAGTGGGCTATAGCCTACAGATTTTGGACGGCAAAAATCTAAAATGCTCCGAATACGTTGGTCAATAGCTCTATCAATAGGCTTCAGGATCTGTATTTATTTAGCCAACTTGCATTTGGATTGCTCGAATATTTCTAATCATTTCATAGAAAATTCGATTGTATTGAAAATCAACTGGGCTATAGCCCACAGATTTTGGACGGGAAAAATCAAAAATGCTGCGATTACGTTGGTCAATAGCTCTATCAATAGGCTTCAGGATCTGTATTTATTCTGCCAACTTGCATTTGGGTTGCTCGAATATTTTTAAACATTTCCTAGAAAATTTGATTGTATTGAAAATCAACTGGGCTATTATAGCCCACAGATTTTGGACGGCAAAAATCAAAAATGCTGCGATTACGTTGGTCAATAGCTCTATCTATAGGCTTCAGGATCTGTATTTATTTAGCCAACTTGCATTTCGATTGCTCGAATATTTCTAAACATTTCATAGAAAATTCGATTGTATTGAAAATCAACTGGGCTATAGCCCACAGATTTTGGACGGCAAAAATCAAAAATGCTGCGATTACGTTGGTCAATAGCTCTATCAATAGGCTTCAGGATCTGTATTTATTCTGCCAACTTGCATTTGGGTTGCTCGAATATTTCTAAACATTTCATAAAAAATTCGATTTTATTGAAAATCAACTGGGCTATTATAGCCCACAGATTTTGGACGGCAAAAATCTAAAATGCTGCGATTACGTTAGTCAATAGCTATATCAATAGGCTTCAGGATCTGTATTTATTTAGATAACTTACATTTGGATTGCTCGAATATTTCTAAAGATTTCATAGAAAATTCGATTGCATTGAAAATCAACTGGGCTATAGCCCACAGATTTTGGACGGCAAAAATCAAAAATGCTGCGATTACGTTGGCGAATAGCTCTATCAATAGGCTTCAGGATCTGTATTTATTTAGCCAACTTGCATTTGGATTGTTCGAATATTTCTAAACATTTCATAGAAAATTCGATTGTATTGAAAATCAACTGGGCTATAGCCCACAGATTTTAGACGGCAAAAATCTAAAATGCTCCGATTACGTTGGTAAATAGCTCTATCAATAGGCTTCAGGATCTGTATTTATTTTGCCAAGTTGCATTTGAATTGTTTGAAATTTTCTAATCATTTCATGGAAAATTCGATTTTATTGAAAATCAACTGGGCTATACCCCACAGATTTTGTACGACAAAAACCTAAAAGGCTCCGATTACGTTGGTCAATAGCTCTATCTATAGGCTTCAGGATCTGTATTTATTTACCCAACTTGCATTTGGATTGCTCGAATATTCCTAAACATTTTATAGAAAATTCGATTGTATTGAAAATCAACTGGGCTATAGCCCTCAGAATTTAGAAGGCAAAAATCTAAAATGCTCCGATTACGTTGGTCAATAGCTCTATCAATAGGCTTCAGGATCTGTATTTATTTTGCCAAGTTGCATTTGAATTGTTTGAAATTTTCTAATCATTTCATGGAAAATTCGATTTTATTGAAAATCAACTGGGCTATAACCCACAGATTTTGTACGACAAAAACCTAAAAGGCTCCGATTACGTTGGTCAATAGCTGTATCTATAGGCTTCAGGATCTGTATTTATTTACCCAACTTGCATTTGGATTGCTCGAATATTCCTAAACATTTTATAGAAAATTCGATTGTATTGAAAATCAACTGGGCTATAGCCCTCAGAATTTAGAAGGCAAAAATCTAAAATGCTCCGATTACGTTGGTCAATAGCTCTATCAATAGGCTTCAGGATCTGTATTTATTTACCCAACTTGCATTTGGATTGCTCGAATATTTCTAAACATTTCATAAAAAATTCGATTGTATTGAAAATCAACTGGGCTATAGCCCTCAGATTTTAGACGGCAAAAATCTAAAATGCTTCGATTACGTTTTTCAATAGCTTTATCAATAAGCTTCAGGATCTGTATTTATTTAGCAAACTTGCATTTGGATTGCTCGAATATTCCTAAACATTTCATAGAAAGTTCGATTGTATTGTAAATCAACAGGGCTATAGCCCACAGATTTTGGACGGCAATAATCTAAAATGGTGCAATTACGTTGGTCAATAGCTTTATCAATAGGCTTCAGAATCTGTATTTATTTAGCCAACTCGCATTTGGATTGCTCCAATATTTCTAAACATTTCATAGAAAATTCGATTGTATTTAAAATCAACTGGGCTATAGCCCACAGATTTTGGACGGCAAAAATCTAACATGCTGCGATTACATTGGTCAATAGCTCTATCTATAGGCTTCAGGATCTGTATTTATTTTGCCAACTCGCATTTGGATTGCTCGAATATTTCTAAACATTTCATTGAAAATTCGATTGTATTGAAAATCAACTGGACTATTATAGCCCACAGATTTTGGACGGCAAAAATCTAAAATGCTCCGATTACGTTGGCCAATAGCTCTATCAATAGGCTTCAGGATCTGTATTTATTTAGCCAACTTGCATTTGGATTGCTCGAATATTTCTAAACATTTCCTAGAAAATTTGATTGTATTGAAAATCAACTGGGCTATATATAGCCCACAGATTTCAGACGGCAAAAATCTAAAATGCTGCGATTACATTGGTCAATAGCTCTGTCAATAGGCTTCAGGATCTGTATTTATTTAGCCAACTTGCATTTGGATTGCTCGAATGTTTCTAAACATTTTATAGAAAATTAGATTGTATTGAAAATCAACTGGGCTATAGCCCACAGATTTTAGACGGCAAAAATCTACAATGCTGCGATTACGTTGGTCAATAGCTCTATCAGTAGGCTTCAGGATCGGTATTTATTTTGCCAACTTGCAATTGAATTGTTTAAATATTTCTAAACATTTCATGGAAAATTCGATTGTATTGAAAATCAAGTGGGCTATAGCCTACAGATTTTAGACGGCAAAAATCTAAAATGCTCCGATTACGTTGGTCAATAGCTCTATCAATAGGCTTCAGGATCTGTATTTATTTAGCCAACTTGCATTTGGATTGCTCGAATATTTCTAAACATTTCATAGAAAATTCGATTGTATTGAAAATCAACTGGGCTATAGCCCTCTGATTTAAGACGGCAAAAATCTAAAATGCTCCGATTACGTTGGTCAATAGCTCTATCAATAGGCTTCAGGATCGGTATTTATTTTGCCAACTTGCATTTGAATTGTTTGAAAATTTCTAAACATTTTATGGAAAATTCGATTTTATTGAAAATCAACTGGGCTATAGCCCACAGATTTTGGACGACCAAAATCTAAAATGCTGCGATTACGTTGGTCAATAGCTCTATCAATAGGCTTCAGGATCTGTATTTATTTAGCCAACTTGCATTTGGATTGCTCGAATATTTCTAAACATTTCATAGAAAATTCGATTTTATTGAAAATCAAGTGGGCTATAGCCCATTGATTTAAGACGGCAAAAATCTAAAATGCTCCGATTACGTTGGTCAATAGCTCTATCAATAGGCTTCAGGATCTGTATTTATTTAGCCAACTTGCATTTGGATTGCTCGAATATTTCTAAACAGTTCATAGAAAATTCGATTGTATTGAAAATCAACAGGGCTATAGCCCACAGATTTTAGACGGCAAAAATCTTCAATGCTGCGATTACGTTGGTCAATAGCTGTATCAATAGGCTTCAGGATCGGTATTTATTTTGCCAAATTGCATTTGAATTGTTTGAATATTTCTAAACATTTCATGGAAAATTCGATTGTATTGAAAATCAAGTGGGCTATATCCCACAGATTTTAGACGGCAAAAATCTAAAATGCTTCGATTACGTTGATCAATAGCTCTATCATTATGCTTCAGGATCTGTATTTATTATGCCAATTTGCAATTGAATTGTTTGAAAATTTTTAAACAATTCATGGAAAATTCGATTTTATAGAAAATCAACTGGGCTATAGCCCACAGATTTTGGACTACAAAAACCTAAAATGCTCTGATTACGTTGGTCAATAGCTCTATCAATATGCTTCAGGATCTGTATTTATTTTGCCAACTTGCATTTGGATTGCTCGAATACTTCTAATCATTTCATAGAAAATTCGATTGTATTGAAAATCAACTGGGTTATAGCCCTCAGATTTTAGCCGGCAAAAATCTAAAATGCTCCGATTACGTTTTTGAATAGCTTTATCAATAAGCTTCAGAATCTGTATTAATTTTGCCAACTCGCATTTGGATTGCTCGAAAATTTCTAAACATTTCATAGAAAATTCGATTTTATTTAAAATCAACTGGGCTATAGCCCACAGATTTTGGACGGCAAAAATCTAAAACGCTCCGATTACGTTGATCAATAGCTATATCAATAGGCTTTAGGATCTGTATTTATTTTGCCAACTCGCAATTGGATTGCTCGAATATTTCTAAACATTTGATAGAAAATTCGATTGTATTGAAAATCAACTGGGCTATTACAGCCCACAGATTTTGGACGGCAAAAATCTAAAATGCTCCGATTACGTTGGCCAATAGCTCTATCAATAGGCTTCAGGATCTGTATTTATTTAGCCAACTTGCATTTGGATTGCTCGAATATTTCTAAACATTTCCTAGAAAATTTGATTGTATTGAAAATCAACTGGGCTATAGCCCACAGATTTCAGACGGCAAAAATTTAAAATGCTGCGATTACATTGGTCAATAGCTCTATCAATAGTCTTCAGGATCTGTATTTATTTAGCAAACTTGCATTTGGATTGCTCGAATATTTCTAAACATTTCATAGAAAATTCGATTGTATTGAAAATCAACTGGGCTATTATAGCCCACAGATTTTGGACGGCAAAAATCAAAAATGCTGCGATTATGTTGGTCATTAGCTCTATCAATAGTCTTCAGGATCTGTATTTATTTAGCAAACTTGCATTTGGATTGCTCGAATATTTCTAAACATTTCATAGAAAATTCGATTGTATTTAAAATCAACTGGGCTATAGCCCACAGATTTTGGACGGCAAAAATCTAAAACGCTGCGATTACATTGGTCAATAGCTCTATCTATAGGCTTCAGGATCTGTATTTATTTTGCCATTTCGCATTTGGATTGCTCGAATATTTCTAAACATTTCCTAAAAAATTTGATTGTATTGAAAATCAACTGGGCTATATATAGCCCACAGATTTCAGACGGCAAAAATCTAAAATGCTCCGATTACATTGGTCAATAGCTCTGTCAATAGGCTTAAGGATCTGTATTTATTTAGCCAACTTGCATTTGGATTGCTCGAATGTTTCTAAAAATTTCATAGAAAATTCGATTGTATTGAAAATCAACTGGGCTATAGCCCACAGATTTTAGACGGCAAAAATCTACAATGCTGCGATTACGTTGGTCAATAGCTCTATCAATAGGCTTCAGGATCGGTATTTATTTAGCCAACTTGCATTTGAATTGTTTAAATATTTCTAAACATTTCATGGAAAATTCGATTGTATTGAAAATCAACTGGGCTATAGCCCACTGATTTAAGACGGCAAAAATCTAAAATGCTCCGATTACGTTGGTCAATAGCTCTATCAATAGGCTTCAGGATCTGTATTTATTTAGCCAACTTGCATTTGGATTGCTCGAATATTTCTAAACATTTCATAGAAAATTCGATTGTATTGAAAATCAACAGGGCTATAGCCCACAGATTTTAGACGGCAAAAATCTTCTATGCTGCGATTACGTTGGTCAATAGCTCTATCAGTAGGCTTCAGGATCGGTATATATTTTGCCAACTTGCATTTGAATTGTTTGAATATTTCTAAACATTTCATGGAAAATTCTATTGTATTGAAAATCAAGTGGGCTATAGCCCACAGATTTTAGACGGCAAAAATCTAAAATGCTTCGATTACGTTGATCAATAGCTCTAGCAATAGGCTTCAGGATCTGTATTTATTATGCCAACTTGCAATTGAATTGTTTGAAAATTTCTAAACAATTCATGGAAAATTCGATTTTATAGAAAATCAACTGGGCTATAGCCCACAGATTTTGGACTACAAAAACCTAAAATGCTCTGATTACGTTGGTCAATAGCTCTATCAATATGCTTCAGGGTCTTTATTTATTTAGATAACTTGCATTTGGATTGCTTGAATATTTCTAAACATTTCATGGAAAATTCGATTGTATTGAAAATCAACTGGGCTATAGCCCACAGATTTTGGACGGCAAAAATCCAAAATGCTGCGATTACGTAGGTTAATGGGTCTATTAATAGGCTTCAGGATCTGTATTTATTTAGCCAACTTGCATTTGGATTGCTCGAATATTTCTAAATATTTCATAAAAAATTCGATTGCATTGAAAATCAACTGGGCTATAGCCCACGGATTTTAGACGGCCAAAATCTAAAATGTTCCGATGACGTTGGTCAATAGCTCTATCAATAGGCTTCAGGATCTGTGGTTATTTTGCCAACTTGCATTTGGATTGCTTGAATATTTCTAAACATTTCATAGATAATTCGATTGCATTGAAAATCAACTGGGCTATAGCCCACAGATTTTGGACGGCCAAAATCTAAAATGCTCCGATTACGTTAGTCAATAGCTCTATCAATAGGCTTCAGGATCTGTATTTATTTAGCCAACTTGCATTTGGATTGCTCCAATATTTCTAAACATTTCATAGAAAATTCGATTGCATTGAAAATCAACTGGGTTATAGCCCACAGATTTTGGACGGCCAAAATCTAAAATGCTGCGATTACGTTGGTCAATATCTCTATCAATACGCTTCAGGATCTGTATTTATTTAACCAACTTGCATTTGTGTTGCTCGAATATTTCTAAACGTTTCATAGAAAATTCGATTGCATTGAAAAACAATTGGGCTATAGCCCACAGATTTTGGACGGCAAAAATCAAAAATGCTGCGATTACGTTGGTCAATGGCTCTATTAATAGGCTTCAGGATCTGTATTTATTTTGCGAACATGCATTTGGATTGCTCGAATATTTCTAAACATTTCAAAGCGACTATTCTGTTTATTAGCGAAGCTCCTTCTATTTATTAACAATTTTCTCCAAATGTTTTAATAATTTCAACACATTGTTGCGGCGTTAGATTCTCCATAATAATTTGTTAGGGACCATTCTCTACGCCCGTCAAATGCGAACGGACCAATGCCATTCAAACCAAAATTGTAGCCAAACAAAAACGACCTGGGCCTGAATTCCGGTTCGGTGACAAATGATAATGAGAAATGACTTGATTTTTTATTTCAACTAGTCGGTTGCATTTTTATTTAGAGTAGGCGAAATAAAACATAAAGTCATTTCTCATTCTCATTTGTCGTTGATTCGGAATTCGGGCCCTGGGACATAAAAGCACCTTGTATTATAATTAATTACCTTTTAACCTATGAAAACAAAAATTTGTGACTAGAAGAAAAACGTTGAGTTACGGCCTCTTAAATAAAAAATATTGTATATTTCACTGCTAAAAATTCTCTTAGTTTATTAATGACTTTTTCATGATTGCAAATTATCGCAAAGCTATTTAAAAATAAAGAAGCCGGGCTTGAAGTTTTGTTTTAAATATAGTAAGAATATTTTTATTTCAATGTATGGGTTGTTACAATGGTATTCAATACTACACGAAGAATATGGTTTACATAATAGAGTGAACGACTCAGTTTGGGTCCCATAGTCCTAACTATATTTAACAGAGACGCATACTGCCTAAAATATTTATCTTCACACGCTTAAAATTTAAATTATAAATTAACATTTTGGTTAATTTTAAAGGTAGGTTGTTTAAATTAGCGTCAGCTGGCACTGTGGTACTATCTTACGCAGCTCCAATGTAATAAAATTCAGATGAAAACCAAAAAAAACAGTTAAAAAAAACGACAACCATCTATTGGCCCCATTAAAATTAAATTTGTAATTATTTTATGTTGCGCATCATTTCGCGTCATTCAATAACAAAATAAATTGTTTGTGGTGGCCGATGGTTTTTATTGAGTTTCTAATTTTTTTTGTCTTCCGAATCTGATGCAATACTCAAACATATTTAAAACAGTAGCCTCTATTGTTAAAACCGTTGCGGTAAATACAACCATATCAGTTAATTTTAATCAGCCTGCACGGTTCTTTTTGCGTCTTGTGCATTATTTTGCACTCACAAAAAAAAATGGGATAGTGTTCTTGCCTTACGTAATTAAAAGCAAAATATTGTGAAATAATTGATAATCGCCTATATCATTAAGGAAAATCTTGTATAGAAGCTCTTTGTGTGCCACCCGTTTTTATTACATTAATTAGTTTGACTGCCAGCTTATGTAAATGTCATATTTTATGTATAAAAACTGTCCTAATTTTGACTAATTATCGCATAATATAATTTGATGACACCCATTAGTAAGAATAGTCTTGATTACATATAATGAAACTTTATTTTAATTACCGGTCATAAACGCAGGTTGACCTCAAAACTAACAAAAAAAAAAAACTAAAAATAGGCACAATGCCCATAATTTAAAACTTTAAAACTAAACATTATCTTATTAAATATTTATTATAAGACGCTGCCGCAAAGAAGTCATAACTCTTCATCATTCAACTCATTCTCTTCAAAATCACTGTAAAAATTCTAATTAATTTTAATGTAATTATATAAATTAATATTAAAAAAAAGGCAAAATAATTAATTAATTAATATCATCATATCTTAATAATAAAATGTGTTTAGTACGTCCAAGTAAGAAAAGATTGATGAAACGAAACAAAAATCGGTTCATCTCGTAAAATACACAAAAAAGGAATCTGTGAATGGAAGATTAAGATATCGTAATAAAAAAAAAATGTTTAAGATTTTATTTAACTTTTACAACAGACACAACGCAATTAAAATTAAAAATTATTTAAGATTGAAAATTTGTATTTTTAATGTCTAATCAAACAGTAGCAAACGTTTTATCTTTATAAAGTTTTTTTTTTATACATTTTTATGTGACGATAATAAAATGTCTTGAGATAAAATAGAAATAAAAAAAAAATTATTTTTATTTTTTTTAATGTCAATTATAATTAGTGAGAAGAATCGATAAACGAGATTGGATTTGGGTATAAATATAATATTGGATTAAATTGTGTTTATGGCTTTAGGGTGAGGCAGTAGCGCGGGTTAATTGAATTTTTTGAGATAACGCAATGTGTAAGATGATAATCTTTGTATACATTTCTATTGAAAATTGAAATAAACCATCCGTTTAGTATTCGGTTTCAAGTACATGTATAAATCAATAATCGTACAAAATGCAAATCTGAAATTCAGTAAAACTTTGTGTGAAAAGATTCAAACGTCTTACTATGTAGGCTAGATCCCTGTCGCTGGATATTAAGAAGGCAAACAGTTCTATGTCATTAAATATGTTAACTACCTCGTTAATTGGTTCATGTTGCCCATAATTTGTTCTGTGGTGCTTTGATTGTAAGAACCTGTTTTGCTTTAGGTTCCTAGTAGACGATTTTATATTCAGATTTCTGCGAGAATAAAAGATGAGTCAGTTTTACATATGTGTGTACGATGACAATAAAGGTTGACCCAAGTATTTTTCGTCTATTGTCCAGCGTCTATTGAGAGGAAGGCGATTTAGATTCCAACGGAGGTGCATTATCGCAAGATATCCTTAAACTTTAGTAGCAAAATATTCCTAAAAGTATTTTGAATCAGATATAACCACGTTTGAATGTTTGTGATGTAATTTTGGTGTCTGGTATTAAAATAACTATCGAATTTAGAATTGATGTTGATGAATCCGATGACTTTATCGGTTTTCTAATTGCTTATCCCATTTTTCATCATACCGTTCGTCATCATACCTTGAGGATAATTTTTTGGTTTGATCTTTATTAATGGAACTGTTTGTTCCAAGTTGCAAGAAATTATGTTATCTCGCCAAATGAAGTTTTCAAAATGCTCACGGATGCTCAAAGTGATAACGGAAATTGAAGATAATTCAAATTCTACGTTACTAATTGACATATGAATGGCTAAGAAAACACGACCTTCCAACTTTTTTCGCTATAATCAAGGCCGATTAAAGCTATTAAGGACTTAGTCGTTTGGAAAAAATGCAGACCTTTGAATACCTTTATGAAGCAAAGTTTCGCAAATCGTTTTAGCATCTCGAATTAGTAATCACATCTCCTGTTGAACATTTCTCACTAAAAGAATTCTCAGTGTATCCATTTCGTTTAACTTGTGGTTCATCAATTGGAGTATCAGCGACAGTACCTTTTGAATTGGTGTAAATACTGCCCTGGTATTCCCTAAAAAGAAAACATGATTTGGAAGTTAATATTGAGCAGAATGATCCATCACCAATATTAAGGCGGTATAAAGGATATGTAGTTGTATGTATAAGCCACCATTCTTGACTCTAGGGACCATTATAACGGAAATTCCCCGTTGTAGTGATGGGCTGAATCGGTGTTTTTTGTTAAAAAAATAAACAAAACAGAACCAAAAACGCCGATTCAGCACATCAAACATTTTACCGCACTAATGGTAATTAGGTCATCCAATTGTCGAGTTTCTGCAGCGCTTTCCCAAAAATGTGACCATAAATTGGACAACTCTATCGATCCTGCAGATATTGTTGATGTGGTTTGGTGTTGTGGTGTTGGTGTTTCCTCAGATGTTGCCTCGGCTTTAGATGTAATACTTGATTAAATCTCCTATGTATGGCAGAAACATAATTTCATGACCTTCTTTTTTTAGCCTGGAGCGTAGCTCAGTTGTAGCTAATAACTTTGTCACACATGAAGTATTTACATGAGGGAATCCATTCATCTACAACGTTAACAGAGCACTCAATATTCTTTTTTTCTCGATATTTCGATTTACAATAGCAATCCTGATTGATTCGCAACGTGTCAAGAATGTCAGATATATGAAGCCTAAATTCGCAGCTGCTTAAAATTCCATTGATTTGATCCTTTTGCTATATTACACTATTCTTCCAAAGTAGCACGTCCAGAGATTAAATCATCCATATAAAATTTTGAATAATTCGCCATTTCTGCTAAAGAACGTATCACAAGAAACGGTGCACATGCCATTCCATACGTAACGGTATTACATTTGTATGCACTCAATTCTTCGCTAGGACTTCTGCGCCACCATAACAGCTGAAAAATTTGCATCGATCAGATCCACTAATATCTGACGATACGATTAAGCAATCATTCAAGGGCACTGCTATGGTTGTTTTACAAAACGCATCAAATACGACTCGAATATTGGTTGTAGTGCTCTCCTTGAAAACCGCATGTTGAGGCATAAAATATTTATGGCCGTTTTCAAGTATTAATTCACTCCATCGAATATGTTGTATGGTTGTCTGATTAGAGAATTTCTTAAATTCTACCATTTCCAACTTTTAGACCTTTTTGTGTATGCGATAGTTCACCTTGTCACAGAAGCAAACGATTCAAGAGCATCACACTTTTTTCCCAAAAATTTCAAAAAAATTGCCCACGTCTGTCATGGTGTCTGCATCTAAGTTATTTACTATAATATGCACTAGCCAGGGATTTCGTGTTTCCGCCTAATCTCCTAGAGCTCTTAATCCTCGGATGACCTCATCTGATGTGCCTCATAATTTTCTCAAATTCTTATGATTTGCTAGAGAAAAGCTCTTCTACTCCAAAAATAATTGAATGAATGAGCACACTTTTGACTTGGGTTTATTGTATCTTTCAATTTATTTGGTTTAAGCTTCTCCGCAATTTTGCTCCGTGACCTTTATATACTGTATTAAAGCTGAGAAGATAGATTATGAACTGCAGTTACATTTTTATTATTATAGAGTAACGCTAAACACAAATCGTTAGGCGTAGGCTTCTATTTGTAATCGTCTTTCGAATGGTTCAATATTGAATTTTGGTAAGCGGACGTTGTGATTTTGGTTTATTCCTTAAATAACCAAACTTTGCTGTTATCCCATTAACTGGCCTAAGGAACATTCAGATCTTTAACCTCAGTTTGATTTCAGTCTTTAATTTAGGAATCGTGTTCAAATAAATTCCATTTACTTCTTCGGCTAACAGCTCATAATTATCGAAGGCTAGTAATTTCACTACTTGTTTACCAAAAACTGTATACCGGCGATCCAAATTTTCTATACATGCTTACAAGGCTTCCAACGTGGTATTAACATTAATGGCATTAATAAAATTCCATATGGCTTTAATTTGGTTGACCGTACGATCCCATTTTAATTAAAAAGAGAGAGTTACTGATGTTTTTATTTCTTACAAGATGTTAAAAACAGATGAATTGTTCTAGTGCATTGCGCCTATGCTAGCTGGTGGTACATTAAAATTGAGCGGAATTTTGGGCGAATTTTTTTCGCTGTACTTTGTATTTTTAGTTTGTTTAGTTACATTGCCGATTTGGGTGGATTGTGTCCTAAACCTGTCCTAATAAAAAAAAATAACGAAAACAAGATTTTGTTTTAGGACAAAATTCACGAATAAGTAAATATCACAGTAAATATCTCAAAAACTATCCAGGGCAAAAAATTGAGACTTCTTGACTTTGTAAGTTAAATATTGTCCAATTTTGCTATGAAAAACTAAGTACAGTAGAGACTCGATTATCCGAACGTTAATTATCCGAAACGCCAATTAACCGAACACCGACTATATGTTTATGGCACACATTTCTTACATATTTAGTAGTTTTACTTTGACTTAGCACTGTCACAGTGATAGGCATCCCAATTAGGCACAGTTTGTTTAGGTTTAAGTAAGACTTTACCTTTTTTATTTTCTTTATAATTTAACTAATAATTATATTTAGGCAATAATTATGAATAAAATGATTTTCCAATTTTATTGGGAAAGTCCCATGAATCTACCTCCAAAGCAACCTATATACAAAGTTGGCCTAAGATCTGGGCTATCTGAAATACTTTCAGCTTTCGGAAAAATAGGGGATTATGGTATTTAGGATAACCAGTTTTAATTCGATCTCACCCCATATGTATATACCATTTATGATGAAACAATTATTTTCTCTATTTCCTTGAGAAAATCTTAGGAAGCTGAGACCAAAGTAGCCTATATGCAAAGTTGCTATAAGATTTAGGCTTTCTGAAAATAATTTCAGTTTCTAAAAAAAATTAGGGGATTGGGGTATTTAGGACAACCATGTTTGATGCGACCTCCAATATATACAAAATATTATGAATAATATAATTTTTCCACTTCGCTTGATATAATCCTAGGGAGCTGATACCAAATTGGAACATATATAAAATTGTCATAGAGGCTTGATATCCGACACATTTTTCAGGTTTTTAAGAAATAGTGGATTAGGCTGTCAAGGACAATTATGTTAGTTACGATCTCACCCAATAAATGCCTAATACCGATCTCACACAATTTATCGTTTATTATGAATAGATGGAATTTAATTTATTGTTATTAAATGGTTTTCCGATACATTTTCATGAGAATTTCTTTTATGTTGTATGTATTTCACATACAACTAATTTTCCCAAACTTCTTCAGAGACTCCTAGGAATCTGAGACCTAATAATAACATGCACAAATGGCTTTATTAGCACACTTTGTACATGGGTTGTCAATTGTACTAATAATTATATTTGGGCAGGATATTATTGGGACATCCTTGTTTGATATTTTGTTGGAAAAATCTAAGAAATCTGATATCGAATTTTCCCGCATGTAATGTTGTCATTATGTCTGTCTTTTTATCCGGCAAAAAAAGCTTTATAATTTGTCATGATGATTAAGGCATCATGATATTATGCTCAACATTGAATTAAAAACTAAGGAATAATTAAGACAAAGCATTTTCATTTTATCCGAAATGGTAATTAAATTAAATTTTATTATCACAAATATAAACAAATTACACATTTTTATTCATAATTTTTATTTAGTCGTCGCATTCAATTCGCATATTCATCTCTGGATCTTCTGAATGTAGTTCTACAATTTGTTTATCATTAATTAAAAATTCGGTGGTATAAATTATTAATGGTCCTCAATTAAAACCGCCGTTCTGATGCGGCAAGGAACTTGTTGAAACTATCTCAAATTTCTGCAGAGATTTATCAAAATAATTGGTACCTTCGTGTTCAAAATGACTTCAAAAATATGAGTAACTGGTTTCAATGGATCGTACATAATTATTTTAAACTTATGAAAGTTTGTTACTGCTAATATCCAGTGATTCGCCTGACCACCTTTACACATGCATTATATCAGAGCCTTCTAGAGTATAGAGCGCACATCATCATGACATATATTTCAGAAGCTTTTTTATTGGTACAACTTTTCGTTGCTCGCCAATATCAGAGCCTACTCTATAAATAAGAGCCTCCACATTGACTGTATTTTTGACAAAGCTTAAAATAAATTACATACAATTTTTTCTTTACTATGAAACTATATGGGAAAACGATTGTTTTCATTAACATTTTTAGTCTATAAGAATTATGAGCTTTTACATTATTTTTATACGAAAATGTTCATAAAACATGTAATTTTATTTGATTGAAAAATCGAATCATGAAAATGTATATTTCTTAGTGAAAATCCTCTTGGAATATAAACGATTGCTAAACTTTTATGGAATGTTGTTTTTGTAAAATACGTCATAAATTAAAATGTATAGAACAATTATAACCATCTCTTTTTAGTCTCCTTTGAAAAGCATTACCACATGACAAAAATCTGTCCGAATACAAATTCATATCATGTGGCAATGCTTTATAACGACATTTTGTTTAAACCAAAGGTTAATGAATTGAACCATACAACATGCCTCCATTCAAATTTGAATTCGAATTGCTGTCTGTTGTTAATTGCGAATCAAAAATTGCGAATACATATTTAAATTGCGTGTTTACGGTAAATAATTTTCTTATTTGAAAACTTAACTGTTTTAAAATTTTTTTGGCATTTTTGAGGAATATTAAAAGCATGTAACATTTTATCTAAATTTTAGGTTAAAGTTTTTTGATTATATAAACGTAATGTGTAGTTGCTGTGTATCGTACTATAAAGCAAAACCACGAATTGGTAATTTTTTTGGATTTCCCAAAAAACCTTGACCAAAGAGCTGTTTGGGCGAGAAATATTCCTCGGAAAAATTGTTATTACAAAATGGACAAAAATATGCCATGTTCATTTTGAATTCCGATACATTTTAGCGAATAGTTCAAAATGTTCCAAAAGCCGTTGTAAGTATTTGTTAGATATGTACATACTTGTAAATTGTAGCAATTTTATTTTTGTTGGCCAATATTTTAAAAAAGTTCGTGAAAATTATTAGAGAACTGTGTTCAGTGTATATACTAAAATTTAAGTATCTGTATTCCCTTATTGTTACTCCCATAGCCTTTTTTATGATAAAATTTAGAACTTTTATAAAACAAAATATTTAATATTTATTTTTTTTATTTGTCTAAAAATATTTAATTTTTGTGAAATGATGCTATTCCAACCGTTTTCCTAAATTTACCATTTTACCTCTCGAAACAAGTTTCTTCTAGAGGCAATGTGAGATTGAGGCTAGGTAAAACGGAAGAAACAAAAATGTTGAGAGATCAGGCTGTATTACTTGATCAACAAATTCATCAAATTAGTGATGTTATGTATAAGTATAGTATTTAACATTTTTATTTGAAAGTTGTACAAGGCAAACTTGTTTTCTATAAAGTCTGCTGGAATGGCGATAGTCCAATTATTGATGTTTCGTACTGTATTTTTAAGTCATTAGATGTAGAAATTTACATCAATAATAATAAACAGGAGACGTCGCATCATGAAAATATTTTGGGTGCTAATTTGAAGTGTGACCTGTATTCAGAATTGAATAAACTAATTATTCATTTAAATGAATTTAATTTATTCGATAGATCCATCGAGGATCACAAAACTTCAATTCAAAAAACCTTAAAGTTTTAAAAGATTCGGAAGGTCTCGGCGAAGTAAAATCGTGTCAGTTACATTTTCTGCTTGAACAGTTTGAATTAATTTTTTCAAGTGTTAATCGCTACACTTCTGATCCAATAGTTTTTGCTTCTATGCTACTTTATACTTACCCTGCTGCATATAATTATCTTAGGAATAGTAAATATTTAACCCTACCAAACCCAAAGTATTTGAAAACCTTTTCTAAGGATAATTTGCAGCCAGGAGCCGCTGAGTAGTATTTAGTTCATAAATTTTCTAAATTAGATCCTAATGAGAATTTCGTGACTCTATTAATAGATGAAGTTTACGTAAAACCGGCAATGACCTTCAAATGAAATAAAATAGAAGGTTTAGCTAATAACCACCCAGTTTCTGAAATTTCTTTGACAGTAGCTAAATCAATTCTGGCCTTTATGATATCGTCATTATTGTCTAAAAATAAGGACTTTGTTGGCCTTTATCCAGTTCAAAAAATGGATTCAGATTTGTGTTTAACAAAATTAACAAGCTTCTGCAAATTTTACATAATGTTGGTTACGAGGTGGTGGCAATTATTTCGGACAATAATGAGGTGAACCGGAAAGTTTTTAGAAAATTTTCCTCTACCGGTGAGTTTCCAATTTTTATGAATTCCCCTTTCTTAGACGGTAAAAAAATTTTCTTTTTGTTTGACACAGTTCATCTAATCAAATCCATCCGAAGTAATTAGCTGAATAATAAACGAAGGTCATTTAGATTTTCTGTTTTTGATAATACCGATGTCATACGTACCGCTAAAGTCAGTCATTTAGAGACTATTAATTTAAAAGAGAAATTGTTTGAGGTAAAGTTATCACCAGCTCTTTCGCCAAAAATTCTTCACCCTAATAGCTTTGAAAGGCAAAATGTTTCTTGGCTCCGAGATGATTCCATTGGCACATAACAAGTAGGTTGATGGACCACAGTAGCAGTAACAATTACCAGAAACAATCGCCGTGGTTTACAATTTTTGCAGCAATTTTGTCATTGGTCACAATATTGGGACGATCTAGAAAGCTCACAAAGATTAATAAATGAGACCCATTCTGCTTTGTTCCTCACTACTGGCAGGCTTTGTCATATGGATGATTACTTGATTTTTATCCCGCAAATTCCAAACCGACAAAGTAGAAGCTCGTTTCGGTCAATGTAGACAAATGAGTAGGTGTTGTTACAACGTAACAGTCCAACAAGTTTTGTAATCGAAAAAGAAATTAAAAATTTTAAGTTTATTAAAATTGATGAAAAGTAAGAAAGATATTTTAAATTTAAAACCCGAATTAAATTTTTCATCTTCAGATGATATCGAAAAGGTAAACTCTCTAGAACTAGAAAAAATTCTCTCCTATGCTAAACACGTTTCACTTGTTAAAGAAATTTTGTCAGCTATGATGTATATATCCGGTTATGTTGGCAGGAAAGTAACTGGAAAATTGAGTTGTAATGAATGCGTAACCAAATTAATTACAGAAGATGATCTTTGTTTTGAATTTACAGCTGAAACAAAATATTTAAAGATTTAGATCGTGGAGGTTTCAAATTTCCAACCGAATTTTCAATAGCGTTTGGTATTTCCGTTTAACAAATATTTAAAACTTACTTTTCAGTTGTTTTGGAATACTCCGAGCGCTTATTTCTAAATGAAATTTGACAGGCGTGCGGTCTGACGGATTTCGAACTCATAAAAAAATGCCGTTATCATTTACAATAATTATTGTAAAAACAAGAACAATTCACTTCTATCAAAATATTATTATTTTATTTATTTATGTTAGTATTTATTAAAGTAAGTAGCCATTTTAATTACCTTATTTTCTTTTGATTATATCTGGAAAATGGGGAAGCTTGAGAATCTGTGCATGAATTAGTCAATGAGTTGTTTATTAGTGATTTCAGAAAAAAAATATTTAACTAGGTTTAATTTTTAATTCATATTTTTTCATCAATCGAAATCGCATTTTTTCATACACACTCTACGAAAAGAAATTATTTTTTAGTGTTTAGGTATATGTCCTTTATTTTAAGTTCATTTTTTACACGCCGGCTCTATTCATATCAAGATAGTTCTGGTATAATCAAGGTTGCTTTGATAATATCAATATTAACAGAACCATCTTGATGTAAATAGAGCCGGCATGTTAAAAATGAACTTAAAATACGGGATATAGACTCACTGTTTGCGACGACTCCTGAAAAAATAAGAAGAAACACAAAGAATCAATTTTTTTATTAAATAATTATAACGCTTTATACTTATCTGATTGCGATACCAATACAGCTTAACTGGCTTTCATTATGTAACTTGTATAATTGTAATATTTCATTTCTATATTTGCTATCTGAAAAGATGAGATTCATTAGATTTAATTTGCATTGTATAATTTATAACTTACATTTTTTATTGATGCATCCAAAATTTATTTGTTTATTCACGATTTTGACAGATGGTTAAAAAATCACTAACAAAACAAAGACCCTGTTGATCGCCCTAAAAAATAAAACAAAACAAAGAAATTATCAAACATTTAAAACGTCTAAATGGAGCTTATCTGATGACGAAATGCAGCAGCTGATACGTTCACTCATCACATTATCAACGCAATTTGTACATCTGAAAAATAATAATTTAGGTTAAGTAATTTGTTGCATATTTTTTTTTGATCAATTTAATTAATTAACTTACCCAGATTTATTTGTTTAAACTTTTATTATAAATTAATTTCTTATTATAATTATTTTGTAAACAAAACACAGCTTCCATATTGATTTGTCAAAATCTAATTTATTCACAATACTTATTATTATGTTTTTCGATGTTTTTATTTTTTATCAAAAGGCAAATTCACAAATTGTTTATTATTTGTCCACGGCACGTACCGCGCTATAAAAATTATCAATAATAGAAGCTAATTTGTTTAAGCAGTGTTTTAAGCCTTTTGAAAGTTTTCTTTACAAGTTTTGTAATAAATTTACAGCATTATTATATATACAGCGATCGAAGTAGATAGTATCAAAAATAAAACCAGCGAATATTTTGTATTTAATTAATAAAAATTTTATAAAAGTCATTTTGAAGATAGGGTGTTTTATTTTATTAAAAACGGCGAATAATAGAAGCCCTCTACAACAAGTTTTCATGGTCCTTCGAGCCGGATTCTCCAACTATAATAAATGTACGGCGATTTGGATATCCAGCAAATTATTTTGGAATTTTTTCGAGCCATCGGTGATAGCGTCGCTTTTGCAGTTTTGGCGCTAAAACAAAAATTTTGTAAGTAACTACCACATTCAGTGAATTATTGTAGTGCAAAAGAATAAAATAAAAGACAAAAAAATAAAAATAAAAAAATCTTGTGTTTAGCCGATCGGGAGAACTTATTTAAAGTTTGCGAATTTTTTTTTTATTTTTTTTTGAGTAATTCTGTGTGAACTAGTGTTTCCGCCATATTTTTAAATACATTTATTGTAAAATAAAAACTATAATAGGCCTATCCAGTTATCTGCAGTTTTGTTATCTTATTGGTGTTAAAAACTTACTTGTACATCGCCATTTTTTTTTTTTTTGTTTTGCTTTGTTAATGCGGCTTTTTATTTTCTTACCACAAAATGTCTACCAACCGTGCGCTTAAACGAATTTCTACGCGTTTTGCTAATATTGGAGCTTCTGTAGCCAAATTCAATGAAAATACCAGTTTGGAAGAGGTTCAAACCAATATTCAGCTACTCGAAGATGAATGGAAAGACTACCGCGAGTTAGAGAAGTTAATTGGTGATTCGAACGATTATGAAGTTCTTCAAAATGCAATAGAAGCATCTTATTTTAAAGTGAAACAAGTGTTAGTGCAAGCCCAAAAGGAGCGTGAAGCCGAAGCAGTTAAGCGTTCCCATAATACTTCAACCGACGAACTAATGATAAATCAGCAATCTTTCTTGCAAGAAGTCGCGATTATGAATAAAAGAGATAGTGAGGTCAGACTTCCAAGAATTAATATTCCCACTTTTTCCGGTCATTATTCTGAGTTTCCATCATTCAAGGACCTATTTGAAGCATCGATCGACAGCAATCCTAAAATATCAAAGGTAATCAAATTTCAATACCTAAAAGGACTGTTAACAGGTGAAGCTGCCGCATTGGTTCGTCACATCGCCGTAACTGAGGCAAATTATAAAGAGGCTTGGGACAAAATTAAAGAGAGGTACGACAAAAAACGACTGGTAGTTGCAAATCTTATTAAGCAGTTCGTTGATCAACCAGCAATTACAAAGGTTTCGGCAAAAGCGTTGCATCAAATGGCCGACGTATCGGATGAAGTCATCAGAGGTTTAAAAGTGTTAGGCAGCGAAGCAGAAAGAAGAGACCCATGGCTAATTCACATTTTAGTTAACAAATTGGATAGCGTGACCAAGCAAGAATGGGCAAATGATACGGCTGATGAGGATTTTCCTACGACGGAACGGTTTTTCAAATTTTTAAATAAAAGGAGTGATTCGTTAGATACCATAGACGTAAATAGAGTAGCACAACCAATCTTGAATAACCGCACTAAATCCCTTCATTCATCGTCTGCTGTGCCAGTCTGCCTCAAATGCTCTCAAGGGCATTACCTCAGCAAATGCGAGCAGTTCCTCCTTTTAAGTGTTTCTGAAAGGCGAGGATTTGTGTCTGATAGAAAACTATGTTTCAACTGTTTATCGCCAAACCATCAATCAGTCGTATGCAGATCGAGATATAGATGCGGCAAATGTCATAGGAAACATCATTTAACCCTGCACACAGAAGATGTAACGACACCAACTACTAACGTGGCTACAAGTAGTAGTGCAGTAGACGTCCCAAAAGCTTCATCTGATGTTTTATTACAAGCAGCCACTATACCAAGCTACCAATCATTACTGCCAACAGCGATGGTGCAAGTTATCGACCGATCGGGAAATCTACAAAAATGCAGAGTGTTGCTGGACTCTGGTTCGCAAGCCTCATTCATCACGGAGGCATGTATGCAGCGATTAAGATTGCCTAGAACAAAGGCAAACATTACAATAACTGGTTTGGGATCTGGAAAAGTAGCAACAAGGGGCGCGGCTTCTATCACAGTAAAATCCTTATACTCTAGTAAAGATGAAATACGAATCGATGCTCTTGTAATCGGGCAACTTCCAAGTAAGCTGCCAAGCTTCGAGTTCACTTTCCATGATTGCAGTTTTCTGAGTGATTTAAAGTTGGCTGATCCGCAATATAACCAAGTTGCGCCAATTGATATACTGATCGGAGCGGATCGATTTTTCCATATATTTCTAGATGGGCGACTCACAAATGCCAGCAACACCGTAGTGGCTCAGCGAACACTCTTTGGTTGGATTATAGCAGGGACTACAAATAAAGATAGCGTGGAGAGAAGTGAAGCAGTACAATTGAATAACTGCACCTTAAATCTTAATTTGGGAATCGATATTGATACTACTTTAAAGCGTTTCTTTGAGCAAGAAGAAATCCCTAGCGAGCATATTTTACGTCCAGAAGAAATAGAGTGTGAAGAACATTATAAGTCCACGCACAAGCGAAATGAAGCTGGCAGATACGTGGTTGAAATTCCGTTTAAGAAAATGGCCGCTCAACTAGGAAACTCCGAGAATGCCGCTAAAAGAAGATTTCTTGCACTGGAAAGAAAGCTGCAGGGGAACACTTTGCTAAAGGACGATTATTGTAAGTTTATTAATGAATATATCAATTTGGGATACTTACAGCCTATCACTGACACTGAGCGTAAATTGGACGAGTTCAAATCATTTTATCTACCACATCACTGCGTGTTAAAGGAGTCGAGTGAAACAACCAAGTTAAGAGTCGTGTTTGATGGTTCGGCGAAATCTACGTCTGGAGTTTCTCTCAACGAGACAATGCTAGTGGGCCCAGTAATTCAGCCTACTTTATGGTCGATTTTGATGAGGTTTCGCAATCACAAAATAGCACTGACGGGCGACATTGAGAAGATGTACAACCAAGTTTTGGTCTCTGAAAAGGACGCTCAATTTCAACGGATACTGTGGAGAAGCGAGGCAGCAGACGAAATCAGGCATTATAGACTCAACACTGTCACATTCGGATTGTCCAGTTCTTCATTTTTGGCTATAAGAACCTTGCACCAAGTAGCCTACGATAATCAGCTCGACCATCCAAATGTCGTCCAACACATTTTAAATGACTTTTACGTTGATGATTTCGTTTCCGGAGCGGATTCTCTTGAAGAAGCGAAAAAACTGAAAAGTGATATAAATCAAGTACTGCAAACTGGTGGATTTAAGCTGCGAAAATGGAAGTCGAACTCATCTAATATTATGGCGACAGAGAATGTAGATCAAATTTCGATGTTCCAAAATTCACTAGAAGCGAGAATATTAGGCCTCCAATGGAATGTTAATGATGACATTTTTTCATTTAAGTTAAACCTGGAGGAATGTTCACAACCAACCAAGCGGCGAATTATTTCTGAATACTCCAGAGTATTTGATCCTCTCGGATGGCTATCTCCAGCAATAATCTTAATGAAAATAGTTTTCCAAAATCTTTGGTTGATGAAGCTTGGCTGGGACGATGCGCTACCCGATGACATCTCTAACATCTACAACAAAATCCGAAGTGAGCTAAATCTTCTAGAACACATACGGATAAATCGATACATTCCAAAGGACGGCAAGGTTGAGTTGCACGGTTTCTCAGATGCGAGCGAAAAGGCATATGCTGCTGTAGTGTATTGCAGAACGGTAGACGAAAATGGCGCAGTGAAAGTTAATTTAATGGCATCCAAAACAAAAGTGGCACCCATTAAACAGGTATCGTTGCCAAGACTGGAGTTGTGTGGCGCGCACTTGTTGACAAGACTAATGGCTTTGGTAAAGGAAACTATGAGGCAACCAGTAGAATGTTATGCGTGGACGGATTCCACTATTGTGCTGATGTGGTTATCTAGCCATCCGGTAAGATGGAAAACCTTTGTGGCAAATCGCACATCAGAAATTTTAAATCAAATGCCGCGAAAATTATGGAATCATGTACGATCTGAGCAAAATCCAGCTGACCACGCATCCCGAGGAGTACTCCCATCAAAATTGGTAAATTTACGACAATGGTGGCAGGGCCCAGAATGGCTGCAAAAGACTAATTTGGTTTACCAGTCTCAAATTAAAGAAGATCGTCGTGCAGAACTCGTAAGCGAAGAACGAAAGAGAAGTAAACTGCTCGTTTTTAACGCCGAAAACCAAGAAGATATCTTTGATCGATTGCTGCAAATGATTTCATCATATACCAAGCTGGTTCGTGTCGTCGCCTATGTCTTACGGTTTATTAGAAACGTGCGTTTACCAAAGACTGTAAGAGTTTTATGTTATCTCGATGTAGACGAAATACGTAACGCCAGAAACTCCATCATACGGTATGTGCAGAGAGAGTCATTTGGCCAGGAGATCGATTGTTTGCTGAAAGAGGCAGAAATAAAAAAAAATAGCGATATTGTGTCATTGGCGCCGTTTGTAGATGCGAGTGGTATTTTGAGGGTTGGCGGTAGACTGAGGCATTCAGATTGTCAATATGACTACAAGCATCCGGTGATTCTGCCAAGAGGTCACATATTCAGCAGAATGATCATATCGCACATACATGTACTTAATCTGCATCCTGGTCTATCACTAACTTTTCATCTGATAAGACAACAATTTTGGATAGTTGGAGGAAGAAGCAGCATAAGAAAAATTGTGGGAAAGTGCGTCATATGTTACAAAAATAATGCGAAGACATCCAAGCAGTTGATGGGTGATTTGCCAATATCAAGGTTGAACGCAGCAAGACCGTTCAGTTCATGTGGAGTTGATTATGCGGGGCCAATGCAGATTGCTTCAAAAAAAGGAAGAGGCGCTAGATTCACCAAGGGCTATATTGCTTTATTTATTTGTATGGCAACAAAGGCTATCCACTTAGAGGTGGTCAGCGACTTATCAACTGACGCCTTTATAGCTGCTTTAAAGCGATTTGTATCGAGAAGAGGATCACCAGCTCATATGTACAGTGATAATGGTTCAAATTTCATCGGAGCTAAGCGAAAACTAAATGAGGTATACAAAAATATTTCAAAAAATAATCATAACTCTATCATTGCAGAGCATTTATCAAAATTTGAAATACAGTGGCACTTCATTCCGCCTGTTTCTCCTCATTTTGGCGGTTTATGGGAAGCGGCTGTCAAGTCCGTAAAAACGCATCTTTCAAAATGCTCATCAAATACGCATTTAACTTTTGAAGAGATGGCGACGTTATTAAGTCAGATTGAAGCTATTTTAAATTCGCGGCCGCTTTATGCAACAGCTGATGATGACGCATCGTTTCACCTGTTAACACCGGCCCATTTTTTAATTGGCACAGCAAATTTTTATGTACCTGAAGAAGAAATAAATAAGGACATTCCTGCTGGCAGACTCACTAGATGGCAATTTATACAACAGCGTGCCCAATCATTTTGGAAAAAATTCAGCGCAGAATATCTTCATAACCTTCAGCAAAGGGCTAAATGGCGTAAACCGGAACAAAACTTTAAAATTGGGGATATCGTCTTAATCAAAGAAGATAATTTGCCGAGCTACAAATGGGCTTTTGGCCGAATCATTGAACTGCATCCCGATGACCGTGGGCTCGTTAGGGTTGTAACCTTAAAGACCGCAACATCAACCTTAAAACGACCGATAGTTAAACTCTGCAAGCTGCCCGAACAAGCTGATGGTTAACGATAGTATCGTTAACGGGCGGAAGTATGTTGATCGCCCTAAAAAATAAAACAAAACAAAGAAATTATCAAACATTTAAAACGTCTAAATGGAGCTTATCTGATGACGAAATGCAGCAGCTGATACGTTCACTCATCACATTATCAACGCAATTTGTACATCTGAAAAATAATAATTTAGGTTAAGTAATTTGTTGCATATTTTTTTTTGATCAATTTAATTAATTAACTTACCCAGATTTATTTGTTTAAACTTTTATTATAAATTAATTTCTTATTATAATTATTTTGTAAACAAAACACAGCTTCCATATTGATTTGTCAAAATCTAATTTATTCACAATACTTATTATTATGTTTTTCGATGTTTTTATTTTTTATCAAAAGGCAAATTCACAAATTGTTTATTATTTGTCCACGGCACGTACCGCGCTATAAAAATTATCAATAATAGAAGCTAATTTGTTTAAGCAGTGTTTTAAGCCTTTTGAAAGTTTTCTTTACAAGTTTTGTAATAAATTTACAGCATTATTATATATACAGCGATCGAAGTAGATAGTATCAAAAATAAAACCAGCGAATATTTTGTATTTAATTAATAAAAATTTTATAAAAGTCATTTTGAAGATAGGGTGTTTTATTTTATTAAAAACGGCGAATAATAGAAGCCCTCTACAACAAGTTTTCATGTGGTTCCCATGCCGGGAATCGAACCCGGGCCTTCTGGGTGAAAGCCCACTAGAACCATAGTGTACTAAAAAGCTAAGACAATAATTCAAATTTCCGATTTTAGATGGCACTTTGCTATCAATAATTTTATTACATAAAATTTCCAAAAATATTTTTTTTTTTAATGTTTAGAGGACACTAGGTCAAATTTATTAAAGTTGTAAAAAATTAATATTAAAAGAGAAGAGATAGAACCTTCTTGAATTTTGTACAGTAAACATCATTAATAAAAGGAAAAAAAATTACGGATATACACGGTGAATATTAACAAAAAAAAAAAAAAAACAGCGAATCACCACGGCGGACACTGAATCAGCGAATCATCAGGTCACTTAAGCTACAAAAAAAAAAATATAAAAGGGAATAATAGATTCAGCCAGGCGAAAGATTGTTAAACGTGTCTTGTAATTTGGAAACCATTTTTTTGGACAAGCATTATTTTTTTTATGGGAAATTATATCTGCGACATAATAATTTCTCACTGTGATTAAAAAGCCACTTGTACGAAAACGTGCGGCCGAGATATCTTGCGGTAAACGGAAAAATTGACACTCACTTCACTGAAGTCAGATCAGTGTGGTTGTTGGAGTGATAAGGGGCACTGTCTCATAGGGAGGCATGCGAGTAGACTTGGTGTCTTCTCACATGACTACTGTCGTAGTTGCGAGGACGTAGAGGAGAAAGAGACAGTACTTCATCTTCTTTGCACCTGCCCTCGGCTGAGACGAAACAGACTAAAGTTTATAGAGGCACCCCTCTTCAAACACCTGACGGACCTCTATAGGATGGACATCAGGAGTATCCAGCGCTTTGTTAACAGCTCAAAATTGTTTCAATGAGCTGGAGGAAATAATTATTGTGGTTTGGCTACGGACTGTTTTTGTGTCTATAACTGGTCCTAGTGGACGGCCACCCAAACCTAACCTAACCCAATGGATAGAGAATCACTAAAATTTTAATTATTTTCGAATTAAAATTCGAAATTTTTCGAACTTTTTCATTGAAAAATTTGAAGCTAAAAAACATCAGTTTTACTATGGATTCCTATAGCACACAATGAAAAGTTGTACCAATAAAAAAGCTTCTAAAATATACGTCATGATGATTAGGGCTCTATACTCTTAAAGGCTCTGATAATATAGAAAATATTTCGAATAATTTATAGAAGTGGTCAAACACGCACAATTTATTTAATTTAATTTAGTTTTAATTGACGTAAAAAAATTTTATTTATTTAATTAATTTGTTGTACACACAGTTTTTTCAATTTATTTCCCATCACCAATATTGGGCACACAAACTGTGTGGTGGCGAACAACACAAAAAGCGACGTATTACCGCGTTGAAGAAAATCAGCAGGCTGAAGTACAAAGAATTAATTATTTATTTTGTTTTGTGCTGTTTCGGTGTGAGCTCAGATACCAATTGTGGTGACAAGTACTTCAAAGGGAAATAAAAAGAAGAATTAAAAAATTTGGTTTGTTGAAAACCAATGCATCTGATAAAAAATATTAAATGCGGCTTAAATAGTTTTTTGTAAAAGTGTTTTTGATTATAAAAAGCGCTGCAGAAAAATTTTTTTGGGTTCCTTGAATTTTCCACAATTTTCCACGAGAAAGTGGAACGAGGTTTTGCCTTATAAAAATATTGACAAAATTCTTCAATGTTATCCATGTATTCTAAGTCATTTTCGATAGATTAATCCAATCGAACTGCAGACACAACACTCTATAGACGCTGATTTTATACAGTGTTTATAATGATTTGAGAAAAATCAAATTCTTCCAGACTTCTCACTGGAAACTTCAACTAAATGTTTTCCAGCGATAACTATTAACAAATTTAATCAAAGCGATTCATCTCCAGACATAACAGTCTTTTGGCTGATTTTATACCAATTTTAATTTTTTTTTCGGCTGAGATAACACAATCTACATTATCGATTTGTTACTTTCGGCGGAAAATTTTATCTAATTTTTCCAGATTTATCACGAGAAACTTCAACTGATCAAAGCAATCGATCTCCAGACACAACACCCTATAGAGGTTTATTTTATAGAAATTTGTTTCAATGAACATTTCTCTAAGACGTTGATTTTATTCCAATTTTGGGGATTCTTCTGATTTTCCGATATTTTCCCTCTATGTTAAACAAAGTTTTCCACGTAAGATTATATCCAAAAGTTTCTATTGCAATCCATGTATTATATTATTTACTTTTGGTTGTCAATCTCCATATTGTTTATTTTCGGCTGGAATGTTAATGGCATAATCCACATTATCGACTTTTTACTTTCGGCTAACTTTAACAGGGTACTGCGTTGCAACCTAAAAAAAATGTTGCCTACGGAGATCGACAATGCAGCTAAATGTTGCCTTATCAATTTCTATCTAAAAAATATCGTCTGTCAAACTTACTGTTAAAGTTAGCCGAAAGTAACAAATCGATAATGTAGATTGTGTTACTCCAGTTGATAATAAAAAAACTAACGAAACTACCTACTAACTAGCAAAACCTAGCTACGCTTCCTTATGGAAAATAGTGGAAAATTCGCGAAAACCAAAAAAAATTAAAATTTCTGTAAAATCAGCCTCAAAAATTTTTTGTTTGGAGATGGACTGCATTGATTTGATTTTTCATTAGCTATCACTGGGAATGCAGTTCAATTTTCCCGTGGGAAATCTCGGAAAATTCTATTTTCCAATAATTACTAGAAAATTTGTATAAAATCCGCTTCTAGAGTGTTATGTGTGGAGATAGATTGCATTGACGTGATTTGTTCGCAGGAAAAAATTCAGTTTAAGTTTCCTGTGGGAAATCCCGAAAAATTCGGTTTTCCAAAAATCAGTAGAAAATTTGTATAAAATCATCCTCTAGAATGTTATGATTAGAGATGGATTGATGTTATTTATTAATAGCTATCGCAGGAAAAGAATTTCAGAGGCTGATTTTATACAAATTTTCCAATGATTTTTTGAAAATCGAATTTTCCTAGATTTCCCACGGGAAACTTAAACAGAATTTAATTCTGCGATGGCTATTGACAAATCACATAAAAACGAAACAACTTCAGATATACACTCTAGAGGCTGGTTTTATTCCAATTTTGTGGATTCTTCTGATTTTCCGATATTTTCCGCGACTAGGTTTAACAAAGTTTTCCACGTAAGACTATTTACAAAAAATTTTATTTAATTCATGTATCCTATTTATTTTGGGCTTATAACTACAAATTTTTTTATTTTCGGCTGGAATGTTAATATGATATTCTACATTACCAACTTTTACTTTCGGTTGGAATTACACAATCTGCATTACCACTTCTAATCTTTCTGCTGGACTAACACAATCTGCATTATCGACTTTTCACTTTCGGCTAACTTTAACTGTATCAACGCAGTATCCTAGTTAAGTGGCAACGAAAGCAGATACATTTTTTTATCTGCAGATACTGCATAAATCTTATATAGTTTGTTGACCCGTAATCTCATATATAATATATCTAACCAGCCATCATAAACTATACAGCAAAATTTTTCACCAATCGACCCCAATTATAAATCGATATTCATCGATCGTATACACAAATGTACTTATATAAAAATAAAATCCTTAATCCTCATAAAACCTAATCGTTTAATTTAATCTTTACTTATATCGATTCTCCGCGTATAAACATATATACCAACTATAAAATTTAAACCGATAATTTTTAGATATTCATCCAATTAATTCCACTTGTCATTAAAATAAAATAAAAAATGCGATTACCTACTCCACTCTGTGCGCAACAAACACAAAATTGCCATATAATTATTTACGCGTATACAGTTTGTTGCCAAACTAACTTAAAACATATGCGAAGGAAGTAAAATAAGAGTATACAACACACATAAAATAAAATAAAAACTCTACACCACAAACTATCATCATCATCATAACACACAAGAGATGAATAAAACTAAAATAAAAAAAAAACATTTTAAATAGTTTTATAATGAAATAATTACGCGATAAACACTTTGCGCTAATCTGGCAGATAAAAAAAAAACTTTTGTTGTTGTTGTTGTTCGGAACAGATGAAAATATTTTATGTTTCGGTGCGAGTGAAGAAGTGCAATCTTTCCACTTCAATAATCTCTCTTCAAACCACTTAATTTCATATAAACCAATTCGAACGTCTATATATACATAATAAAATTGTGGAGAAGAACCCGACGGGTGGGTCAAACTATTTAATACTTTTCTAAACTAAATAATATTTTATATACAAACGAGAAACTCGATGTTACACTCATTCCAATCTGCACACCACATATTTGTTGTTGTAAGTTTATTAGTCTCATTTTTAGTTTTTTTAGTTTTTTTTTAGTGCAAATTCAATTTGATAACGTATAGAAACTAAACAAATATAGATTGAAAATTATTTACACCCTGTGGTGATTTGTATGATATCCAACTGGGTTGTTTTATCGATTTAGCCAAACCAACAACTAACTATACAACAAAAACAAATAATGCGCAGCAATGAAACAAAAAAATGTTGATATCATTTTAATTCATTTGATTGTGATTAGAAATGGTAAAAACTAAATCGCTAGTTTTCCCTTTTAGTTTACTGTATATACTAATATTGTACTATAGTGCAGCATATTACTGCACCACACAGTGATTCGATGGTACGATGGTGGACTGGAATTTAATTTTTGTTTTTTATTTTTAGACTTCGCAAGAATACTTTGAACAATATCGGGCATAAATCTCGAGAACACTTTATGTGCTTGTGTGATGATGAGGAGGAAATTGTTATTTAGTGTTAAATTGATTTGATTTAATTTTGTTAAATTAAGAATCATTTTAACTTTTAGTAGTGTTGTTGATATTTTCTTCTTCCAGTTCAACTAAACTAAATAGTTTTATCCATTAATCATGTTTTGATTGTCTGTGGAACAATTTATGTTGTTGTTTTGTTCAAATTCTGGAATATTGTGGTAAGAGTATAAGTAGAAGGGATAATACGACTAAAATTTTGGAGTTGCAGGCTACTATGCGCGGTAATTGAGAACTCATGCTGTTTCCATGTAACGTTTCGCATGCAATAAATTATCGAATTGAAGAAATTTGAGCTAATCTACGCACATATAAATAAATATGACGCAAGGGGCAATGGTCTGGTCGTAGACCTCCTGCCAGCTTTAAAGTAAATTTTGTAGCAATAAAATTCGCGCATCCGACTACACAACCTGTTAATAACAATCCAATCAAATTATATTTTGCCAAATTTTGAAAAATCCAAACCTGATCGGTAATTAATTCGAAAAAACAAAATCTGGTTAATCCTGTTAAATTAACTGATTACGGATTTCTTATATGCAATACCAGCATTAGAGCACAGATAATATTTTCCTACTACATTTCTTTCCCTAACGGTTTGTTTAGAACGAATCATTTTCTTTTATCAGTGTTATAATCGTAAAAACTATAAAATACAAATTTTCAAAAATAACACGAAAAGGTCAAAACTAAACAATTATCAATAAATATCATAAACAATCAATAATTTTATTTCTAATCAGTAAACACACATATCGTGCGAGAGCATAATCCCATATCCCGCATCACCGTCGATTCTTATCGTGCACAGCATAATAACTCAATTCTCTTATCAAAACAAATATAATAATTTATTTTTGTATTTTTAATTTGAAAGATTAAGAAAATATTTTTGTATTATAAATTAATATTGTTTCTCTCTTACTCCTTTGCTCATCATCATACGGCTAACCTCTTCTAAATCAAATAAATAAATCAACACTTTTAAAATGAAAACGAAACGAGACGAAAATTAACTAATTTCTAATCAACAAATTAAATTATTTAACGATCTCTATAGAGATATATCGTGCTTCTCTACAGTTTATCTTCAAATATACACAAAAGAGCAAAGTGGCTTTTCTTCATTAATATTCTTTTCATCACTTCTTCTTATCAACTAACTCTGCTTTTTTTCGTTTTTTTTTTTGTTTGTTTTAGATTTTGATAATCTTTCGTATTTTTATGTTTAATAGAAATACATAAATGAAATTCATAAAAATTAGATCATTAGCTGACAAAAATATGATTCTTGTATACATAGAATATTATGGAAAAGGTCATTAGATTAGGAATTGATTAAATATGGATTAGGAGAGTAATGAATACTTGATGTTCAACAGTACATTGTCGCACTTTTGGTGCTTCTTCTAGCTCCAAACCATCAAACCCATATCATATAGGAAAATATTTCGTTTTTTTTGTGAATGCAGCAAAGGTAGATGTACATATTATGATATTTTAGATGACAATTTAATTTGGCGCTAGTAACCCAATTGTTTCTAAACATTTCACGGAAAATTCGATTTTTTTAAAGTCACATAAATTCTTGGCCGATAATTAAATAATTAGGTTTAGGCCCCTATAATTGTCGTGCCAATAAGGAATTGCAATCAGACAAAAGCCGTTACTTGCTATTCGACGAGCTTTTGTTAAAAATTTCCGCGTATTGAATTCAGTGTTGTCGAAGTGAGTACGATCGGAGTATATGTAGTACCTTCGTCTAGTGCTTACTCCTATATGACGCACTTTCATTTTGTACTCCCCTATTCTAATAACTGTTACACTAAAACATAGTGATTTGGCGTCTACTGGAGGGGGGGATCAAAGTTGAGTAGAGTAATCTACCAGCTCCGTAACTTTTCGGTAGGGTGCACATTACGCGAGCTGTTCTGGTCAAGTTTTAGGCAGCTGGCGTGATGGGTACAATTGTGGAAGGGGTAAACTGGTCACAATTCGCAAGTGTACGTACTGTCTCCTCGTGGCAATAACTGGTAACTGAGGCCCTTTGGTACTTTTGACCATCTGGCACAGGCTAAAGTACGGCGCTAAAGGAGAAATCCTTGATAAAAAACCCTAATCTAAGGTGGAACAGCATATGCCGATGGATAAATGGCTGATAGGTTAATCAGTCCAAAGTATGCTGACTCTGGATACCAGGCGCCTCCAGTTTTATTAAGCCTTCCTGTGGTAAAGCTGGGTCGTCCCACAGGCGACTTTCTTTTCCCAGCAACTCGTGGGAACAAAATGTCTAAAAAGTTTAAAAATAATAAGGATGATGACGCTCCTAAAGCGTCATGCACCAGCGATAGTTCCGCGGTGGCGTTCGAGAACCTCGGCCCTCTTTCCGCTGTGGGACTCTCGATGAGTGGTCTATCGGATGGGGAGCTCCGTTCGGGGATTGAGAAATTAGTTCTCAACTCCGACATGGACACCTCGAGAGATGAGAACTCGGCCCCTGTAAGTGAGGGTATCGCATCTGTGAAAGCAGGGGGGGGGGGCAAAGTCGTCGGGGAGGACCCGAAAGGAACTGTCAGCATCACTGACAAACCTCTTGCGGTTCCTCACGTGAAAACGTGTGGGGCCGCGAAGAAGCGGTACAGGAGGCTTCTTGCTGAGGGCAAACCGCCCGGAAGCGAGACAAGGCTTCTGGCGACGCGGCTACAAACGAAGTCTAGTGCTACCGCAGAGGCCCCACCGTCAAAGAGGATCCGCTCGGATGAGGGTACTCCACCGGCACAAAAGAAGGCCAGGGGAGAAGAATCTGTCCCGACGGTCTCGGGTTCTGCGGTCCGGTCTGAACTTAGCTTCAGGCAGGCTGCGGAGTCGGAGATCGTTGGGATCTTGCCCACTGGTTTTCCAGAGGTTGTTCTCACTGTAAAGCAGCTAAAGGCTGTCCAGGAGGGCATCCTAGATAAAGTGCTAGAGCAAGAAGCCAATAAGCTTAAACCTAAGTTCCTTGGCAGTCAGCTTCGGCCTGGTTGGTTGGTACTAACCTGTGCTGACCGGGCCACTGTTCAGTGGCTCAGGGAGGCCATAGGCAGTATCAAGCCATGGGAGGGTGCGCAGCTGATCGTGGCCGAGGCGGAAAACCTGCTTCGAGCCAGGATTGTATTCGGCACCTTCCCAAACAGTGCTGAATTGCCCACGGAAAAGCTTTTTGGTTTTATCAAAAGCCAAAATAAGGGCATGCAGGCGATCAACTGAAGAGTGATCAGGAGAGAGGCGAAAGGCTCTTCGGCCTTTTTCACGTTCTTTATGGACCCCTCTTCAGTTGAGAAGCTCAAGCGGGTTGGCTTTAAGGTCAACTATAAGTTTGGGACTGTACAGATGCATCCCAAGGGTGGTCAGAGTGGAGCTAAACCGGCTTCTGTCGGCGGGACCCAAGTAGTGAAGCCTTTAGAAGAAATGGTAGCGGCACCTGTAGCTAAGACCGCCGGGGTGACCGCTCTCTCCAGGAGACAGGTGAGGAAAAGGCGGGAAAGGGAGAGGAAGGCGTCAGGGGTTCCTCGGGGGAAGGCCTCACAAGGGCTCCCCCTTGCAAGCCACTGGTTAGGCCTGGAGGCTCTCAGGCAGCGGGGGCCAGCAGAACGGCGATGGAGGACACTTGTCAGCCATCGGCCGGACAAAAAAAGCATGCGGGTGGTGGCGGTGCTGAAAAGGAGGCTGAGCAGGGCCTTCGGACGTCCTTTGTCGTAGGTTTATCTGCCAAAACATTGGCATGGCTCTAATCCAGGAGCCATGAGTGATTGGTAACCGGATTAGAGGTATACCAAATCAAGTGGATAAGTTAATTTATCATAACGGAACTCATAGTCCAAGGGCGGCTGTGTTGGCCAGTTCGCAAATTAATTTTATTCCCATTTCAGAATTCATCTCCAGGGACTTGGTTGCAGTATTGGTGGGGGTTCTAGGTGAAAGAGGCAAACTGGAGGCTATAATGGCCTCCGCCTACTTTCCTGGAGACTCAGAGTTAATACCTCCACTTGACGTTAGGCGGCTCATAGCCCACTGCAAACGCAATGGGCTGGCCTATCTGATAGGATGCAATGCAAACGCGCACCACACGGTGTGGGGTTGCACCGACATCAATAACAGGGGTGAGTACCTTTTTGAATTTCTGATCTCAAATAATGTAGACATTGTCAATAGGGGAAGGAAACCTACTTTTATAAATGCGATTAGGCAATAGGTCCTAGATTTGACACTTGCTAGTCCGCATTTCAGCGACTTGGTCAAAAACTGGCATGTGTCTGAGGAGGCCTCATTATCGGATCACTTGCACATCAGATTCGATTTGGCGGCTGAGACCATGCAGCGGCAGGAAATCAGAATTCCAAAACTGACCGACTGGGAGTCTTATAGAGTCTCACTCGAATCAGAAATGCTTTCAATTTTGGGGAACACAGAGTCTCCAGAGGGTTTGGAGATCTTTTCAAACCAGCTGCATAATTCTATACACTTGGCTTACGAGAACAGCTGCCCAGTTAAGCGAAGAGAGTCCACCAAGATGGTCCCTTGGTGGAACGGGACGCTGGGTAAACTGAGGAAAAAATCGAGAAGATTATTCAACAAGGCTAAACGCACCGGTGAATGGGGCGAGTATAAGATGGCCTTGACGGAATATAATCTCGAATTAAGGAGATCCACGAGGGCTACCTGGAGGAATTTCTGTAAGGGAATCAATGAATTGCCCTCTGCAGCTCGTCTCCAGAAAAACCTTTCCAGGGATCATTCAAATGGTTTAGGACTTCTCCAGAAGCAAGATGGGGGGTTCACTGAAACCCGGAAGGAAACCTTAGAGGTACTGCTAGAGACCCACTTTCCCGATTCAGTAGTGGTAGGAGCGCAAGAGAACTCGCATGATCCTTCAAGTGAGGTGGCCTATGCGCCTCACAGTAGGATCTGGAGTCTCTCTGGGAAAATTTTGACACCCAGCAAGGTGCGATGGGCTATTGGGTCTTTTAAACCTTTCAAATCCGCTGGAGGGGATGGTATCTTTCCAGCTTTACTTCATAAAGGTATTGAGGAAATAATCCCCAGCTTGATCCAGATGTTTCGGGCAAGTTATGCCTTTAATTATATCAGAAATTGTAGAGGAAGGTAAATGTGGTCTTTATACCAAAGGGCGGGGGTCGTCCAGACACCCAGGCCAGGGCATATCGGCCAATTAGTCTCACATCGTTTCTTTTGAAGACGATGGAAAAAGTCCTGGACTATCAAATAAGTAGTGAGGTCCTTGGAAAGAATCCGCTGCATCGGGACCATTTTGCGTATCAAACTGGTAAATCCCCGGTTATGGCCCCTAGCGGGCTAGTCACGAGGATTGAAAAAGCACTGACATATAAAGAAATTGCCCTTTGTGCCTTTGTGGACATTGAAGGGGTGTTTGATGATACCCCCCTATGGATCTATAGAGAGGGCAGCAATGGTAAAAAGGGTTCCACTTTCTACAATTAGGTGGATCCGTTCCATGCTGGAACATCGTGAGATTACTGCCAGACTAGTTGGCGAATCAGTAACCATCAAGGCCGTAAAGGACTGTCCTCAAGGAGGCGTACTATCTCCTATTTTGTGGTCATTGGTTATTGACAAACTACTGGTCCTTCTGAGTAGCCATGGGTTTGATGTCCAGGGCTATGCGGATGATGTGGCTATCATAATCAGAGGCAAGTTTGATGAGGTCTTTTCTGATCGCATGCAAAATGCACTCAATATAATATAACAGTAGTGTTACCAGGAAGGACTCAGTGTCAATCCAAGCAAAACTGTCATTGTTCCTTTTACGAGGAGGAAAAACCTTACGCTTACAGCTTCCTCGTTAAACGGTACTACTGTGCATTTTTCCAGCGAGGTTAAATATCTAGGGGTTATCCCAGATCAAAGACTGAACTGGAACCAACATTTGTTGAAAGTTCAAAATAGAGCCATCAAGGATCTCTGGGCCTGTCAAAGACTCTATGGGCGTACTTGGGGACTACAACCAAAAATGATCTACTGGTCATTTCTTACAATCATTAGGCCTATGGTCACCTACGCATCGGTTGTATGGTGGCCTAAAACTGAGCAGAAGGCAACGCAAACTTTATTGAATAAGGTTCAGCGTGTAGCCTGCATCGGTGTTACGGGCTCAATGAAGGCATGTCCAACTGCGAAGGGGGAGACACTTTTAGGACTGACACCGTTACACCTGCATATTAAAAAGGATGCTGCAAGTATGGCCCTGAAAATGCAGGCGGAAGGAAATATCAAACCAGGCAATATATGATGGGTCATCTGGAAATAGTTAAGGAATTTCAGACAGACCCTACCATAGGAATGCCTTCCGACTGTATGCCAGCTAAACTGGACTTCCACAAATCATTCTGTGTTAGGTTATCTAACAGGGCCGGTGGAGGGCAGGTGGGCAGGTGGACCATCATTTGAGCGAGGGTCCATGGTATGGTTTACAGATGGATCAAAAACGGAAGATGGGGCGGGGATAGGAATACACGGGAGTGGCACTACCCTCTGAGCCTCGTAAAACACTTTTCTGGAAGTATTCCTCGCATTTTACTTCTTCTGGAGTATTCAGTTTCTTGTCCGGAATATTCTCGATTTCCCAGAAAGCTCAAAGTTGCATTTTCCGTCGGTGTTTGTATTTGCTTCCAACATGACTCGCTAATAAATGATGCTTGTGACCAAGAGTCTTGCAAGATCTATTTTTGATATTTACGACAGCAGTTAGCAAACTTCACTGGAAATTGCACCTAATATGTAAGTTTGTAAGGGTATTCTCATTCTAAGTCGTTGT
The DNA here is from genome assembly GCA_958295665.1 of Tipula vernalis. Lineage (NCBI taxonomy): Eukaryota > Metazoa > Arthropoda > Insecta > Diptera > Tipulidae > Tipula > Tipula vernalis. The sequence continues at coordinate 415,033,399 of OY282558.1, forward strand.
GCATTCTTCATTACTGTCGACGTTAGTCTGGAGCAAGTAAACCTTGTTAGATGTTTCCATTTAGAATAGCTTGGTGTAGCATAGTATGATGTCGTCATCGGTAAATGTTGTAATGTCTAGTCGATTTGCACTTCTCGGCTTTGTGTGATGTGCCCAAGCAATTAAAACACAAACCTTTTTACAATTTTTAATGGGGAAATATCAATTCACCTCTATATGAACCAAGTTCGTGAGAGAAAACTTCTTTACGAATCAAATTCATGTCTATCAATGAAGTTTAAATCAAGATAGGCCAACAATTTCAAATTCTCAATTAGATATATGCGTTCGATTAGACAATTTAGGTTTCACTTCTGTCGGAAGGTTCCGAGACCCAAACCATTTTTTTTGTGCCACTAGCTCTGAAAAAGCAGCCATCTGGCCCAATTTTAAAATTTACACACACTCAATTTACATACATAAATTTTGGGATTTTATAAATAAATGTTCAATATCCTCCACAACCAAACACCTTTCACACAAATTTTCCTGAAGGTATCCATTGTAGGACTACCACACTCCCACAAGAGTGAAGGTACTCATGCATCATTCCTAAAAACAAACTGCCCTGAGTACCCTCACGCTGTTTTATTAACCACTCAGGGCAATAGGCGAATAGAACTTCCATAATTCCAATCAATTCTGCAGATGCCATACCATTTAATCATAATATTTCTTTATTTTGCATTGCCGGCATGTAAGTCCCCACACATACTCGATCCTCATTTACATTAGTATCTGTATTTACTTTCATATGTGCAAAATAATTCATTTGCGTTCTTTGAAATTTTCTCTTATCCGATAACTCAATCATATTCGCTTTTGTTATGCCTTCAACATTCATGTACCGTTGTTTTCAGGAGGAACCAATTTTGGAAAACTTATTCATATTCACCGCTACTATTTTCGAGCGTTGCGCTTTTTGTTAATCCGATATACACTCATCCCATAAGCAATTATGTAAGACAGAAACCCATAAATTCCCAAACACCTAGTCAAACTTAAATACTCAATTTTCTCATCGTAGATTCGCACATCAATACTTTTTTCCGTTCTAAATGCCATACTATTACATTTCCACGGATTCACACGCAGGTAAAAATCAGACAAACATTGTGTTACCTGAAGCACACTCTTCCACACAAAATAAACTTTCGCTTACTCATAAATTCATACACATATTTACAAATTTTCCAAGGAAACCCTAGAAAGTAAGTCAGTAAAACCTGATATAGTTTCTCTGGAACAATATATACATAGTTATACGCTCTTTCAAAATCCAGAAATACCGCTACCACAAACTTGGTTTCCTTTCGTATAAATGATCAAAACCAAAATTGTCATCTGTTACTTTCCAAGTGACTTGAACCGCCACTCCGCTAGACGCTAAAGTGATATCTATCGCACTGTCACTATTACACAATTAAGTGATTTTTCCATGCACCCGCACCCACTCAATCAATTTTTTAAAATTCCTCAAGTCTTTATATTTGTCACTCACAGTTTTAATTGAAGCTGCAAATACAACTACAGTTACCAAAATGATGATATTGGCTCGTGCCAAAGCTCAATTTGCTGCACCAATCATAATAGCGACGAAGCAAAATGGAGCGCTTAGAATTTATTGTGATTTTAAAGTCACAACTAATCTGCAACTCATCGCGCATTGACATCCGGTATTCATAAGATAGAAGAACTTTTTCATACCTGGTGTACTTGGTGTACTTCGACAGGTGTTTTTATTTTAAATATAAATAGAAATACATTAAGGCGCAATTTAAATACAATTTCTCAAGTGAATTGAATAAAATCAAGACAAAAAATAATTTGTTTGGTTTCCTGGAATGATAAACCACATTTTTTTATTTTGCTCACGGAGCAAAAGACACAAATTTTTTTCTACCTTCGGAATGAAGGTGCATTCTCTTTTACGTAGCCATATACATTGAAGACCCAATGAGAATGATCGAGTACTGCTAATTTGTTGGCTAGAGATTTGCCTACGGTGCCTTTCTGTCAGTGTTAATTGCTAATTGATTTGTAGGAAGGTGCATCCACAGGAAGTAAATATTTAGTGTGTACACGTAAGACAGAACTCCTATACCATAAAACCTCCTGATTCAGGTAATTTAGTTCGATGTTTATAAAAATGTTTCCCTCAGTTCTTCATTGTGTTTTCCTTCTTGCTTTACATAATCGAAGAATTTCGCGTAAAAACTCTATAGATGAGACGTAGATTTCCAGGCGAACTCGCGTATTACCATTGGAATTTGTTTGACATGCCCCCAATGGGCCGACATCGATAATAATCATATAATTATATCATCATACTACCGTACTATCATACAACCATACCATATTAACAGCATACCACAACACCATTTATCATACCATCATACCACCATATCATAGTACAGTTATTCCATGGTACCATCATACCATAATACTGCCTTAACGTCATTCCATCATACCATACACAATTGTACCATGTTACCATCGTAACTTCATATCATCACACCATTATACCTTTAGACCATTAAACCATCAAACCGTCTCACTATCATACGTTTATATTATCATACAATTTTAACATCAAACCACCATACCATCACACCATCATTCCAATATACCACTACATCATTGTATCATCGTACCTTCATATCATCATACCATTCTACCTTTATTCCATCATACCATTATACCATCACCATCACAATCACGATCACAATCACGATCACAATCACGATCACAATCACGATCACAATCACAATCACAATCACCATAATCCTCCCCTTATCATCATCATCACCATTACCATCAACATCACCATCGCCATTACCATCACCGTTCAAAAAATAATGATACACGTGTCGATTTATTTTTGAATTTTCACTAAATATCCAAAAATCAGCTAAATCGGGAGTTTTACAAATTCAACTTTTAAATGGCTCCTCAGAGGGGAGCTTGAGGAAGGGGTAACATTTTTTAATCACTCACAACCCTATGTTTCTTTTCAACTGCTAAAAAGTATTCGTGCAAAATTTGAAACCAATCGCCAGAGTGGATCAAGTAAAACACTTTACTTCTTTATATATCATATATGGAAGAACCTAGATTAAACCATCATACCATCACACCATCTGACTATCATACCTTTATATCATCATATCGTTATATTATCAAGCCATCTTACGATCACACCATCATTCCATCATACCATCACACTATTGTAGGTATCATTCATATCATCATACCATCCTAACTTTATACCAACATAACATTAAACCATCAACAGTACTATCACCACTACCATCACCATTACCACCACCATTACCATCACCAATACCATCACCATTACCATCACCATTACCATCACCATTACCATCACCATTACAATCACCATTTTCATCACCATTACCATCACCGTTACCATCACCATTACCATCACCATTACCATCACCATTACCATCACCATTACCATCACCATTACCATCACCATTACCATCACCATTACCATCACCATTACCATCACCATTACCATCACCATTACCATCACCATTATCATTACCATTACCATCACCATTACCATCACCATTACCATCACCATTACCATCACCATTACCATCACCATTACCATCACCATTACCATCACCATCACCATTACCATCACCAATACCATCACCATTACCATCACCATTACTATCACCATTACCATCGCAACCACAATCACAATCAAAGGCAAAATCACAATTACAATCACCATCACAATCACCATTACCATTACCATCACATTCAAAATCACAATCACCATCATCATCACCACCGCATTACAATCAACATTAGGATCATCATCACCGTTAAAAAAATTATGATACACCTGTGCACTAAATATCCAGAAATCAGCTAAATCTGTGAAGTTCTAAAACTTGTAACAGCCCCTCACAGGGGAGTATGAGAAAGGGGTAACAATTTTTGAAAACTAACCCCCTATGTTTTTCTCGACTGCTAAAAAGTATTCGTGCAATATCTGGAAACAATCACTCTAGTGGACCAAGAACTTTTAGGGAACCCATATACTTATACAGGGTGAGTATCTTTATACAGGGTGAGTTTTTTAAAAAATGCCAGGCTTTTATCTCGATGAAAGTTGTTTAGTATCGAGGGCAGCGACATCTGATGGCGACATTTGAAGGTCAAATTGAATTTTTTAAATAGAAATAGCTATTTTTGACCCAGGATTCGGAAAGATCGCAAAATTATCTGTTGAGATAGGAACTTTAGGCTCTTCTTTTGAATGACTTTCAGATGTTAATTCAAGGACAAATTACTAAATAATAAGAAATAATCAGCAAATAATGAATTTTAATAGGGAATACACCAAGTCAATACTAACTTGGTACTTTAGGTCATTCCGCATTAAAATTCAGTATTTGCTGATTATTTCTTATTATTTAGTAATTTGTCCTTGAATTAATATCTGAAAGTCATTCAAAAGAAGAGCCTAAAGTTCCTATCTGAACATATAATTTTGCGATCTTTCCTAATCCGGGGTCAAAAATAACTATTTCTATTTAAAAAATTCAATTTGGCCTTTAAATGACCTTGAAGATCGAAGTCAAGATCGATTTGAAGGCCACCATCCGATGTCGCCCTCGAGACTTAACAACTTTGATTAAAAGTAATTTTCTCCTATCTAGCACCGTTCTCGAGATAAAAGCATGGCATTTTTTAAAACACTCACCCTGTAGATAGAAAGAAGATAGATAGATAGATAGTTATTGAACATGGTGTTCCTCGGGCTTCTGTTCTGTGTCCTATCCTAAACTTAAACGGTAAAATTATTGCTTTTGCCAATGATATTGCATTACTTAAGTTATTTTGAGTTGACTGCTACTGAACCAACTAACCAAATAAATTCTAACATGATAATTCTTCGCACATCATTTGATAATCATTCCTTTCAATGATTGGGCCTACCTTATTTAATTCAAAAATTTGAACAAAATTTGATTTTAAAGTAACTAATAAATTCGAAAATTTGCTATCTCAAACAAGTGCAAAACCCAAATATTAAAATACGCCAAGAATTGAGAATGAAAATGCCGGATGAGAAAAACTGTTTGAACGCAGCCTAAATTATGAGCCATTTTAATACCGAACTCGCAATTATACAGAAAATCGTAACTATAGCTAAATCTTCGATAGTTCTCAAATTTTAATTGTACCCTCTGTGTACCCATTTGCTTGTATTTGGCAACGCACAAAATCATATTGGGTATAACAAACAAATTTTTTTTGTTAATAATTTATTTCCAAAACATTCAAAAATTTTCCACATAAATAACATTACGAATGACCAACAGATTGAAAACTAAGAAATTCTCTTTAAGGTACTTACAAACGCATTTTGAATCAGTTCATTATCCCTATCCGCATTGCATCTCCGGTGATCTACCAATTAAAATCACTTTCGCGGTGAGTAAAAAAAAATTAAACAGACCACAACAATAAAAAACAAAAAAAACATTGTATCCACCCAATAAAATTACAAATACACATTTAATGATTTAATTATAATTAATTATCTTTAATTAATTTTCAAATAAAAACTATTAAACATTAAACGAGCGCTAATGAATTTATATTTACACGTAACCAACTACTATACTATATACAATATATAAACACAAGTTTTAATTACATAATTAATTGATGATTTAGCTAACACTATACGAGTATATACAGTTGAAACTAAAATTGCAATAAATCTTTTTAAATTTAAATGCAAAACAAAAATTATTTTTAATTAATTACTAATTTTGCTGACAAAAAAAAAATGTTGAATAATTAAAAAAAAATTCAATGTGTGTTGGTAAACGAGTAAATTTCGCGTTAACGTTCCCACCACGTGCAGTACGCGAGTAATAAAAACTAATTTTATTGGTTTAACAATTAATTACTGATAAATTTAACACTTTGACGATGTTGGCAGTTCATATACTCATATAAAACTATAGAGTTGCCATATTACTCGTAATTAATGTAAATCGTCCAATTTTGTATTTATCGCACATTTTTAATTCTAATAAATCAAATTTTTTTATTTATTTATAATGTTGATGGAAAGTATATCTGGCAGACAGATTTATTTTATTTAAAAAAAAATAAAATAAAATAAAAACACGATGTAAATTATAAAACAGTATAGAACAAACAAAAATCGTTATTTTTCTATAATAAATCAAATCAGCTTAAGAACGAATATTTTAAACTGACGTCAGTTTTCTTATATTTGCTTGCGGTACATTTCCTATATATATCTAAAGTCCCGGTCCCGGTTACTGATACGAATCATTATAGTGATAAGAGATGTAGTGGTGTTAATATATATTTTAACATTTTAGTATCTATGTGTGTGGTAAAAAAAATGATCGCGCAATATGAAAAATCGGAAAATTTAATTACTTCTCGTAAATTTTATATTTGATTTAGATTAATGCGAGAATATTTATCTGTACGAGTTTAGCCCATACAATTTTTTGATTTATTAACTTTTGTGTTACTATGTATAGGTTAGGTAACGTAAATTAATAGGTCGAAATATTTATATTATCTGTGCAACATCACTTGTTGGTACACCAATCGAGTTCCGAGTAGTAAAGAATTTTATAAATATTCCGTAATATAGAGATTAAAGGTTCAAATTTTTTTGTCTCTATCGACCGTTAAAACAAGCTTCTATCACCTAAGTAAGTTTACGCGAAGATAACAAAAAGTATTACAGATTTACAAAACGAATCAGATACTTACGGAGATTAATATACCGGTGTCGTCTTTGTTATGTGGCGAAGTTATTTCTTCTCGCTCTTAATTAGACTGGCCATTACAGATTTCTAATGCCGAAGGCTATTTCGTCCGCACTTAGCACTTGATGTTTGCCGAATAAAAGGAATTAGTATTTTCTTAAAATGGGGCTTATCATCATCATATCAAGCATTTCCAGAAGCACCCATTAAATTTGGGAAACGAGCAAACCGCACAAAAAGTTACAATTATACGAGGATCTAAAGAAAATGCAAAAAAAAAAAATCGAACTCAAGAATTTGTCACCAATTAGCATCTTGGTATCTAATAATAACATTTCATAGTCTGAATAAATTAAATTTGCTTTAAGGTACGGTAAATCTGTTGTCTATTGCACCAAGTTATGAGAGCACAAACCCTTACAGTAATGAGCGCAGTTTGTCTCGTTTCTTTAAAGAACTTGCCGTATAGCACCGGTGTCAGAAACACAAGTCAAAAATATTTCAGTCATAAGATTTTTCTTACAAAGTTTAAGACACCATATAAAAAAAATGGAGGTGTGGCCAACACACAACTTTCTTTTACGAACAGGGAATTTTGAGAATTTTTTTTATTTTTTTATTACTTTCTTTTACTCTAGTAAAATAAAAAATAGTAATCATGAAAATTTTGGACCTTGAGATTTTTAGAGATGTATCTGTTTTGAGGTCCCCTGAGTTCGAAAAAGTGGGTTTCGAAATGGGGTCTGTCTGTCAGTCTGTCAGTCTGTCAGTCTGTCAGTCTGTCAGTCTGTCAGTCTGTCAGTCTGTCAGTCTGTCAGTCTGTCAGTCTGTCAGTCTGTCAGTCTGTCAGTCTGTCAGTCTGTCAGTCTGTCAGTCTGTCAGTCTGTCAGTCTGTCAGTCTGTCAGTCTGTCAGTCTGTCAGTCTGTCAGTCTGTCAGTCTGTCAGTCTGTCAGTCTGTCAGTCTGTCAGTCTGTCAGTCTGTCAGTCTGTCAGTCTGTCAGTCTGTCAGTCTGTCAGTCTGTCAGTCTGTCAGTCTGTCAGTCTGTCAGTCTGTCAGTCTGTCAGTCTGTCAGTCTGTCAGTCTGTCAGTCTGTCAGTCTGTCAGTCTGTCAGTCTGTCAGTCTGTCAGTCTGTCAGTCTGTCAGTCTGTCAGTCTGTCAGTCTGTCAGTCTGTCAGTCTGTCAGTCTGTCAGTCTGTCAGTCTGTCAGTCTGTCAGTCTGTCAGTCTGTAAGTCTGTCAGTCTGTCAGTCTGTCAGTTGGTTTAACAAATCGAACTGTAACTTCAGGTTTAAGCTTTTTTGATAAATTGGGAGGTCCCAGTGAATTTTACTCCAAATCGGCTAACCGGAAGTGGCCACTTCCTTGGTCCAGAAAATGTATTTTGCAAATATCTTAAAAAGTTTAAGGTTTACAAAAAACTACTTAATTAAAATGTTTCCAAAAATTTAAAAAAAAAAAATTCTCAAAATTCTCTGTTCGTAAAAGAAAGTCGTGTATTGGCCACACCTCCATTTTTTTTTATTGGAATCGTTTTGTATTAAATAGTTTTTTGTAAACCTTATACTTTTTAAGATATTTGCAAAATAAATTTTCTGGATCAAGGGAGTGGCCAATTCCGGTAAGCGGTTTTGGAGTAAAATTCACTTGAGCCTGCCAATTTATCAAAAAAGCTTCAATCTGAAGTTTCAGTTCGATTGGTTGAACCATCTGGTCTGTAGAGAGGTCACAGTCTGACAGACTGACACGATTTCGAAACCCACTTTTTTGCAGATAAATCTCTAAAAATATATAGGTCCAAAATTTTTATGATTACCAGACTTTATATTACTTACGTAAAGGAAAGTAAAAGAAAATTCATTCCAAAGAAAGGTTTTCAATAAGAAAGGAGTTTGACTGAAAAAGCTTTTGTATATTTGAACTGAACAGCCTTCTTAAAAGGTAATTCAGCCAGAAATTTTTGAACTGGAATACCTTTTGGTTGGTTTGTTTTTATTAGTAAAATGCCTTAGTACACCTCTATATAGTATACAGCCGCGGTGACATTGTTCTTCATCACCAATTTGTCAAGTATGTCATTACCAATTGGTTTTTGGGAGGTTATGTCTCGGAGGGGAGTAGTTTAATCTCCACTTAGCAATAAGTCTCAATACTAAAATTGAAAAAGCGAAAGGAAAACACACCAATTTTGAAGGTTAAGCAACCACATATTTAAAAAAATAAGAACTCAGCGCCTCTTTGATATGAGCCGTAGGGCTCTTGCAAATATTTTTTGAATATTAGCAAATCGACGAATTCCCATGTGAATGGTTGTATGAACGAGAATCTCTATACAAACGGGCTCACCTACATGAATACTTGTATGAAGGCTAGAGAACGAAACGTATCAGAGAGGTACGGAAATGTGTACTTTTGAATATTGGTCTGGATGAGCCAGTTGTCCAAAGCTAAAAGCTCTTTTTCTCTCATAGAATGGTCACTATAAACGTATCTTAAAAGCGAAAAACGGTTCAGAAGAAACTGCACTTCACCATGTCAACTTAATTGAAATGGCTGGCATACGATACAGTTTCATTTACAGTACTTAAAATTACTTTAGGAACGTCACATGAAAAAACAGTACTTTTAAAATACGTATTCTTGATTCAAGAACAATAGATATACGAGAGTAAAGTCAAGGGTCCGGTAAAACGAAGTTCTGGGATTTAAAAATGTATCCGATGGGCAAAACATCACAATTATAAATCGTTCTGTGAGGAAGTGGAAAGGCTTTTGGTGACACCTAAATACGAAAGGGCTTCCTGTGGCTCTCGTAAAATCACTTTTGGAACACTAGAGAACTAGAGAACTTAAATCTCAAGTTCGTCGATTTTGAATCTTCAAAACTAGTTTTCAAGAGCCCTACGGCTCATATGAAAATAGTACTGAATGTATATACCCTTTACATATACAGGTTGTAAAGGGTCACTGTATTAGGCAATATCTGAGATTTGTTCTTTTCGGTGTAATAGAGAAAAACGTCTTTGTTCCATGCGAAATTCGTCGATTTGTTGACTTTAAATCACTTTGCAAAAGCTCTACGGGCACTACACTGCCGTGTATGACTCAGCTGCTCTAATATGTAAAATTTAAACCGATTAAATGTAGCTGGGGAAGCTTCTTCAATTTTCATCCGCTTTCGTTTAATATCCAATCGTTCAACTCCAGTTTATCTCTTACTAATTGTTGGCGATCGTGCTTCAATCGCAGTACTGATTTTTCGCGTTCTTTCGCCAATCGCGGCCTTTTTTTGACGTTGTCACTGCCTAATATCGCGTCGTCTTTCTTTATCCTTCCGTAACTGACATCCCTGACGATACCAAGGTTATCTTCGCTGATACAGCAAATTTAGTAGAAACTGAAACAATTAAACGTTTTGATGGTCGCAAATTTGACTTTGACCGTCCGAGTAATATTCGTCGATTTCTTCCAGTTGAATTAGCAATGCTGATATCGCTTAAAGATGAGATAACTGATGCGCTGTGGTCTCGTTTTGTTGTAGGTTTATCAAAATTATCAAGCTTCATACCTTCAAGCTAAACTACGTTTAGAATATGGTGGTGATCGGTCGTATTTCTATCATCGAATGTGATGAAAGAAATGTTGTCATAAATGATACTCGATCACCGCCAAAAATATTTATAATTTTTTTGCGTAGTGTCGACGCGAGTGGTTTAACGATAGTCGCTGTTCCAATATTATCGATATTATTTGTCAGGATTCATTTTACCAATTTCATTAGGGTCGTCCGCAAACGGAGTATTCACCAAACTCGTACTAAATTTCAAAGAAACGAATTTCCTCCGAAATAAATCGCCATCCAGTGTTGATTCATCGAACAAATTTAATGGTTCTAGTTCCACCAGTTTCGTTTTACACGCGTGGTTCATCTTCGAACAAATTTACTCCTTTACGTGCTGGTTGCTGCTCCCGGAATACTGTTTGCTGTGGTTGAATAATTGGTCGCCTAACAGGTTTCTCCTCTTAAGTTTCAAGATAACACCGTTTAGATTGAATAAATTGAGGTTTCGATTAACGCCTCGATCATCTTCGTCCGATGATTCCATTTAATTAATTTATACTTCACTTCAAAACGGGTTTCCTCAATTGCTTCTACGTCTTCCAAATGGGCTTCATCAAATTCGTCATTCACTCTGTTTTCAATAGCTAGGAATTCCTTCCACTACCCTGCAAGAAGCGGTCTGCATTTTATTACTTCCGTTAATATACGTTTAATGGTCATAGTCACGTCACTAACCGTAACGGGAGTGTAACGAAAGCCCGGTTTTTAAAATCCCGATTTGTCAAAATTTGTTTGAATAACTCTATTTTTGTAAATATACTGTTAAAAGGTGTACACCCGCATAAATATACGTCCAAAAACTGAAATTTGTCTAAAACCTCAATTTTGTCCCATAACTTCACAATGTACGCACTCATACAAATTGTTTGTCCTAAAAAAAGTGTCCAAAAATGTCCATTGTGTTTAGTACCCTTTTCGAATTGGACATAATTCATGGTCCCATGGGGTCCATTCATTTCATTGTTTGCAACATGTTTCTGCAAACTGCCATTTCGGCACGTAGAACGAACATTTAATAGGTTTTGATAACAATTAGAATCCAAATAATTTGAATTACCAAAAATGTGTACAATTTCGTAAAATAATTGTGATGAAGTTACAGTGGCGTTAAATGGCAACACAATATGTAGCTCAATATTTCTCAAAATTAATGACTTGGATGATGTATAAACTATTCAGTTCGTCTAGTGAAGTATAACCTGCGTGTGATAGATCATTTAACACCAAATTTCATATCACCTTGACTTATTCCACCAATATCTTTACTGCAGCTCCATCGCAATTTCAAACTTATTTGATCTGATGTGTCTGGGTTGTGTACTGTGGGATGAATATAACGGCAATATTTTTTTTCATATTTTATACAGCAAACCGGAAACTTCAACTTTACTGATCTACTTGAACATAATGGCAATGGCACTACGACACTTGAAAATCAAGCAAACAATTGTGTATAATATATTGAAGATATATGGACCACTAGGCCTTTCCACCCAGTAATTCCACACAAATAAGGTTTGGGAAAATTTAAATTGAAACTGTCCACATAAAGCCCAGAATAATAGCATTTTATTACAGCCGGAAGAGTTACCATAGGCTCTGTTCCAATAAAAACTCTATCTTTGGTCGGTCCTTCTGATAGTTAGATTTTAAATCGAGAAAACTAAACCCGTAATTTATCTCATTGCATCATATCCTTTTACACAACTGCGAAGCAGTTTCCATTCTGAGGGACGATTCAATTGTGCATTTCCCCTTCAAAATGGTTTAATCTTAGTCCGTTTTACCTTCCAAAAGCCGTGCGGTACATTGGGGAAGACGTTTGACGGATGACAACAAGAATATATTTGTCGCATTCTCTAACGATTACTGCAACCTGGCTGTGCTCGGCCGAATTTCGAACGGAGTTTGCCGAATAATTTTGGATTCTAACATCTCTTTTACCCTATAGATTCTCTTTCCCACAAGCGAAACATGTGTTCTATAAATATTTGGATTTCAAGTGTTCTGCGGAGTTTTATCATGTTTTGCCAGGCCTTTTCAGCTGCATTAAGACGAATATTTCACAAATACAACAGTGAAGTAAAATTGGCAAAACCTAAGGACCAAAATGGTTTTTCCTTGGTACTAAGTGTTTGTGGAATGGAATTTTGACTTATACATGTCGCCAATATCATTTAAATATTCCAGTCACCTACGTAATGTCGGCGCAATTTTTGCTAAAATCCCCTATTTCGTTTTGAAAGCGTTTTATAAAGGGTTAAAATAGCAATAAGCATTAAAACGACATGTCGAGACGAGAAGTGCCTGTGAAGTAGTTTTTGCTTTGATCAATGAAAATTTCCTCATCCTCATTAATTTGTTGTTGGCCCCACCATTATATGCTTAACTTTTTTTTTAGGATGAATTTAATAGTTTAATTATGCATTCTTTTGATGACCTTGTAATGACGTGACAGCAACCTTACTTGTAAGAGCGATACAGGGCGCTGCCAAGATCAGCTTATACATGGAAAACATTCACAGCAACACTCGACCATAAAAGTTCACTTCAAGGTCATCTAAATTAATTTAGTCAGTCTTCCTCTTAAAAATATTTTTTTTTTATTATAATGCGTTAAAAGTGGATTCGAAATAATCAGATGGGGTCAACATAAATGGCCCATCCTATATACCAGTGACCCTAAATACGTAGCACGTTAAAAAATATGTCCGGCACGCAAGAAAATTTTTGAGTTTTCAAAATCGATCTTTTTGCAGTTATTCTTACATGGAAAGGCGGTTTCTAGAGTTTTTGTAAAGCCCAAGTATCGAAATGCTGGGAAATAGGAAACTACGAAAACCGTTGTAATGAACATAAAATATTTTCGTCAATTCCAAACCAGGTAGTTCTCGAACCTATGGTAGATTATGCCGTTGAAATCGAAGAAAACAGTGAATTTGAAGAGCTCTCTTCGGAATTCCCCCTACAGGAAGCTTCGATTGGGATGATTGGACCTAAGTTTCGACGACATATTCTATTTCTTATTCAGTTCTATTTTACCATCAATTGAGAACCATTTGGAATGGGTAATGTTACGGTACTCATGAAAAAAACGAGTATCTATATTGAGAAAATGGATTTGCTCTTATGATATAACAGCACGAACGAATATAAGAAACGTTGGTATTTCGTCAGTACAAAAAAGTTTAAATCAAATTATTTCATGGCAATAAAAAATGCGGAAGATTTCAAACTTCAAATCAAAAATATTAATTTGCCACCAAATTATATAAAGTTTCGTTAGATGTGGATACAAATTATAAGCTTTGGAGTTGATTAACAAATTATGGAATGTTTAAAATTAAATTATTTCGTAGAGGCGTTAAAATTTGTCCTTGATCATACTGCATTTAGTTTCAATGGAGGATGATTCAACCAAGTATTTGGTAAGAGACTAAAGTTTTGGAAGAATCTTCGCTTAAACCTACATTTTTTTTTTTTAGAAACGCGGAAGGTATTATTGCGTCTATATATATCAAACTCTTAAGTTAATATTTTTGCTAATGATAATTTGCAGCACGATTAAAATGTACATGGCAAATTGAAAAAGAAAATCGGTTGGTTTTATGATGTGATGGTTATTGGAAATAAAGATGGAAGTTGATCACTAATTGATATCATAAAACAGCATGGTTACGACAGCCATGTAAAAACAATTCGGTATCGTTATTAGCTGAAAGAAATTTTAAATTATCAGATAAACATTTTGATACATGAAATTTTTAAATTAACATGTGTACTGATAAAAACCGTTATCCAAACCATTTAATAATCCAGGAAGATAAAAAACCTATCGATAAGTATATAAGTTTTTTAGAAACGACATCCGCCTTGCAAAATTTAAACGTTGAAAATACTCAGCAGAAATTCACATGTAAAAATCTTTTTCGAAAAAATTAAATGTGCGGTTCAAGATTACGATATAAAAATTCTTGGTAGACCATTAAAAAGTTTACACAAGTTTTTGTTTCAATGTTCGGTAGTTCAAGTATAAAATTTGTTGGCATTTTGTGGCAGTGAACATTTAATAAAGCGAAAATGGTACAGCTATGAAAATTGGCACAAATTTCATTTAGTTCTCAATAAAACACAAAAAAAGTTTAGCCCCCAATGTTTGATCAGGCACTTCCTGGAGGTTGTTATTGATTGTAAAAAAATTGATTACATAAAAATCAAAAGAATTTGTCAACAACGCCTTTAAACAGCTACGGAGATTACAAAGATTTTATAGTGGATTTTTGTTATTTTACGGTTAAAATTAATTTCACTGATGAATTTCACTTAGTACTACGCAGTTTAGCTAGCGAAAATGAATTTTTCGTAATAGAACATAGATGTCCCTATTTTATCTCAACACATTTTCACTGCGTTTTTTATCTTCAATCTTCATATGATAAATATGAAGCTAAATTGTGACATTTCACCATTTCAGCCTCATGTTCGTTTTTCCAATTGCCTAAAAATTTGAAAAACCAATCTTTGTACGTTCGATTTATTTTTAATTTTTAAAATGTAATTTTATGTCAACGGCGCGCTTTATAATATTAATAATATGTAGTTAAAAATCAAAATTTTTCGAAAAAAAACAGCACTTCGAAATCGAATGATGCTAAGAATGATTCAATCCACTTTTTATTTTTTCGAATATTGGTAAAGTTATTAATTAAGACTTTGTCGAGTTATAACGGAGTAACGATAAAGAAATTCGAAAAGCCTTGAAGTATTTTTTACTAAAAATCTTACTCACTATTAACTCTAATACGAAGTTTGATATTATCCATCCTGGCTTTGTGGAATAATTTCGGACCTTCAAATATGAGCGTAATACTTGTTCACTATAAGCTAGGAGCTCTATTTATAGTAAAAAACATCAACAAAAATAAAACTTTATTTGTTTACGAATTGTCTACGCATTTTCCACATTACCTACATTGTCGACGTCGAATATTATTGTCTACGCTATTGTCGACATTTGCTTATCGACAACTTCCAAATGCACAACACTGATTGTAGGGAAATTTTTATTTTTCTGGTTCCTTCTCTACATTTTCAGAACAATATAAGGACGTCCAAGCAAGTTTCGGCGTGCATAGGGCTTATAGATTTCGCGAATTACTTTATTCGTATTTACCATTATTTAATAAATATTATATGTCATCTGCTTGATTTTAATTACTATACGAATATTCGTTAAACTCGTTTGAAAAGAAAACTTTTGACATCAAAAGATTACGATGTTAGCATTGAAGACCTGACCTTAATTTTGCGTTAATAGTTCAGTATTTGAACAAATGAAACCATCTTTTAGGGAATGGAGCCAACTTCGGCTAAACACTTGATTTTTTGGAATCGCACATTTCATTGAAAAATGCAAAATTCAAATTAATATTGCGGTTTATTGTCTGATCAAAAAACTGATCTAGAAGAGTTGATCATTTTTTGGGAGGGTTCAGTCCCAGATTCAGTTTTTTTGATTCTATAGAATGTGAGATAAAATTTGCTTCATAAAATTGATCGAGTATTCATATTTTTCGACCTCTAATTGCTAGATTATCGGCTATTTGCCCCGTACACAGTAAAAAATTTTCATTGAAAATTACGAGTTTTATCAAGTGGGCAAAATTTCCAAACTGTTTCATGCAAAATCACATTTAAATTGAAAAATCAATTTCCATTGATTAATTGAAAATTAAGGGTTATAATCCATAAATTTGCCAACAAAATTTCGTACTACGTTAAATGAAAAAACATATAATTTTACGTGAATTTTTCAAATTTGCGAATAAGTTCTTACATTTTTTTACATTAATAAATAAGTAATTTTACATTCCTGCAGCATTCTTACAAGTGAAAGATTGTAAACTTTTACGTGAATAATGTATTAAAAGATTAGGTTATTATATAATATTTAGTTTAATTTAGGGCACCATTTATGTATTTAAATTGGAATAGTTGTTTTAATAAAACAAAAGAGTTTATGTTACCTACTTCATTATGATAACTTTATTTATAAAATATCAGTTTATTTCAGTGTACGCAACATGCATACTTTATACATACAAAAATACTTAATTCTAATACTTATATTTAAAAACTAGTCATTCAAAACTTTTTTTAAAAAGTTGACGACTTTGGACTTAAAATTTATTTTTTGCTTTTTGGAACGAGAAAAATTTACATCTATATTAAGAAATATTTTTTGCATAGCCTCCAACGACTGTGATAACTCCATGGGATATTGTATATTAAAAGCATAGTACGCGGCAATCGAAAGAAGTACTGCAGTCTTGATACAACTATACATCTGATATCAAGTTGGTGCATCTCAACATAAAAATAAATAGTTTTATTATTGTTGGGTTGATCTGTAATAGTCAAATGACTTTAATATAGTAAATATAATCATTAAATTGTAATAATATCTAATTACCGATTATAGCAAAGAATGGTGTTGACGTAGGTATTTCTATTTCGTTTACTGACGTTCCATACTGAAATAAAATCAAGAATAAATTGTTTGGTGGGTAATGTTTTAATGTAATTACTTACAGAGTATTTCTTCACCAGTGAGTCTAAATTTTCTTTAAAATGCGTAGTGATAATCTTTAATAATCTTAAGTCTTCGTCCTCTTCATTTCCAAAAGCTGAATTTTTAATTCTATTTCCAAATTCAAAAATAGCATTTTTCCGAAAATTCCATCTGCTTAAAAACAAGGTTTCCTGTATATCCATCATTTCATAAAAATGGCAAATTAAAAAATTTTGTAATAATAAATGAGGCCAATATTCCTTTATCTCTGATATTGTGGGATTTTTGTTTAAAAATTTACGTTGCTGTGTAAACGTAGACTTAAAAATTTCCATAATTTCTTTGTTTAATGCATCGCTAGAAATTTCCCGACCGTAATTTTCCTTAAGCCATACTCGTTTAATGTTTCCTTCCTCATCTGATATTTGGTTGCTAGTACTAATTTTCTCAAAAAAATTTGCCACACCGTCTGACAAATTTACTTTTCTTTTTATAGATTTTGCAGGTGAGCGGTTTTGGGAAATTCTATTTAAATAATTCTTGTGGTTACACATCTTAGTTGCCAAAGTTATTGGTTCTGTGCAAATAGGCTTTCCTTCTCCATCAAGTATTGCCAAACTAAGCGGATATATTTGTATTAAACGAGATGCAATTGTGCGAAACACTCTTTGAGGGATATATAATGATTTTCTTCGCATATCATTCACATCGCAATGTATAAAATCGTTATGTAAGTAATCTAAAGGTTGGCCTTGGTTAAGCAGATCCAGTATTTTATCCGAAATTTGGTTCGTAGGAAATTGTTAATCGGAAAATAATTTTTCAGCTTGCTTTGTGCCAATACTCTCTGATTTTCCTGAAACATCGGAACTAATGGAAGTAACTCTACCACTTGACATTGAAATAGTTGTACTAAGAGGACTTTCAGGTGCCTCAAGTTCCGATGCAGTTGTTAAATCATTTGTGGTGATCCATGTAATTATATTATTGGAGTTTTCTGATTCATTGGGAATTTTTGCATCAGATACATAGCTTACTGAATTATTGGAAGTTGACGGTGGTGGTATCCAGTTTTCAGTTTGCTCTAAAATCTGAAAAACTTCATTTTTCTGGCCAAAATGTTCTAAAACTTCCATATCCTCAACGTCGGTTCCGTCAGATTCTAGGACTAATTTAGATCCTAATAAGCCCGCAGCGTTTGCTAGAAGTGAAATAGTGGAAGATCTAGATAAATATTATAGTAAATACGAGTAGTTCAAATTTGATTATTGTTATTAAAAGTTAATAACTTACCTTTCTTAATAAGAGATTCTATATTTTCTGTACACAAAAAATTTTTTTTAATAGGCGTTCTCTATCCCAAATTTTAACAAATAGTCGAGGCTGCGAAGACATAATACCGTTTATCTAAAATGAAATGTAATATAGATAAATTATAATTAGTGTACCACCACAATTCAAGTCAAACGAACATACTAGAAAAATGGTATCGCCGACTGTAATGTGACAAAAAATGTTGATCCATTTTTAAATTGAACAAAAGGAAATGGAGAGGAAAGGTTATAAAAGGAAATGAAATTTAGTGATTCGTCCATGTCAGTAACTTCAAAGAGGCCTAGCTTGTAATTGAATACCATTTTAAAAATATTTCCCAAATAAGCTACTTCAGAAACCATTTCGTCAGTTAAAATTGATTTTATTGTTAAACAAATAACATAACCATCTATATTATTGGTAATCGCCAGTGACTGATCAGCGAAATACTTTCCGTTATTGTAAGTTAAACTATTTGTTTTATATACAAACGATTCTGGAACACGAATTGAAACGGTTGTAGGTTCTAACCGTATGAAATGTTTTTTTGAAATATCGTTACAAAATCGTTGCCCTACAAGAGTCGACTGCATCATTTGATGTCGTTCTGTAAACGTTTTTAACAAATTGATGTAGTTTCTCGATTTCGAAGCAATTTGTTTAAAGTATTGGTGTTTACTTTCAAATCGAAGAGTAGAAAATTTAATTAGAGGACCAAACAATTTTATCAATTCTGGATAATGTTGTAAATAATGATGTTTAGGTCTAAGTGCCACATTTGGAAAGAGCAATACCCTCAATTCTAGATATCTATTAATAAGACCATCTAAAATATGAACTTGGGCTAGGGTAACAATATGTGACGATACAATTTGCGATATTTCTACAAGATGCAATACCATTTCTAAAACATTATCATTAGTATCTTTGATCTTGTCTAGTAAAACTAAAGGTAATAATATAAGTAAATAGTAATTTTGCATGACATGTCCAGTAAGCTTTTTATTATTATGTTTAATTTCAGGGAAACTAACATTATATTTTAAACATTTTTGTATGCGGTCTAAATTAAGATTCAGGTAATCGAATGTGAACCAATGGTTATTTACAAAATAATGAAGTGCCAAACAAATATCAAATGCTATAATACCCTCATATAAATCGTGCGCTATACACGGAGGAAGACCAGGGTTGCTTACGTGGAAATATTGCAAAGTGTTAAAACATGAATTTTGCTTAATTCCATGAGCAGACTCCTGACATTTCAATAACTTAACATCATTGGTGTAAGAAACTTTAGATCTTAACTCCATTCTTATTATGCGAAAATTTGCTTTAAAATCTTTCAAACTTAAATGGCAAAATCTACAAAAATATTCTGAGGAACTAAAATTTTCCAAAAATCCTCCTATTTGGTGAGCTCCTAAATTATCTGAACAAAATGCAATGATTGAACCTTTTGTATTTCCAATCTCTTCATCAAACATAATTCCGTCCGATTCTAGCTTTTTTAAATCTAATAATAACTTTTCACAAATTTTAGTCAATCCACGATTTGTGATAATTATTCACATCCAAGAAAATTTTGTGAGGTTTGACGTACGACTCAGATGTGAATTTTTGTATTCGTTTATAGCTCGATAACGAAGTGTTGGAAATTAAACTAATCTGCGGAATTATAGAAGTTAAAAGTTCACTTTTTAGACCGCTTTGCGCATCATGCTTACTGAAAATATTTTCTACGGATTCAGTAATATTTGTTTCCAGTAAATTTGAGCAATGTGCTAAATTATCCGCGATTATTGTTATTATTCGCTCGGGTATATTATGATCACTCTTTAATCTAATTAGCAAATTTTCTGTTACATTTCTAATATCGACCATTTTGGATGGCCGGTCTTGGCATATAGCAGATGATGTTAGGATGTTTTCGGGTAAGCGTTTATTATTTTGGTTGGAACAAAAGTTTTGGGTTTGTAAAAGAAGATCATCTTGTTCTGCTTTATTATTGGACTTTTTGTTGAACAACAACTTTATTTTATGGAAACTATATGGTTTCTAAACGTTTTTTCATTTTTAAATATTTTTACACACGCGCCAATTGGACAATTAATTTTCGCCATTTGAGAATACGCATATGTTTTAATAAATGTTGCAGCATTTCTTCTATTATTAAAGATTTAAATGAGCAGTTGCTTATATGACATTCTAAGCAACTAGTATTTTGTATTAATTTTTTTCTAATTTTTCGATGGTTTCTGTAGTAGTGAGTAGAAAAACCAATAAATTTAGAGTAAACTCGATTACAATTACTAAGCATGCACCGAAACACTACATTACACTCATTTTTATGGGATCTTAGATGGGATACATATTTTTCTTCATCAGCGCATGATGTACCACAATTGTCGCAAACATACACCATGATAGATCAAACAATCTGTAACTTAATCAAAATTAATTTTTCATTATTGACACATACAAGTTGAACTCGTTTGTTATAAAACCATTCCCTTAACATGTCTCCCATTCAGGCCAATTTTGTTCTAGACATACATTCCAAATGTTTCTCGCTACGCCAATTTTGTTCTTGGCATACATTGTACATATAATATTTAACCACGAATACTGGCGTATTAGACATACAGTAAAAAATGTATCTCACTACTAAAATATTATATATTTTTTTAATATTTTGCACATAGAATTACTTTATAAAATGTATATCTACAGCAACATTTGCGTGGGTGAATTTACAATGTAAGGCCTACGTGTTAAAAAAATCACTTTAACCTCAAACAAATTTCACTTGGATGAAAAAAATCAATTAAATAGTCCACTACCATAAGCATATGGCACATATAATATAATAGAGATACATACATACCTTTAAACTTCATCTTAATACACTTAATTAATAGTAAATATTTAATTATTTTAATTTATATAATTTATTAATTAGAATTAATCCCAAAACTCGAAACACAGCTTCACTCTTTAAAAACGTTTTGCTGAATAACACAATCACGAATGAACATGATGTTTATCCTGTTATATTCATTTTGTTATAATTACAATATTCTCACAATTCTACGTGAAATGTCGCGTTTTTAATTTAATTGTCTAACAAATTTCAACTGGCGAGTAAAAATGTAAGCACATATATGTAATATTCCGGTATATTTCATCGAATTTTACATTTTGATCGAAAATTACAGAAAATCAGTAATTTTACTGAATATTTAATGTAGAATTGTTATTTTTATGCAATATTACAGCAAAAATGCTAAATTACAAGAAAAAGTTAATAAAATTTCCATTGAAAAATCAATTTTTTTTTTACTGTATAGTGTGTCGCATATTTATATTGACAATATGCGAGATTTTTCGATAATATTCCGGTAGTATAGCTATTCGAAATTTTTTCAAAATTTGATAGGATTCTAAGATTATTCGTAGTTTTTTATGTAATTTGCAAAAATTTGAGTTTTCCGTGAAAACGATACATCGATACTAGAAGATTTCACAAAACATAAAATAAATCAAAACTGTACGGATATTTCCTATTCGGCTTGTAATTTATTATCTTTCTCAGTCATTTTTTTTTTTTTTTTAATTTAATGCCACACACCAAAGCAACTTACCGTTATAATTGTAAATAAACTTTCCGTGTTTAAATTTACCACCATAATTTTTCGAAAGGTTGAATTTCAAACAGGGCGGATTAACGTTTACTCCTTATGAAATTTTGATATTAATCAATGGAATATTGGAAAAATTTAAAAAACTAAATTCCATGAACCCCAGTTATATGGGGCATTTCAAAAAATAAACGGTCGCATTATTGAACTGAAATTTGTCTATACCAAAGTAACGCTGACAAGAATGTAGTAGCCTGATCATTTGTGATCGTTGGTTTCACATCAGACTTATGTTTAGAAATTCGGGTTTTTAATAACTGTTGTGTGGTTTCAATGTATTTAAAAAGGGCAGCTATTATAAGGAATTAGATAGATATTGATAGATTGGTTTTAATTTCGATCTAAAAATATTTCGTATCGAATTTGTCGCTGAAAGTTGTTAATTTCTAAAGATGAAAAATAAAACAAAAGCCAAAAGCAACTGACCAGTTGATCTAATGGGCGAAATCTATTAAAATTTAGGATTCGACCAAATCTTTGGCGTACATACTTTTTTAGTTACAAATAAAATATCAAAACCGATGGAACTCATTATGGTGCTAAACAGAAATTCCGTTACAATTTCAACTACTATAGGAGACAAAGGTGATAGCAACCCCTTTGATCAGTTTGTAGTAGCTGTTGAATATGCTGAAATAACCTGAATTAAAACAAAATTTCAAAAGATCTAAAAAATGTTTTTTTTTAAATGTAGGGATTCTATTATTGACCATCTATCCGAAATTGTCTCGACTGCCACATTTATTTTAATATTTGTAAAAAGTGATACGACAGTTCAAACTTATTGGTACAAATCCTTGTGAATTTTATCGTTTAATAAAATTAGTTAGATGACACGAAATATTACAATTATCAAATCTGTCAAAAATTTTGAAATTTTGTAAGTTGGCCTATACAGGCTTGAAAGCATAATTATAGCTTTGTGAACTTTAGGAAGTCCATAGAAGTTAGGTATCACCGAGGTGTAGAACGAATAATTTTTTTAATTTTACTGTTATTCAAATTTTTGGAATGAGAGTTTTGGATCTCTAGTTAAATTTTTGTATGTGATCGGCATGTTGTCTTTGTAAGCATTTAAAAGTTATTTTTGAAAAATTATTTAATCGTGATTATTGATGTTTGTAACTGTTTGGTTCTTATAGTTAAATAACTATTATGAGAAAAGTAATTTAAGATAACGTTACAAATTCGGAATTTAGAAATGTCGCGATGATGTTAGTCATGGTCCAAAATCCTAAACGCTGGAAAGTCCTCCTTGTTAAAGAACCGCAAACCAAACTTTGGTACCAAACTGATTATATCCAACACTTGGATTTAACATTAGGGTTAGGTTAGGATAAGCACATTCCGCTTGATGTAAAATTGTCTAATTTTCCATTTGTCTTCATAAAGCAAATATCACTGTTCAATTGCCGTTGGACATAATTGATGAATCGTTGTTGTTGTTCCACTTCCTCCACAATTCCCTTTTTTAAAGCAATAAACTGTACGGATATTTCCGATTCGGCTTGTAATTTTTAATTATTTTTTTAGACTTAGTAAAATTGTCGAAACATCTCAATAAAATTAATAGAGTTTTATTGGCTTAGAAAACCCGAATAAAATATAAAATAATATTGAAAATCAAAACTAGTAACGTTATTGTTGCAACAAAAATTTGGTTTTTGCTCACTTGAAATTTTTTATTTTATTTTAAACTAAAGTCACAAAAGAAAGAGCTTATATGTATATTCTAAAAGTCTAAACAGATGTATTTAGAAACTGTGGGAAAGTTTCAAAGTTTATTCTCCAAAGCTTTCAATTTTTTTACAATTTGTTGTACAAAGGCACATATTTCGCGTAATTTCTTAATTAATTCTAGAAATCAGTAAATTTAAACAATGCGAAACCGAAAATGATAACAACGTTTTATTTTACCTTTTTTTTTACCAGAACTGGATAAATAGCGTTGGGTGAGGTCTGTGGACGTTTATGTTGGGAAAAATGTTCCATAAATGTTTATGCCAAATTCATTTCGGCAGCCAAAAAACAAAAAAAATGGAATAATGTAGCGTCATTAAGCAGGCTCCAACCGCTGATTGTGTGTTTTAGACTAAAATGAAATATAAAAATACTTAACTGACTTATGTCCGTATTTATAAAAGTTAATATAAAAATTAAAATTTGTTTTGTACGGAAAACGATGATATCTGTGGTCACAAGGCGTAACCGCCTAAGAACAATTAATTTGCAATACATAATTAACTTTTTATATCTCGCCTATAAAATTATCAAATTTAACTTAAGCGGTTACGCTTTGCGACCGCATACTGTGATCATATGGCGTAGTAGCTTTTGTTGTTATAAGTCTAAAATGCAGGGGCGTACATTTCGTTCAACAAAGATTATTTGTAGATATGTTTTCACCTATGTAATTTTAAATTTCAGCTCACGATTTTCAGAAAGATCCCGCACTCACAATTATTTATGTACATTTTAACCGTTTTAAAAAATGTATCAATATAACGTATAATAAATAATTAGCGTTTAATTTAAAACGCGGGAGATTTGAAAAATTTATGTATACCACTAAAATATGTAAAAGGTTAAATTGAAACCGGAGAAACAAACCCAAAAAATCGATATATGCGATCCGAATGTCTTTCTAAATTGCCTCAGTATTTCGGAGTAGGTCTTCTAAATTCCTTTTCTGTTTTAATCCTCGCTCAACATTTGTCGCTACAGGAAAATGTTCCCCGAATCATAACGTTCCCATCTCTGTGCTTTGTGATATTAATAGTGGAACCGCACGTCAGCCTAATAATCAATTGATTGATGCGGGTCATACGATTTTCTCATTTTAACGATTATCAGAACGAAATTCAATCAATTACTAAAGAGGAAAAAGCTTAATTTGTTAGGCAGTCAAGTTACCGCTCTCGTCTCGTGTGACTTAAGTTTAAAATAAAATAAAAATTAAAAAGACCCTAAAATAATTGTGGCGTCTGCTGACTTAACTTTAGACGCAAGCAATACCTTACCTTATTTATAAATTGATAGCTGAGCCTATAGTTAATACTCTTTTATTTATTTTGTCAAAAAAAAAAAATCATTTCACAAAAGAATTAGAATTAACCACAAATTTTCAGTGTAATGCACTTAAATTTTTTAGCAAGTTTCGTTATTGTGATCCATCCAGCACATTGGATATCAAATTTTGATTTTATACAAACGTACTATATTACTGTCTTAACAGGCACTATTCGAGCTTCTCGAATTTTGGCGTTGAGTTGCTTTATGAAACCGACTTAAAGAAATAATGGGATTTTCGAGTTTAGTTTAGACTAGATCAAACATAGCACTGGATTAGGCGAGATTCTCCTAGATTTTTGGAGTAATCAATCAATATTTTCAAGATTAAGTCGTCTTCAAGTTATTTTTACAAGAAAAATATTTATTAATTGCTTAATTTTGTAAGATTATTCTAGCTGAGTGTAGATATCAAGATTATTCGCGTTTAATCGACTTTTCCAATATGTATTACTAAATTTGCAAGTTGTTGGAGTTACATGATATTACAGAATTAATTATATATCAAAATTTGCGATATTTTTTTTGCATTTTGCTATAGATCTTGAAGCTTATTAGAGAGTTATTGAACGTTATAGATTGTATTAAAACTTTTATAGATTTTTCAATATAATTCCAATTAATATTGGAGGTGGATTACATATACATAGTACTAATAATAAGTTATAGCGTGCTTGGCAGAATTCCTGGAAGTTATTTGAAATTATAAATATATCGTAGAGTATAGGTGTCGGTCTATTATACCAGACATTACCGGAAACAGCACGAGACCGAGCTAAGAGAATCTCCGATTGTCTGGTTGCATATAGGCCGACTATATCATGAATCGAAAAAAATAAAAATTAAACCCAAAATATATTTTTAACGGACGATTAAGTTGATTATCCTCTGGTTAACGGTGAGGTTCGTATAATCGATTCAACCATGGTTTTTATTTGTTTTTGGGGTTTCCTAGATTTGTATAGCGTCGAGTAAAAGTTACATGCTTGTGGTATTTATTTATTTCATTTACATACATTTTTTAATAGCCCACCCGAATTACACAATCTATTTTGAGCAGGAGCTCATTCGTAACAGATTAACCCTTGTGTTTACAACCGAATTTTTATCTTCGTCTTTACGACCAACAATCCCGGGTATGTACGATTTCTATTCATTTTGCGTGAAATTTTGTTTTAAAATAGAATTTTACGTTAGTATAAATAAATTTTGATCATTTCAATTTTATTTATTAATACAAAATGCTATTGTATTTCCTGGTTTTGTACAACCCTGTTTTATTTATGATAACTGATTATTTCGGCACGACACTTATCAAAAAATATAACGAGAAAATTAAAAATATGAGTGAAATAGATAATAAAAGACGACGACTCAGATATTGATATTGTGGCGGAAGAGTTGACAGAAGAACTCGTGGAACAATCGAGCCCTTTGGAATATAAGGCAAGGGATGGAACTGTTTGGAGTGCAATTTCACCAACACATCGTAGAAATCTGTCGCATAACATTTTTAAATCGGCCTCTGCAGGCCCAACAAATAAAACAAACAATCTAAGCATCATCCAAACATTTAAACTATTTATATGTGAACGTTTGTGACATCATCATTCGCGAAACCAATCGTAGAAGACCTCAAAGCTACCAAATATGGAACCACAAAAATCCAAATAATTTACGGGTATAAGTGTCTCTGAATTTGATGGATATCTCGGCATTATAATGAGAATGAGTATACTAGATTTGTGGAGATCTAGTTCTTATTACCTTTATTGCGCTACGATGGGTGTTCATCGCTTTTATACTATAAGCCGATATATCTGGTTTGATAATGAGAAGCTGGGGAAAACGTTACGAATGATGACGTTTCACACAGTACATTCCTTTAAAACCGGCCAGATATGGAATTAAAGTATGGTGGGTGTGCTACTCCACTACCTCATATCCATTGAAAGAACAAATCTACACTGGAATCGCTGCAAACTCACAAAGGGAAAGTAACCAAGGAGAACGTATGTTGTTAAAGATTTATGCTGTACTATTTTTCGTAGAAGTGGTCGAAATATTACGTGTGACAAGTTTTTTACCAGATACACACTTCGTATCAGCGGAATTCCTAGTGATCACAATGTGTTCATATATTTCAAAAAAAAAAAAAACAAAGCTGTGGTGGATTTATTAAAATTTAGCATACACTGCAGTAATAAAATATTGTATAAATATTAAATTTTAAAGCAAGTTGCATTAACAGTTGTGTAAGTGTAGTCCTTTTTTTCTGGGGTTTGGTCAGTTGGTCTTTGTTTTGGGTGCCTAGAGGGCCGAAATCTCAAAGAGCAGTTTACTTTAAACAACCAAACATTCATTTTTCCATTGGCGGGCTACTTCACTTTATAGTCGACTAAGGTAATAAATCATAAATTAAGAACTGATAAGCTTACTTTTGACATAATAGACATTTTCGAATTCAGAAAACCCAGTTGTTTTATTTTTTCATTTAGTCGGTTTGATTTAGCGAATTTTGTATCAATAAACCAAAACACGTGCAAGAATTTATTATTCATGTGTACATTTAAGTTCGCTTATTTTAGCGAATTTTATCATGGTATAATTTTTCAATTTAATCAGGTTGCTTTAAAATGTTTAATAGTTTTATAAAAAATATTTTTTAATGCTTTAAAACTTCATAATTGCGTTAAAATTCATTTTATGAGTCACAATGCAAAGCTTGCATTGAAAGTTTAAGCAATTTTTTTAAGTGTTTAGAGAGGTGACCTGTCTGCGTCATTTACGACCATCAAAACATATATTTTAATTTAGAATTTTCTAGGCTTACCTTAAATAATGTAACATAGACTTAAAAAGGGCAAATATATTTATATACTATAATATGTGAACATTTAAATCTCTTAAAGTTTAAAGAATATTGAGCATTTAAATTAAAATCATATGTTCTGTTTAATTATGCATTTAAATTATCGAGCGTCAGATGTTGCCGATTTTAAATTCAATAAGTTTATATTATTGTACATATACTATTCTGGTGACACATTAAGATGTTGCAAGATATTATTGTTTTGCAATAAACTTATATCGGATAACTACTGATCACCACCGTAAATAAGTTCATCCAAAATAAAAGTTAATTGCTTTTGTAAGATGGTTATGATACGCGCGTGGTTAACGGAACCATGTGTGTACCTCGTCGATCAATCATTTTAAACATCGATTCTTTGCTTCAGTCATTTTACGAATTGTATGCTAAATTTATTTTAAATTTTGTTTGAAAATAATTTGCATTTTACACGCCATCCTTCCAGGAAGCCCATATTCAAACAGCAGCCGTCTAATAGAAAAAAAAAAAAAAACTTGCCACCATTGTAGATTGCTGCCACCACAGGTCCCGTAAAGTCGCCTCAAGAAAAAAACGACAGCTTCCCGGTGTTTGTGCCAATACACATACTCAGACAACTTAGCAAATTACGTGTACATAATTTGAATAGCTTGTGCTGCCACTCGGCTTACTCGTACAATATTAAAAAAAAAATTTCGTGATTTATTTGTGGGAGTGTTTTCGAAGCCCCAGTATTATTATTGATTTTAATGGTTAAGTGTGACATTAAAAAAAATGTAATTTGTAATCTATATAAGGTTAATGTGTTCCGAAAATAATAAGATATTCAGTTTCTAACCTATTAGTCTATGTTTATGACCATGTAAGTCCGAAACTGTAATTATCCATTAACTGAAATATTTTCTCTTTAAATTAACGTTTCTAAACCGTCGTTAAAATAGTTTTTATATTTGTCTGCAAAATGTTCATTTACCGTATCAAAATGATTTCCACGAAGCTTTATTTTCCAATTTGGAAACAAGTAGTCTTTATTCAACAAAACATTGAAAACAAAAGAAGGTCATATTTAATGTCAATTGTGGTCAAAAATATACTTTTGAAAAATACCTTGCATTCTAAAGACACATGACAAAGTAGTCAGCATTGGGGAAAACAAACGGTTTGGGAATGACAGAAAACAGAGACCTTTTGAGGTTGGCAAACAGATCAAAAAGTCTACTTTTCACACTTTTTGTAAGAAAACTAAATTTTGTTCCGAAAATTTGGACACAGATTTTCCTATTTTTTCGAGAGATCCCTGAAACGAAAGCTTACCTAGGGCTCGGATTTTCCTTAATCCGCCGCTGCGAGTTTAAATTTCTATCTTCTCTACAAAACTACCAAATTTGACTTACACGATTACATGATAGACGGAAAACACTAATTTAATTAATTTAATTAAAATAAAATACTAATATTTTTTTTTTTTTTAATATTTACAATAAATTTTTCATTTATTTCTCTGTTTTTTTTTTGTTTGTAATTTTATTCTCTGTTTTTCATTTTTTTTAATTAAATTAATTGTTTGTTCATTTGTTGTTGTTTTTATAAAATAATAAAATTTACAAAGATATCTTTTTGTTTGCTTTTTTTAATTTCTTTTTTTTATAATTTTTAAATTAAATTAAACTTATTTATATATAATATTTATATAATAATAATGTATAGAAACTAAATTTAAATTATTTATATAATTTTTCATTTTTATTTATTCATTAATTAAAATTACTTTTATACAAATTATTTATATTACTCGTATTTATATAAAATAATAATTAATTAAGATATTTTTTTTTGTTTTTTTTTATGCTTTTAATTTTATTATATACAAATATAATAAATAATCTGAATTTGTTTTAATTAAATTTTTGTTTTTGTTAATTTATGTTGGCACTAATTTAAGTACAAAGAAATTTAATTAAAATCAATATTTTTTATTTATTTAATTAATTTTTTATAATTTTTTTTTTGGTGGATGGAAATTAAATAAAAATTAATTATTTGTTTTGTTTAATATCTTAACAGTAATATCACTTGAAGATTAAATATTAAATTAATTAAATTAATAGTTTAAATTAATTTTTATTTTGTATATTACACGCGGTTTAAATATTAATTAATTTTGCCATATTTCTATCCCAAATGCATTGCGCCTCCCATTAAACTCGGATGAAAATAGCCCATGTACAATTGTGCTCCGGGGGCTGCCCGCCCTAGTGCCGCCATTTTAATTTTTTCTAATTCAGCTTCCTGTAACCGTTTCGCTTTTGCCCTCCTATTTTGAAACCATATTTTTACTTGTGTTTCCGTCAGTCTTAGGGAGGATGAAAATTCAGCCCGTTCAGCAATACTTAAGTATTGTTTTTCGCGGAATTTTTTCTCCAACGATAGTAGTTGCTGGGTGGTGAATGGGGTGCGTGGTTTACGATTTGGTTTGTGTTTTCTAAGATTGCACTTGATACGTGGGGGCTCATTATTATCTGTAAGCATATATAAAAGAAAAGAAATTATTAATAAAAACGATCGATTAATTTTGAGATGTTCATGCATGCGATCATTTGTCTTGTGTGTGTCTGTCAACATTTTTTGGTAGCAAACATTTTATACCAATCAATTCTTGTATACACAAGTACATATTCTCTGCGCTGAATTATAAGAAGTAAAATCCGAAGACAAAACAGAAAAACGGTTTATTATTATTTTGATCATCTTTTGTGATCATCTTCGTATATCTACATAAATACTTATTATGTGTATAGTTAAACAAGAGGAGAGCCGAGAAATACTGTATACTTGTTTTTTGTCACTTAATTAATGAAAATTAAGATAAAATATAGAAATTTAAATATCTATTCATGAAATTCTGATAAATTGATTATAATTAAGTTGTGTCAAGTTACAGCCATTTGTCTTGCCATATTATACATATATACTACAATTTTGGAGTCTCCTCCGTCTCGTCTCATAAATATACTCGTATATACATATGTATGTATACAAATATCTAAAAATACAACCCTTTGATGTACTCTACCGAATACAAAATATTTTAAATTTGTGTCTTAATAGTCGACTTAATAGTATTAATCGTCGATTAGCGCGAAACACAGATGAGTTCTATTTTTAATGCATGTACATATATATACGACACAACATTATAATGTAAATGATGCAGATGAGCATTCCAAAAATACTCAATAAATCTTTTTTTGTTTGAAATTTTTATGTTTTATTTTGTTGGAGAAAATGCACGACTTGATCTATTCGAAAATGGGATAATTAATTGTGGGAGCACCGGGTTCATACAAGGCAAAACCATTTATTTAATTCGCACGTATAATATTATAGATGATCGTCTTCCAACTGTATACAATATATATATAGTTATGCCCGAAACTCTTAAATTTTCACCAAACTATAAACAACCGGTCGTTATTTATTATGTCAAAACATTTTCCGTTTGATCTTTAATATTTTGTTTTAAATATTTTTTAACAAATAATTTGATTAACGATTTTAATTTACAAAATAAAAAATTATTTTCGCGCGCACTCCAATTAAAGATCAATTAAATTCTAAATTTATCAGTGTGTGTACGCGAAATAAATCGATCGATCGCGCAAAAGTTTAAGAAAAGGTTAAATTTTCGACTAAATGATTTCATATTATAAATTTACAAACAAAAAAACGCAAAATGATCACAATCCCTTTTAACATATTTGTTAAAAAGACACACAAAAAAAAAAAAAACAACAAACTAAATAAAAAGACGATCGCGCATCTTAATTTAAAATTGGAATTTTTTATTTTTTGCATAAAATTCCATTCCTTTTGCATACGTATGCATCTATATATTTTGCATTTTGCTACGATCATGATCACAACAACACATAAATAAAGATCTTATGTCTTTCGATCGTTTTTTTTTTTTTTTTTTTTTTTGAAACTCTAAATTAAATAAAACAAAAACACGAAGAAGACAGTAAAATAATTTTAATTTAATTTTTACTAATTAACCGAATCGATCATCACGGTATGATCGTGATCGTTATACATTATATAGTTTTTATTGTTCTTTGTAATTTAATTAAGTTTTTTTTGTTTTAATTTGCGATCTTGAGATTTTTTTTTTATTTGGTTTAGTTAAGTTTTCAAATGATCGCGATCTTTAATTTTTTTAATTATCACTTTTGATAATTGATCGCGAAATTTAATTAAAATATACGATGAATGCTGCAGGGTTTTAATATATAAGTAATGGAGAAAAAATGGATTTTGCGACGGGATGATCGTGCACGAGTAAATAAATACACAGTTGGGGATAAGTCATGATCATTTTATTTATGTATGTCTCTTTCAAAGAGGGGTTGAAGATCAAATGTGATCGCCCTTTATAAATAATTGAACAGACGATGTTATTTAATGGATATTTAATTGAATTTTTTTTTTTTCTTTATTTGTTAATTAATTTCGGAGACAAAATGGTTGCTTTTAGATTAGACATCAAATTTTAAACAAAACAAAAAAAATAATTCACCGACGGATTCTGTGGCAAAAAATGTTTGCTTATAAGCAAAATGTTATATAACCGACATGAATCAAATCAAATTTTTACCGCCTAACTAATCATCATCATCCACCATTAGAGAAAAAATTAAATTACGATTTTCTAGCCAAATAACATTAAATGCCGTCGACAATTAGCGCCCTGAGATTATTATATAAAATTAGGTTGTACAAAGACAATTAGTAAATGCTTTGTGCTCACTATAGTCGTTATTTATTATGGGATCAGTGCCAGATAAACTTTAATCTTTGCAGTAATTGTTATTTTAATTAATTTTATAATTTTGCAACAAATTAATTGTGCATGATCGCTGTGCAGTTTATGATGTAATTTTGTGCAAAATTAATAAAAAAATTGGGATAAGAGGCGGAGACTAAACAGTCGCTATTTTATTTAGGTGCAGACTAATTAGCTATTTAGGTAAGCAATTGAATTGACGTGGTAGCTAGTACTTGAATTAAATTTATTGACATTTTCAGTCTTCATTTGTGATATTCTTATGAAATTTGATGCCAACCGAGACAAATCTCTCCTTACTAATTTTTCTTGAACTGGGTTGCAAGTGTTTACATTCAGTTTCATGTTAACTGGAAGTGCCGGGACACTAAGAATTAGCAGTCTGCGAACATTGCGCAGCACTAATTAGCTTGCAACTGTCCATTTTAACTAGTTTTTCAATTTCAAAAATTGGTTAGGTTGACTAATTAGCTGATTAGATAAAATATTGACGTGTCAGTCGTAGGCTATGATTTTATTTAAAAATTTGATAGAGAGAGATTTATTTATCAGCTTTTCTTCAACTAAGCTAAAATTGATTAAATTTAGTTTAATTTTGATGGGAAGCTTCAAAATTGATGATTTCGAACATTTAGCAGCAGTAAGATGCCTGCAATTTGATTTGAACTTAACTTCGACAAATGTTCCTCTACTTTTTATTTTTCTCTTTTATTGAGTTCTTAAGTTACAAAATGTCAGAATCTAGCTTTTGCTCCTTAATGAAATTTAAATGGACGGTATTTTAATTTAATTTAGTTTTGTAACCTTTCGGACCTTCGGCTAAACATACAGACAAAAACTTCCAGTTGACGTTTCCGTCATCAATATCTTGTTTTGAAATTTGGCGTTAACTCAGAGAAATTTATGTGTACTCAGTTCTAGTAAACTGACAAGGTTCAATTCAGGTAGACTAATTAGACATTTAGTCAAGAAAAAATTGACAATTTTCGTGCAATTAGATGAACTTAGTTTAATGTTCTGAATGGAATTGAAAAAATATTGGAATTTGTCATAACACTAATTTGACTTACGAATTTAAACGAAACGTCGCAATTGGATAGTAGTTGAATTTAATTTTGATTTGAAATCTTTTGGTCGTCTTGCTGGTTATTAAACGAGTTGCAATTGAAAATGAGTTGCAATTGAATAAATTAATTTATTGTTGATGGGAAGCACCAGGAAACGTGAATGGGTAACTATAAAGTCAATATGGAGCAATAATGCGAACGAATGTTTATTTGATTTTATATTAAGGTGGAAACGATAATTCATTCGAACATAAATTCCATAATTCGAAGATATTTTTGAAGGATGTTGAAGTTTTAAAAGGTATTTTCTGTCTACGCATCTTCGGCAATTTCAAACATTTTATTCTGTTCTGGTCTGGCTAAATTGTGAGAGTATTATTAAGCTAGAGTAGAATCATTTAGAGGTTTGAGGAAAGTTTAGTTTACAAATTTCCTTTAAATTTTGATGTTTTTGTTGTACCACCAAAAACACACAAGATAATTTAAGAAGCATCAATCAATCGAATTAAAATTTTTAAATACCCATAAATTACAAAATCAAATGTTAGATTTGAAATTAATCAAAATTCATAAACTAAATCAAAACAATTGAACGCTAATTTTCAAAATTCGGTTCTATTCCAAAATCCGCTAATCCAATTTGAATTCAGAATACTTCTGAAAATTCGCACTTTCAAAATAAAAAATCTGGAAATTGGGTTTTAAATTTTGCTTGAGTTTAGAATTTTATTGAATTAAAATAAAATGTTTGAAGAAATTAAATTAGGGTTTGAAATATTTGAAATATTTTCATTCAGCCTTCAGACATTTAAGCAATGTTCTGAAAAATTTGGAAAGTTGAAAATTTGAGGTTGTCCAACTAATTCAAGTACGATGACCACAATAGAGTATTAAACTAGTAACATACTCACAAAAACTACTGAACTAAACCAAATTGAATAAAAAAAGGTCTATTAAATAATCCAATAAAAACATCGCTACCTCTATTTAGACCCAAATCACTTTAAAAGCACAGACAAAAAAAAAACGATTAACGTCTTTTCTTACATATATAGATATGTATGTATACAAACCGCCGGTTAAGCACAAACACACATCATATACGGTATATATATGAGAAAGTAGCTAACACAACCAAATCGGAAATCCAAAATGATTGATTGATAATTACGTATAATTTGATCGGATATTAAGATATCCTGACGAAGGAAGATGTTAACGAGATAATTATGATAAATTAGATTTTAAATAATTTTCTTAGAATTAATTAGCGCTTTATTATTTAATTGGCCATGGCGGAATATTATGTTTGTATAACAAAAATATACGAAAAAAACATGCGCAGAAGTTTATTTTTATTTTTGTATAGGCGCCATCCTTATTATTCCTTAAATTACACATGATCTCATCCATAACACACAAACCCCCCCAAAAAAAAAAAATACAAAAAAATATTAAATCGGAAATTTATTTCTAAATTAATTCACTATTAAGTATACGGTAATAAAATGCGCGCCACCGGATATACAACCGTCATAATAACTAATAAGCTAACGCGCGATCTCTATACTTCACTCGAATTAATCAATTACATATATCGCGCCGCACATACAACTGGAGTCTGGTTGTCTGTTACACACACATAATTTAAAACAACACAAAAATTTGTCATCAAAAAGCACTGGTAAAATACCGGACGTAAGTAATAAAAATCGTATCGGTTAATAGAATAATTTCTGTATGTGCGGACCAAACGAACAACACTGGGATTTTAACGATCATTTATCACCACTTGTTTATTGTTTTAATTAAATTAAATAATGATCGTGTACTTGAAGATATACAAACGTATAGGGGAGCTTCAATTACATGAGAACTACACTGTTAACTTTTTTCTTTTTTTTTTTATGAAACTTACCGCCTGAGTGTCCACCGCCAAATGATTGTCCGGGAAATAAACCGGGCGGTCCAAATGGTGACATTTGTTGTGCCCCCGGCCATGCCATTCGCCCATTCATACCACCCCAAGCAGCGGCCGCCGCTGCCAATGCACTAAACGGTGTCGGTCGTATAGGTACATGGCCTGGTATACCGGTTGCATGTAATAAATGTGATTTATTATTAATATGATCTGGGGTCGGACTATCACCATCATCTTGATTAACATCTTCGATATCAACAATTGAATCTTCTTCCTGATTTGAATCATATTCAGCATCTGAATCGCCTGAACTATGCGGTGTATGCGTAAGACGTTCATTTTTTGTTGAATTACTGTCGGGATGCGAAAGCGGGGGCGAACACGATTGTGATGATAAATTTGCGGGTAATACAACAAATCCATCGTCGGCTGGACTTTTGGGCCGTGTATCCGCTAATAATGAGGCAACACTAAAATTACTAATACGTGATGTGGTCTTATGTTGTAGCTGAGGTGTTGGAACCGTCGGACTTGTCATAGCCGTACGTAACGGTGTCACTGTCATTCCAGATGATTTTAACATATATATTTGCGTCACAAATTCACAAATTTTCGAAACACTTTTGCGGTTAGTAAAAATTTTTTTTTGTTTTTTTTTACGATTAAATTCACAATTTGTTTTTCCACATTAAATATTTTTTTTTTTTTATAATTTCCACTCAAAACTATATATATAATAAGAACACACTATATCCACTTATAAAATTTCACTCATAATAATCCGTTCACGAATTTCCATTAAATCCACAAAAAAAAAAATTTTAAAATTTGTTTTTTTTTTTTTGTTGGAAAATAATTAATAAAAAATTAAATAAAAAAAAAATAATTAATTTGCTTAAATCTGTTTTTTAACAAACACACAATAAACAACGTCTTAACAAGTGCACGACTGTCAAAGAACTGAGTAGTTTTATGAAGAAATCTGGTTTTGTTTTTTTTTTTTTTTTTGGTTTATTTCTTCTGAAACCCCGAATCATTATTATACAATAACCGTCTGTGTGTAGTGCGATGCTCGACGAATCGGAATCGTGTTTTAAATTTGGGGCGTGTCTACGTACAATAAACACAAAACAAAACGGAAACGGTTTTCACACCATCCCATTGAATATTTTTTTGGTACATCTTCGTACAAATCAACCAATGGGAGGGCGAATATTTAAGTATACTGGTACACAATATTATACGTGCGTTTGGTGGCTGACAAACGTGAGCGAAAGAGAGAGAGAGAGTGAAAACTACATTTTGAGATGGGGACGTCCTGTCTGGGGTAACCATTTTTCTATTTTTTTTTTACTGGAAATCACAGTAGCTGTGACTACTGAAATAATAATTCAATATAAACGATTTGAGATGTGAAATGTCCCACTGTACTAAATAAAACCAAATTTTCCACCCTCATACCCTGATAATCATATACATAGTTCTGTTTGTGTGTGTGTTTATACATAATTCAGAAAATTAATTTTATTTTTATTTGTTGTATCCAATTTTTCATTATACATATACCCAACTCCTCTTTATCCAGAGCGCTATCTCACTCGAACTCACTGTGTATATGGACGGTGTTTGTTTGTGTTAAATAAATAAATAAAATAACAACAGCAACAACAAAATGGAAAATTAATTTTAATTCTGTTATTTTACTTTTCTTGTGAGTAATTTTCATTTAACAACGCAACAACAACAATACATAACTATACTGTGTGTATATTATTAGGTAGAGGTATACACAAAAGCAACAATAAAAAAATAAAAAAAAACAAAAAACAGTCGAGAAAATTAAGTTTTTCTCTCGTTGATTTTTTTTTATTTTTATTGTGTAATTAATTTGGGACAAAACACTCTCGGTTGGTTTTTCTTTTTTACTTTTTGTGTTTGTTTGGAAAATTGAGGATTTGTCTCTTGGGTAATTGTTTTTTTTTGGTGTTGTTGTTGTGTTAACCCCGAAAAAAAACTTCTACCATTATATTATATATATCCAATGTTGGTGTTGTTGGTGTATATACTGTAATATGTGTGTCGTTTATTCTTTTGACTATAAAATTTCCTTCTAATTTTCTTGTTTTTCCTTATTGAATGGAATATTAGGTAGGTGTATGTACATTATGTAAAATACTATATTTACATATATTATATTTCAATATGGAAATTGAATTCGATTAGAATTGTGTGATTTTTTAATGATATGCGGGTCAAACAGATAGGTATATGTTTATGGGATGTAATTCGTTTTAATTTCAACTTTGAGTAGTTATGATAATTATGTGCTTTGCGTGTGCACCTTGTCAAAAGAACTTAATTAGCGTACTTTAATTCTAGCAAGGTTAATATTTTAAAATTGGATTTGCTTACGGCTGCGCTACAAAGTTTATTTTGTGAACGCAATGCTGCAAAATAAGCGCAGATGTTGAATTCTCGATGGCAACTTTAGTCTAAATTGGAAGATTGGTTTTAATCGAATTCTATTAGGACATTTTTTATTTTAACTTTAAATTGTTTAATTGTAAATTTAACAATTTCCTTATGTGAAGTATTATTAGAATTTCGAGAAAACAAATTTAAGAATTAAAGATTTTAGTCACAGTGCCGCCGAATAAGGACTTATAATGTTTTGTTTCAATTTTGATTTATTAACGTAACTATTTTTCAAAATGATTGTATTGTTTATATTTTTGAGCGTTAAGTGTGATGCGGTACTTTTCATAGATTTTGGATTTATGGACATTATTTTTGGGGTTTCATTTGCGGCTTGACCGAGAAGCAATAAGTTATTTGATTTTATGGTTAAATTTTTTGGCGGTGATTCTGAGCGTATATTGCGAATATTGTTCTTAAGTCTTCACTAAATAATAATAGTAGCGGTTTATCTAATGCTTTACAGGTACTGTTAATTGAAATTAGAATTTGAGGTAATGTTTTTTGGCGATTTTAACTTAAATTTAATTTTCTTGGTCATAAAATTTGTGCAAATTCCCTTTACCTTCTGGAACGAGTTTCAAAACCGGCTAATAGACAGAATTCTATTTATTTAATTTTTAATTTAATATGTTCCGAAGATTGTAAGAGAATTCAATCCAGTTTCGAACTGATGAGCTTATGATTATGAAAAAATCAATCCTCACATCAGGCCGCGGCGACTGGACTGACTATGCCACAATTTACATTCTATATATACAGAATGTCCTGTGCTTTATGTACTAGCGAATCGTACTAATACAGATAAATTCAATTACAATTTTTTCTTCTTCACGACAATCACATAAGCTGTGAACGTTAATTTTACTTTTTAATTTTTTGTTGAATGTTAATTAATTCTTGTAATTTCTAAATATGCTACCGGTCAGTCCAGTCGCCGCGGCCTGATGTGAGGATTGATTTTTTCATAATCATAAGCTCATCAGTTCGAAACTGGATTGAATTCTCTTACAATCTTCGGAACATATTAAATTAATAATTAAATAAATAGAATTCTGTCTATTAGACGGTTTTCGTTGAATTACCGTTCGTAAATACTAAAATGTTTCTACGTGTTAATAAAAAACACATTTAAAAGTGTCGTAAGACCGGTAGCATATTTAG
Organism: Tipula vernalis; assembly: GCA_958295665.1. Taxonomy (NCBI): domain Eukaryota; kingdom Metazoa; phylum Arthropoda; class Insecta; order Diptera; family Tipulidae; genus Tipula; species Tipula vernalis. Next base: position 415,072,841 of record OY282558.1, read on the forward strand.
AAATTACAAGAATTAATTAACATTCAACAAAAAATTAAAAAGTAAAATTAGCGTTCACAGCTCATGTGATTGTCGTGAAGAAGAAAAAATTGTAATTGAATTTATCTGTATTAGTACGATTCGCTAGTACATAAAGCACAGGACATTTTGTATATATAGAATGTAAATTGTGGTATAGTCAGTCCAGTCGCCGCGGCCTGATGTGAGGATTGATTTTTTCATAATCATAAGCTCATCAGTTCGAAACTGGATTGAATTCTCTTACAATCTTCGGAACATATTAAGATTCAATAAATGTTGAGAATATAGAGCTAGCATATTTCTTTGACCGTAACTCATCCCAGTTAGATCTTATTATTACAAACAATTATGAAAAAAATAAGTTTTGGAATCAAATTTCCGTGGGATTTTTGGATCATGACTTCCTTTACTGGGTGTGTGAGCGGTCTGATAAAATATCTTGTACTGAGATTTTTTTCATAACTTTAAAAAGATTCTGACCTTCCCGGTCCCTTATTTGAAAAAGAAAAACTTACGTGGGATACCATATACAACGCGTCTATAGTATTGATAATCAGGTTGAAAACTTTAGTTTCGATATTAATCTTTTACATGAGAAGTTTGTTCCTTTGCGTCAAAAGCAAATTAGGTGTGACAAACTTTGTTGGTTTACAACACAAATTGAAAATTTAATCATCCTTAGAGATTAGGCATTCAGGAATTGGCGACTTCGAATGTTTTAAAAATAAAACAACTAATAGCGCGTTTTTTTATTAGCTCCGGATAGCAAGCTATCGGAAGCACAAGGGAAATTTCTATTGAAAGTTTTTCTATTATACACACACTCAAAAAAATTTATTCGTTACCACAAACAATTTTTACAGCTAACACTTAAATCTTCCATATCGGGTTTGGGTGAAATTCTAAAATATATTTGGAATAAACAATTTGTTTACTGGCAACAAATACTTTTATGTTTGTACCAAACCGCATGTGTTTTTGACAAACAAGAGATTATTTGATCGAATCAAGAAATCTGTTTGCATCAAGCATTTTCAGTTTAAACCAAATAATAATAATGGTATGACCAAACAAGAATCGTTTAACTCAAATTTTTCAATTATTTACTACAAACAACTGACGTGTTATTTACAAACAAAACATATGTTTATATCAAATAACTGTGCGTGTTTCGGAAAATGATATTTATTTGTGGAATTAATTGGGAAACCTGTGGGAAAATCAATACTTTTACAATCAGAAAAAATATTCTAACACTTTCGAGAAACCTTGCTCTTACAATTTTTTTTTCTGACTGTAAGGATTATTCATATTCCTACTGGTCTTTCTATTAATTCTTATACTAATCAGAACAGAAGCTTTGAATATTTTTCGAATAAAAATAAAATTTTCATTTTCGTAACTCAATTTTTATTTTATATATTGTTTACAGATAAATTATTATTAAAACTAATTAAATTATAAACTTTTTTATTTATAAGTTCTTTGAAAAACAAAGTTTCAAATTCATTGCTTTTCCTCACCAAAAACATTTGTAAATGTGGGTCATATGTAACGGTATCAAGGGCTTGACAACAGAAAATAAACTCTGTTTCAATTTGGACAATATATTCAATGAGCAAAAAAAAGGGAATCTCATCTTCATAATACTGATTAGTTATAACTAATCCACATTTGTAAGTTACACCTTTAAATTCCATACTACTAATAATTTTAAAAGAATTATCTGGCAGTTTATATTTATCTTTAAAATTGGAATCAGTATTTGCAAACTTCGTTGGTTTTGCGATTGGCTTACTGTATTTATCACTAATTTCATTGTAATTGAAAAGTAAATAACTAAATTTGAGTTGGTTTTTGAGACAAAGTGTGTATAGCAATTTTTTTCTAGATTTTGTCGATCTACCAATTGCTTTGAATTGCTGATGTTTGGCTTCAAACCTCATTGAACTAATATTTTGCAAAGGACCAATTTTATTCATAATGTATGGATAATGTACTGTGAAATGGAACTTCGGTCTTAAATCTTCCGCAAACAACTTTATAAATTGATCATGGTGATCTGAAATCATATTTTCTAAAAGTTTACTTGTACTTTCATCTGCTTTTCTTGTAACCAGGATTAACAGAATTTCTCTTAGGATCAAATATAAATTCCAGTGTTTATTTGCTCGTGGTATCATATCTCCAATCAAACAATTGAGATGAAATACCAAAACGCTCATTTCATTAGCCGAGTATCTTAATTTAGTTCCAGAAAGCAATGTTTCTTCTTAAATTGCGGGTGGTTTGTTGGATGAAGTTGTAAGGTCCAAAGAATTAATTCTGCTATTCAAAAAATTTATATCGAAAAATTTATCAATGTAAATAAATTGTTTTAAAATTCTCATAAGATCATAGTGGGCCACCCCTTCCAAAATGTCATGCATAATATCTACACTAAAATTATCGGTAACATGAAAGTTTTTTATATCATTGAATATACATGCTTCTTTTATTCCTGTCATTTTCACATTACAAAGATTAACATCTTGATTATAATTTATTTTATTTCGGATAAATTCATCGTTTTGTAAACGCATATCACCTGTAGTGTTTTTATTGCATCTGCAAAATCTACAGTAAATATTAGAATTAAAACTCTCTGCAAATCCTAAAATTTGATTGAGGCCTAAGTTATCGCCAAGGATCTAAGCGGTTACTATTAAAACTTTATTATACTGTGGATGACTTAATAATATTCCTACGTCTTGTAAATTATTTAATTGTTTTATTAATGGTGTAAAAATTCTGCAGTTACAATTTGGATATAACTTTTTTTTATCTGCAGTATAAAATAACATTGCCAAATAAATTTGACAAAGCTGTGATTGCAAATAATCTGGCATACAGGGTAACATAACATAAACAGCACCAATTTTTTTTGTTACTGCTTGATCCTAAAGGATTGTTGGGTTCAAATTCGTCAAAATAGAGGAAAAGGGGTAAAACTAAAGTTTTGTCATCGGGACTGATTTGTTTTAATTTCGTATTCCAACTATTACTTTGTATGTAATTAATAATAAATTTATCTGTCGTGCTTTTGAGTTCTTCGATGTTATTAATAATATCATTGAGCATATTTGTGTTATTAAAAAGCTTGCTAAATAAATCGATTAGATCTATTATTTTTATGGTGATTTTCTTATGTTTGGTGATTATTTCACAATTTTTGTTCGATAATTGAATATTAGATTTTATTACATGCGTTACGGGATACGTTAGGTAACCAGCGTCATGTAATTCTTTGAATAGAACATATTCTGAACCAATTGTACAACTGTCATGCAATATTTGTAAATATTGTGAAATTTCATAGTTAGAACTATTTGTTTTAAGAAAAATATAGTTTATATGAGATTTGAAAGTAGAGAAATTGAGATTTAATATTTCTAAAATCTTTTTCCTTGATATAGAATTTTCGTTATACACGTTAACTATAAGTTTAAGAATGTCGTTTTTAACAATTTTTTCAAAATCATCGATATTTTCTACTGAATGTTCAATATTAGTATTGCAACTGTTTGATATTGATAAATCCGTGACTGAAAAATTGGTTGTAACAAAGTCTAAAGTTTGTGAACTTGAAACAACCGACATCTCCGAGTGATGTCTGAGTAAATGGCTTTTATAAGATTCCAGGTAACTGAACTTTCTTGCACAATCTAACACACTACACAAGTAACTATCTAGATTATGCTTATTCAAATGATTTATGTAAAGAGAAGTACTTTGAAATTCTTCTTCACATATCCGGCACGAAATCATGATTTAAAAATTTATATGAAAATTCAATCCAAATTTATTTAAAAAAAAATTAAGCTAAAGATTTAATCAATAAATCTTCTGAAGGAAACTTGTTTTGAGTGATATTCAATTTAAAAAAAAATAATTCGATAAAAACCCATACGTGTTTACATTTTTCGGGATACTTAATATTAAGCCCATAAAAATAATGAAAGCAATATTCCAATGCTTTAATTGGGTCGTCAAAATAAATTGTTTTATCAGCAACGGTAATAAAACTTTTGCACGGTATATATCTCCGACTAATATGATTCTCGGCTGCTTAAAATTTGGAATGGTTATATCAGCTTCTGCTTCAGTCTGAAAAAAGGAAAGGCGGTGATAAACTATATAGAAACCATTATTTAATTTTATATCTACCTGAAAATGATCCAGAAAGCTCTCCTGGACTTCAAGTTTACTCGGCTTTACCTTTCCGGTAATGAAAGTGGTTGGTAGAATATGCGGCAACAGCAATAAACCTACGATATTTTTTGTTTCCTGGCATGAATCTAAATCATATAAAAGAGTTGTTTGTTTTAAATTTACACAAGTTGCTGTAGGTTTGTGCTGTTGATAAACCTAACCATTGTCTGACGCAATCTTAAGAAATTTAAGTACTGTTGAGCTTTTAAATTGTTTGGCCCTCTGGATAAGCGTATTGCACACTATAACTACTTCTTCTGGCGATATATTTTGCATGGATGGATATCGATATTTTGTGTCTATAGCGACCTAAATTCAAATGTAAATTTTACTTAGCTAACAGATTCCTTATATAATATGATTCCTTGTATGAAATTGTACATAATATGTATACTTACAAGTTCAAAACTGTTGGGCTCAGTTAAACAAGCAAATTTTTCCAAATAATCTTTCGTGCTGATATCTGTTTCCAAGATTTGCTTTCGCTTATGGAAGGTTTTTTCCCAGCTTTCGACGACTTTTTCCCAAGGTACTATATTTTTGGTTAAAAAATCTATATGTGACTGAATATCTAAATCATGTTCATCCGGCAACTGCTTGTTAGCTACGTGGATTTTTGTAATATTACTCGACAGTTTTCGTCGTGTGATAACACCAGCCTGTGATAAACTAGTTTTTTTATTGAAGTACGCGTTAAATAGTTTGCCTTTCGCTGGGTGGCCGAACTCTGCTGGAGAGTAGTAGACACTGGCAGATTCGGTATCTTTTAATGAAAATTGTTATGATTATTTCAGATAATTTTATGAAATCAGCTCTTTTCAATCTGCAATAAGAAAATACAAAGGGAACATAAACAAACTTGCGATTTGGTTTTAATATAACAAATACTTACACCAATTCAGGACATCTATCCAAGATTCCATTAATTATGGTTTTCGAAATATTGATTATATCTGTATTTGTTAAAGACGCCGGATTCGTTTAATATTTTGATAGAATTTCTTTGGTAGACTTACAAAGAAGTTTTCGAATGTTCTATAAATAAAACAAAAAAATAATTAATTATAATAAACATTTAAAGATGTTCACTGATACAGTAAGATAGATATGTGAAAGGCCATTCATATATATAAAATCAAAATTTACGACCATTGATAATTTAAATAATAATAATAATAATATTAAACGGTCTTACAGGCCATTGCTGGCCTATAACGTTTGAAAATACACTATTTTAAAAAGGATAAAATTTAGTTGAATACTCGTACATTAATATTGATTTGAAAAATGGAATCATGGTTTTCGTTTCGCTGATCAAAATGTTGAAATTCTTCTTCACCTAAGAACGATATTGTTCGTCTCAGTTTACTCGAACGAGGATGAGATTCGTCGTCTAAACCATTACCTACTACTATTATTTTGAGCTGTTTGATTATTCAGATCGATGATATTTCCATCAGTTTGATTTTGGTGATCAATTATTTCGAACTGAAAAATGTTAGGAGTAATATTTTGTGGGATATCTGTATTGTCGATATTACATGACATAACACATAACATTCTCATTCCCAGCTCCACTAGTGCAGATCATATTTTTATTATGCGTTGGTGTTACTGATTTCACAGATTCATTAAAATCGGCCTCTTGATTAAGAGTTTCAGAAACAATATTTATATAATTGAGCGCTTCAAACAACTCTTCGACAACTAAAATCAAATTGTGGCCGTATGTTTATACATACGGTAAAAAAAAATCCTTTTTAATTTCAGCTCCACTTTGCTCATGAAGAAACTTAATTATTTTTTATAGAAAAATGTGATGCCACTAATAAAAAATATTTAGAAGAAGATTGTAGAAAATATATTGAAATTTAACAAATTAATAAAATAAATACTGTACCAGCTTGATGAAATATTTCATATGTGAAAATTCCCTCACCCATCGCTGGAATAATTTCGGTTAATTTCATAGATTTAACAGGTAGAGCTTTAAAATACTTATTCATTTTGCTAATAGTATGACTGTAACAAATTGTACTTAAATAATTCAAACTTCACTTAAAACTTTATTCACTGGAAGCATTAGAAAAATCACATGTTACGTACGTATCAACAATAACTTTAATCTCTTATACGTACAATCGTCGAGATTTTGTATGAATTCATAACACAAATATAACCGTTTTAAAATATTAATAACTTACCAAAACTATATTTTATGTAAAACACTTTAAACACTTTAAAATTAATCTTTTCTTAACAAAAAGTAATTTTATTTGAAATTTTCACTACAACACAAAATACCGCTTTAATATAAATGATGCTAGAAATGTGTTCTAACGGAATTTTTATTTTCCAGCAAACACTCTTTATTTTTGTTGCTTCTCGCAAATAATGTAATTGTTTGAGAGAAAGAATTTTCGTGTTTAGATAAAATACTTAAATGAGAAACAATAAATGTTTCTCACTAACATTTATAGTATGTAACCAAAATAATTAAACGTTTCTTGTAAATACTAAAATTTTGAATTATTTATTATAAATGCTTATTTATGACAAATATTTCAGCGAATTTCTTAATAGTTGCATTAAAAATTGATAGTTTGAAATAAATTAAAATTGTTTATTACAAATACAAGAACGGTTCTCGTAAATAATCTCCAAATACTCTTTTTTTTCAGTGCATGTGTCGCTAGTAAACAAAAAACTAAAATTTTACCTAACTTCATGGAGTTGTATGACATTTCTTCGAAATCAAAAATCGGAATAAAAATATCTAAAAATCATCGGGCGATTGTTGAGGAATACGTTAATGTAAAAGCTGCAAAAAGACTTTTAAAAGCTGGAAAACAATACGATAATCGAGAAGCATCATTGTCGGAAGATGACGGAAATGAAGATAAATCCTGATCCAAAATCACATCCTGAAGAGTAAATAATTTTTGTTCACTAAGTTTAGAATTAAATAAATAAATTAATTTTATTATTTTTATTATTTTAGAGTTGAGTTGTATACTGGAGACATGGAAAAATATTCTAAAGCAGAACTATTTGCTTGGGAAGCTTACGGTAAAATATTCTGGAAGTGGAAGCCGATATGAAAAAATTTAAATATATTTGAATAATCACTGAATATATTAAAAATAATCCAACATGTAATTATGCTTCTTAAAAATTTTTTATCTTACACGATTTCCAGTAAGGCTAATTTATTTTATTCTAAGATTCAGTTTTATTAAATCATAATTTATATACTCCTTCGAATATAACTTACAAACTTAAATCGTTTGCTTGCTGTTCGTTAAACGACCTTGGCATGCTACATGACCGGAAATTAAAATTTTTTACAAGGTAATTCCGGTGCCGCTAGATAGTTAACATTTTACAGCAATCCGAGTAACAATCTTCACCTATTTCCCCTTCTCAAACTCTAGCCTTTTTAATCTTGCTTGAACCTCATTAAATTGGCCAGACATAATTGCGGCGTTATCCGATCCTTGATAGGCCCATTCTGTAATTTCTCTAACATTTTCTCCGATCAAAAACGCGAGCTATCAAAGCCAATGATTTTGGCGCACACTTTGAATAAATTGTACCATTTCAGCTGTTTTTCGTTTTTTGAGTATCGAGAATCCATTTTTTAAATTATTAGTATTAAATGCCATGAAAAATATTAAAAAGGCTAGAATTTGTGGAAGGGAAAGGGAAATAGGCGAAGGTTGATACTCGAATTGCTGTAAAATGTTTACTATAGGGGCAGGGGAATTATCTTGTACAAAATTTTAATTTGCGGTCATGTAACATGCCAAGGTCGTTTAACGAACAGCAAGCAAACGATTTAAGTTTGTAAGTTATATTCGAAGGAGTGTACAAATTGTGATTTAATAAAACTGAATCTTAGAAAAAAATAAATTAGTCTTACTGGAAATCGTGGAAGATAAAAAATTTTTAAGAAGCATAAATACATGTTGGATTATTTTTAATATATTCAGTGATTATTCAAATATATGTACATTTTTTCATATCGGCTTCCACTTCGAGAATATTTTACCATAAGCTTCCCAAGCAAATAGTTCTGCTTTAGAATATTTTTCCATGTCTCCAGTACACAACTCAACTCTAAAATAATAAAATTAATTTATTTATTTAATTCTAAACTTAGTGAACAAAAATTATTTACTCTTCAGGATGTGACTTTGGATCAGGATTATCTCTCATAGAATGTGTTTTGGATCATAATATGCCGAATTGGGGTTCAAATTTCTGTGATATTAAGCTGTGTCTTCACCTATTCGTAACTTTTTGTTCGAGTTATGTTCTTTATCGAGATCTGAGTGTCGAGTGTATTATTCTGGAGCACTTTGATGTACAAATGGTGTTGCTTGACTATTTATACCTTATCTTTTACCATTGATGAAATATTTAGGGGTATACTGTAAAGTAAGTGTTTTAAAGTATTCTGGATTATTAAAATAATAATTCAACAAAATTATTCAAATAAGGGCCCTATGTTCATTTTTCTTTTTTTAATCATAAATAAAAAGTTACTTTATAAATAATGTTTAATTTTAAAAAGGCGATCTCAATTTTCCTTAAAAATCGTGTTAAAAAACAACAAAAACCAAAAATCGAGTACATACTTTTAATTTAAAAAAATAAAAAATAAAAAATTACATTATTTCTTGTCGTATATTTCCCAAGCAAGGGTAATTTTACTCGAATAATGTTTAATTCTTTCTAAATCTTAAATAACCTAACAACACACGTAACAATCACTTTAAGAATAAATTTTTATTTTTACTCGTGGTCACTTATTTACTTACCTAATTAAATTACACTGGAAATAAACACTTGATTTTTCGCTCACCTAATTAATTAGTTTATGTGGATGCCCACAATCTAATTTTCCTTTTTTTAATAGGCACAGGCTCATTACAAAATATTACCTAACTACTACTATATTACCTAATTTTAATTTTTGTTTCACACAGTTTTTTAAATTACTGACTTTATGCAAGGACACTTAAAAACGTTAATGATTTTACTTTATTAATTTTTTGTTGAAATCTTAATTAATCCATGTAATTTTTAATATGCTACCGGTGATTATACCATTTTAATTGTGTTTTTATTAAAACGAGAAGTATATTAAGTATATTAGTATTTACGAACAATCATTCAACGAAATTGACTAATAGACAGAATTCTATTTATTTAATTTTTTTTTTTTTTTTTAAACGTATTAAAATCATATAAATTAAAAAATTAAATAAATAGAATTCTGTCTATTGGTCAATTTCATTAAATGATTGTTCGTAAATACTAATATACTTAATATAATTCTCGTTTTAATAAAAACACAATTAAAATGGTCTAATCACCGGTAGCATATTAGAAATTACATGGATTAATTAACATTTCAACAAAAAATTAATAAAGGAAAATTAGCTTACACAGAAATAGAGATGTGTGAATGTCGTGAAGAGGAAAAAATTGTAAGAGAATTTATCCGAATTAGTATGATTCGCTAGTACCATAACACGCAGTACATTCCGTATATATAGAATGTAAATTGTGGTATAATCAGTCCAGTCGCCGCGGCCTGATGAGAAGATTGATTTTTTCATAATCATAAGCTCATCAGTTCGAAACTGGATTGAATTCTCTTACAATCTTCGGAACGTATTAAAATCATATAAATTAAGAAACGTTAATGATTTATTCTACTGCCATCAATCGTCGGCTTCTTTTTCGGTACTTTATTTACGAAGTAATATTAAAAATACTTCTGATTCAAAATATCAGTTTCCTAGTAGGTAGCATTTTTTTATTTCCAAACAAGAGATATTATGTGTGAAGTAGATCAAAAATATTACGATATGACGCTTTGTAATTCAATTAAACTGCTTTATAATTTATAAAAGTAAAAATGGGAGCAGAATATTTTTGGTTTGCAGCGATACCCAAACTTATTTTTACTTGGGTTAAAAAATTAAATTTACGGAACTACCCGGTAATGATTGCCAAATTTTGCAGTTCGAGTATGTTACGCTGGCTATAACTTTTTATGGCCTCCCTCGCATTCTAATAATTATGGTTGTTAATTTGATCAATATTTGTTGATCAAAATGCAAGTTTCTACCGTACTTCATCACCAAGTTCAGGAATTAATTCTTTTGGTTTTGGATCAACAATTTTAAGTCGGTGTAAATAATACGCCCGCTATATTTTCGATTTCGTTGGATTACAGGAGTTGGATTTTTATTGTTTGAGATGATTAAAAAGAAGTTCAGCTATTTGATGTAGTACCTGCTTGTTAGAAATGGAGACATTCAGTAAATAATATGTGATACATTCATTAAGAAATTAACTTATTAAATGATTAAATAATATTACGGGAGTAGATTGTTTCTAACAACAAAACCAGTGTTAAATTTTAACTTCTGAGCGATTTAACTGCACCTAACAATTTTTTGGGGTTTAATGGGGAGGCATAGTTAACATTGTTACGTAAAACATCGTACGACCTGGCAGTAATGAAGTTGTTGGTACTCTAAGGTTGCTTTGATAAGACTTATAATGTTTTTTTGGAATATTGTAATTCTTACTCAGGTTTTATTTTCTTTTATAAAATTTTTCAATTTTGGTTTATTAACGTCACTATTTTTCAAAATGATTAGTAATACAAATTGCTGTATGCGTTAAGTGTATAATGGCGGGTTAGTTTTTTAGGCGTTGATTCTGAGCGTAAATATCGAGAATATTGCTCTTAAGTGTTCACTAAGAAAAAGTCTTCATGCGAAGTCAGTTACATAAGATGGTTTTGGTTAGGTTTTTATTGAGTAATGTCTGAATGGATATTGTATGTATTACTCAAAGCTGTCTTAAACCACATTAAACTAATGATAGTGTTAAACTTAATGGTTTTATTGTATATCGGAATGGCCGTGACATTAAAAGATCTGAAGAAGTATTTGGTTATTTATATCCGGTAAAGTATTACCTCTAAATTTATTCATAGTAGCTGTTTATCTAATGCCTTACAGTTACTGTTAATTGAAATTAGAATTGGAGGTAGCCATTTGTGGCGATTTTAACTTAAATTCATAAAATTTGTGCCAATTCTCTTTACCTTCTTCAACGATTTTCAATAAATGTTGTGAATACAGACCCACCATAATTCTATGATCGTGACTAATTCCAATAAGATCTTATTAAATTTCCGTGAGTGTATGAGTGGTCTGATAAAATATCTTATACTGAGATTTTTTTTCGTGACTTTAAAAACAGTGACACTACCCGGTCTCTTATTTGAAATGGAAAATCTTGGGATTGAAAACCTTTAAGTTCGACATAAATCCAGTGGCGTAACTAGTTACCCGCAACACCGGGAGGGCCCTTGATATTTATCAAGCGTTCGAATATTAAATTTAGCTTAAATTAAACCACATTTTAAAATTAGCCAAACGGTGGTCTAATTTTTAGAGAATGAATCTGTTGTTTCTGTCACTGTTGGGTGTTTTCTTAAGACACAGACCTAATAATTTCTTCACCGTTGCTGAAGGTTATTGTCTGAGTAATTACGAATAATGTGGTTCCTTAGAAATAAAATTCCCTCTAGGTTCTAACAGATATTTAGATTTAGACTGCAGTCAAATTCTCGAGTAAATCTGAGCTAAATCCCGTAAACGCATTTACCTTTATTTTTAAGGAGGGTAAACGAAATAATATGATGGCGCGTTATCGTCGCATAAAAACTCGTGAATTTTTTTTCCTATAATCCGGTCACTTTTTTCGCAGCAGCACAACAAATTTTGTATGCAACACAAAATTTAAGGCAAACTCTTTGTTCAATAATTTCGTTCATCGTAATAATCGCCGTGCACCAATGAGGTCCACTGACATAGCCATCTGCTGTAAACAAACTGGTTGACAGATTGCGCTCAATGTTGCCAACATAATGAAATACAGTCCTATCAATCTAGGCAAAAAAATTCGAAATCCGACTGAAAACAATTTCGCTCATTGGAAGCGGCTTTGCTTTAGAGAAGGAATCAATGGATATTTCAGCCGAACTATAGTCAGTCTCTATCGTTCGGTTTATAGTATCTCATATACCGGCTCTTTTTGATTACCGGTAAACAGTAAATACAAATTAAACTAATTGTAAACCGGATAGAGTTTTTGTTTGTTCCCGTTGAGATTCTCTTGATTTTGGAAATTTTCATATCGTCTTTTCTCGGATTTCATGTTCTGATCACTTTTTAAATTTGCTCGCGATTTTTGAAGTTTAGCATGGAGATGAGATGCATAATGTTCGAGACATATTGGGTGATTTGGTGTTTCGAAACAGTCAAGTTATTTGAGATTTTCGAGATTATTCGATGTATGAGATTGTCGAATGTATTTGATTGTTCGTTGTTAGTCGAGAATTTTAGAGCCTGTTCGAAGAATATGATTATCCGATACTAATACGTTTTGTTGAGTTTACCTTATCTTGCGTAGTAGCATTTTGCTTAATAGGATTAGTAACATTAACTTACTTGACAAATAATTCGGTAATTTGACTAAATCTTTGATTCGAAATGTCCTTCGGTATACTAACAACCTTACCGAAATTATTCATTAATATCAAGATTTTTCGGTATAATTAAACTGTTCGAGATCAATCGAGATTCATATAATACAGAAATTATTCGAATTTTGTATGGTAATGTTTTGAGCTTCATATACATATAAATCGTGATATTTAGTATGGATTTCTCGAGACTACGCCAAAATTTATTTCTTCGATTTCCTAGGATATTTGAAATTACTCAAGAAAGTTCAGGTTACTAACATTTACCATAACAGTGACTATCCCTTAAAGGATTTCCTTCGGTTTTACGTAATTACAAATAATTCGACGTTTTAAATCTTTCTAGAATATTTAAGATACTTTGAAAATTCGACATTTTTGAGATTATTTCGAAATTACTCATATTGAGTATCACATTTCTTTCATATAAAATACTATTTTAATTTTAATTACTAGTAAAAACTTCAGGTAAATGAAAAACCCCAAAGTTGACCGATACATGGTAAGAGGTTTTATCGGTCTTCCACTGCATTAGTTCAGATTTTTTGGATCTGCAGGTTCTAAGTATCATCTTCTAAACATTTAAATTTGCGCATTTTCTTAAATCATCCTCTCGAAACCAGATAATTTTAAACAATCGGATCGGGACGCTAGATAATAGGAATAAATAATTTTTTAATTAAAAAAAGAAGGATTTTTGAAGCCCGAAACTTGTAGTTACGCTACTGCATAAATCCATTATAGGAGAAATTTGTTCCTTTGCAAAAAAGCAAAATAGGGGTAACAAACCTTGTTGGTTTACAACACAAATTGAAAATTTAATCATCCTTAGAGATTATGCATTCAGGAATTGGTGACTTCGAATGTTTTAAAACTAAAACAACTAAGTTAATATAAGACATGAAAAGATGAAGTATTTAGGTAAACTTAATTGCTCAAACTCACCACCTAATCGATCTGTTAATTTCATCTATTGAAAGAAGTGGAGTACTTGAAGCAGTTTGTAACTAGTAGTTTTAGGAGTTTTAGTTTTCAGTATATTCTGGATCGGAAAGGAGAGGAACCTAATTTTGATTTTCCCCAAATTTAAGACTATAACATGTTTGGTTTTAGTTTTTACGTCAGAGGTGTCATCGAGTGGAATTCCTTGCCATTATTAAATTTTGTAAGATCATCTGCGTCTAGTTCGAGTTTCAGGTAAATTGAGAATAAATCCGTTGTTCAGCTTTGTATTTCTTTTATAAGCAGTTTTTATATTTTCAAATTGGTTGTATAATTTTAGGTTAAAATCATATATACTGAAATTATATTAAGCGTTATAACTTGACTATTTATAATATCGAATAAAAAAAAAAAAAATCAACTTACGTGGCCGCATAGCATAGCGGCATAAGTCGAGTTATTCCATTTTACGTTTTATTAATTTTAAATCTCCATAATCGATTTCATATTATTATATTCAGTTACTGATTAGAACTAAGCGGACAAACGCGAAGGCAAACTAGGCACGTGCCTATAGCCCATCAGTTTTTAAAACCCGTAATTTTCTTGCTCCAGTGGGATAGCCTTTGGTTGATTACTTCAAGGAGCTGTTCTTCAACTTAAGTGCGTTATTTCTCTATCGAAAGGACTTGTTCCTTACCTTAGGTGTTGTTTTGCGAAAATTATCGATCGTTTTGATTTTTTTTTAAAACAGCTCACTTTTTGCGTCTAACGCACTAATGTAACCCAAATTCATGCAGCCGACGTTTAACCTGTCCGACCAAATTTTCGCAATTCGATTCGCAAAACCTTTTCGTTCCCTTTGGAGCTCATCCTTTTCTGAATATCTGAACAAACAAAAAATTGGTTAAATCATGACCTGATATCATTAGATTAAGAAATAATTTTTCTTTTAAATTCAGGTTTATATTCGTTATTAAATTTGGCCGGAAAACTTAAAATTATTCAAATCTAAGTCAAAATAATGGAAAAATAAAATTCGTTTAGGTGCTGATTTTTTCGCTAGGAGCTAACCCTATAGGATAGTATAACGATGGCCTTCTCCATTACTAGGTCCGGGTTCAAATAATTTAATTTTCTAGGGCTAATATCAATGATAAAATAAGTGGATTTTGATACCAACTGAGAAGATTTCACTCTCATTTCACAAAGCTAATTCGCGTGTTGTTATTCCAATTTCCAATGCGCTATCGAATATTAAATTAAAGGGAGTTTCTATTCCAGTCTTTATTTAAAAAATATAAAAATTCCTTAGATTTCCCGAGTTGAGGAGAAATGTGAAAACCGCGAGTTCTCAATCTCCAACTGTAATGTTAGCATCATTGATAAATTATGTTCATTTCATTATAATTTAATAGATATAACCTGAAATTTAAATTGTTGAAATTGTTGTATATGCACAATGCTATTTGGGTTAATTTAACACAATACCTTTTCAATTGCAAATCACTCTTTTGGCTCTATTTTTAAAATCATACACTAGATGATTTTGGCTCTATTTCTAAGAATCATTCGCCAGATGTTAAACACTTTGCGCTAAAAGGCGAACTAGTGTGAGTTTGGCAGCCATTTGTTTACCACGCGAAAAGATTGTCTGTTCCAGTTTGTTTGAAATTTTGTGTAGCCAATAGAAATACGGCTACGGAATTATTGAAAATGTTGCAGAAGTGTTTTTGGGGGGTCTACTCTATCGAGAACACAAGTATTTGAGTGACATAAGGGATTCAGTGAGTGGCATAAGGCATAAGTCGCCCATTAACCTCTTTTAAAGAGGGTAACGTCGAAAAATTGAAGAAAATTGTGCTCAAAAATCGTAGTTTACCATGAATTCGTTTCAGAGGGTCACACGGTTAATAAATCATACTACTTGGCCCTTCTGAGGCATCTACGTAACGAAATAAAAGTCATCTCTCAGCCAGCGTACTCGCCAGATTTGGCTCCCTGTGACTTTTTTCTGTTTCCGAAACTAAAATATCCGCCATGAGTCGATTGAAGCCATAAAAATAAATTAGCTGAAGGAACTAAAGGCCATCTCGGCCGAGGCCTATAACATGGGTAGGAAAAATGGATTAACAGTTGGAAGGCTTGTATTGGCTCAAAAGGAGCCTATTTTAAAAGCGATAATTAAGATTTGTATTAAAATACATAAAAATGTTGTTTTTTACCGTTCCGTAGACAACTTCATTCTAATTTTTTGTGTTAAGGAAAACAAATTGAAGGTCAAAATATTGTCCGTATCTTTTGTATTTTAGCTGGCACAGAAATAAAGCTTTCTAAGGGGTTGGATTTTCTTTAATCAGTCACTGGATCTAAGTAGGAGTATTAATTAAACCTAATCATTCAATTTGTCATTGTCAGACACAATTTCGATTTTTACATTGTTTAACTAAAAAAATCCAATCAGGAATAGAAATTCCCATTTCGCCCATCGGTAGTAGCGGAGCTTTTTGCTCCAAAAACTAAAAAAAATTACAAACCATAAAAACACACATTGAATTATTTAATTCATAAATGTTCACTTAGATTAATCAGAAAAAAATAATAACTTTTATCAAATAAAGTATATACTTATCCATCACAAAAATTATTTCATCGATGGCTCTTTTGATTTTTATCGCAGCATAAAAAAAAAAGAAAATATTGTTTTATTCTGTGATCCAATTTATATCCAAGATGTGTGTTCCGTGTCTCGACCGGAAAAAAAAACTTTTATTTCACTAAACAGTATCTCTTCCAAAAAACGTAAGTTATCTCTAATTCCCGAATCTCATCAGTAAAATGGAGTCATCCCTACAGTATAACTTAGAACTCTCACTCCACATCATTCGAGAGTTTATAGGTTTCTAATCCAATTATTTGTTTTAATTCTGACGCAAGTTTATAGAATAAATTCAGACCTTTATTTGGAACGTTCCTTCGTACAGGTTTGTTCTTATTACTGATTTTTAATATATTATTAGTAACCGCGTGCAGATGTTAGTGATCAGTTCAAAATCAGATGTTTCAGATTCAGATAGCTTCTAGAAAGTATATAAGCAATATGTATTTTTGTTGAGTCTATATATGATCATCCCATGATAATTTATTATCAATCAAAGGGTCTAGATATTTAAATGTTGAGACCGGGTCGATTAAACTGAAATTTTTTTCCTACGGAATAACTCTAGCCTAGTTTTGTCGTATTGAGTGACAGTTTATTACTTATGAACCAATTTGAATTCAAATTTAGATCCATTTGCATATTTATCCATTTGCCCTCGAGGGTTTAATATGTTTATAAAAATATTAAATACCAACGGACCAACTATGTAGTCAAACTCTTTTCGAATGTGTAAGGAAATATAGCTTACAAATTCTCTTATATATAAAGATGTTTTGTGATATAATTGGTAAAACTAAAGCATGCCTTTCAACCATGCATGATCTTAACCTGTTGAACATTTTCTTTTCCACAATTTTCAATAATGAAGAATACTACCTTCATTGGGCGATGGGTGTAATTTTACAACAACTTTTATTAGTGGTCACAACCTTAGCTGATTTTAATGCATCAAAAAATTTACTTTGACTCAGTAGTATATTTAGAAGTTTGTACAACGGATCAATTAGCTAAGCGTATACGAAAATGTTTCAAAAAATTTACTGAAATGTTCTTCTATATGGATGAGAATTTGATTGATATTGATTGATATTGATTATGGCTGTTGTTTACATTGAGCTTGTGGAATATTGATAAACAAATTATTCATCGCGTTCGCAACATCAACAGGATTAGGCAACATCTTATTATTTTTGTTAATTCTGTTACTTTTTTGAATGACTGACCAGTATTTCTAAGAAAAACCAATGTTGGCGGATATTTTATTTTCAAAATATTTAGAGTTTTCCCGTCTACTTAAAACTTAGATACTTCAATTTTAATTTAAAATTTTTTTCTCGAAGTCGTATGATTTTTAAATTTCAGAATTGAACCAAGGAGGCTTTATCTTTGATTTTAACATATTGGTTTTCGTACTTGTGTAAATATTAACCTATTTTTTTAATATGGAAGTCAACTGATCTCACCGAAGTCACTTTTAATGTTAACAATACAATATGTTAATGGTTCTTGTAAAAAACAGATTTATGATCGGAAAACGATGGTTTACCGATGAATAATTCGTAGTTGAAGAACATCCATACAAAAGTGACAAATGATCCCTTTTGCGGGTTATTCAGTAAAACCATTTTGGTTTAAGGTACGAGTGTATAATTTTCTTATTATTGGCCTTCGAGATTTCGATCTTTCACGTTTACGAGGGTGATAACGATTTTCTAGATGAAATGCAATAAGAATTTAGGAGATTTTGTTAGGATTCCGTTCGTTATTTGAAAGAGCATAATCTTGGCGATAAGGTGTTTTAAATGGTACATCAACCAACAGCACAAATGGGATATCTAGGATGAAGGAAATTACCGGATATATAAACTGAAACTGGCGCTAGGGTCCTCTGCTCTTGTGCCTTATTGTCATAAAGTATTCTGAATAAGAAATTCCAGCAACAAAACTTTCCATGATAAAATTCTTCAATGCATCAGGTGACTTTCGGTTGAAGTATCAAAAGTCGGTATTTAAAATGATAAAAATAGTATGACATAATATATTTATTTCCCAATCAAAAAATTAAGCTTTCAATACATTATTGTTGGTAAAGTGGAAAAAAATTTGCACCGTTCAGAAGTCAAAAAAATAATTTTCAATCATTTTGTAAATTTTAGTGCACAGACTAACATGATTATTGACTTGAAGTGGGCATATTATATCTGTCAATATAATCTAACATCTCACAAATAATTCAAATATTTATTGGTTAAATCACCTATAACATCTTATTCCACCTGGATATTTAAACTCTATCAAATTGTCTGGTCATGCTAGTTGCCTCAAAAGGCAGAGTTTTGATTTAAATTTGCGAGGGTTTAAATGAAAGCGGAAGATATTCCATCTAGCTAGTGGGGACCAAAAAAATTCCACGTGGGATAAGATTCTACATAGGTGATTTTGTCAATGATGGACCACCTTCGAGACATGAAGACATAACCAAAACTGAGCATAGGTGATAGACTAAGTTGAAAGTGACCTAAACGCACTCGGTAGCCGTGTCTGGCGTTCTCTTTAGAAAAAGAAATTGAATTTTAAAACTTTTGTCTTAATTTTTAATATGTCCCAACAATTTTGGATAACGCTTGTTGTTGTTGAAATAAAAAGCTTAATAATTAATTTGATTTATGTAAAATGGGGAAAATTCGAAAAAAAAATTATTTGGCTGGCTACTTGCTTACGTCATTTTCTCAAGGTTCGTTAAATTTTCTCTCATTTATTATTTGCTGGCAATCATTTTTGCAGATACGTAAATTCAAACATGTCAAATATGCAAACATTGACGTCATTTTCACAAAATTAATTTTTTAACAGCAGTAGGTAAACAGAAGTAAAAGTTGTCAGAAGTTAGAACAATATCTTATATCAATTTCATAAAGGTTGTATCTGGCTGAAACTTTATATTGAGAAGCAGCAGTCATTTAGCCTTTCTCAGATAAAAGAGATGTATAGAAGTATAGATTTTATGCTTCAGTCGGGCAATACGCTTAGTGTTGAAATTTAGACCGTTAAACGTTGCCAGACAGAAATCATCTATAGAAGTTTGGATTTTATGCAGTAAAGAAGAGTGTTATAGAAAGTTTCAGTAGTGAAAGAGGCCTTGAAATCAATCTCAAATCATTCAATTTTTTTTTACTTATATATTAAGACTATTAAGACGTACTGAACATAAAAATTATACTATACAGTATAATTGAATAAATATTCAAAAAAAGGTGGTTCCTTTTCGAGGGTTTTTACAAAAAACTCAGATTTACATACATTTTGCTCGTGTGATTAGGTTAAATGACTGCAGAAATGATCTAATCAGGATTTCAGAATATTGATTTCAATTAGGAGTTTTTTACGACAAAGCCTATTTCGTATTTTGCGCAACTGGAACTTGTCGTATAAAATCTAACTTCCATACATCTTGGTCGGCTGTCAAGGTTATATGGCTACATAATTGCCATGCAGACACATTTTTATAATCAGGAAGCCCGATTCGAAATTTTTAAGCTGATAATTGTTTTGAGAGTATCGATATGCCTTGAATATTGCAAATCTCACTGTATTTGTACTTCATAAAATCCATATTTTTTATATAAAGTCTGACCAGGCTGGGTGACTGCAGAAATTGGTTTCCATTCAAATTGTTAGTATGTAAGTTTTAATCAGGTAGGAGATTATTGTTAAAATGATATAAGAGCTAAAAGGCCTCAAATTTGTACCATGTTTACATGTATCTGGCACCCCTATATCGATTCCGGAATTGTCTTACTCTAATGTTTTTATTGGTTTTACCAACAAATCTTGAAATCCTTAAAAACTATAGCTTTGACATATTTGAATTACCGTATCTGCTAAAATGACTGACACATTCCGGCAAGAAATTGATTTTATTGCTTTTCGCCGGAGAATGAACAGAAAAAAATCGTAAATTTTCTTTGAAAAAAATATTGTCGAAAAAACCAGGGTGTTCTTGAACTTTTATAGTATATTTTGTAGCTGTTAGATTTTGAATTAGATTCTTTTGGTATTTCCGTCATATCAAGACAAAAATAAAGGACCAATCTATCGAAAAGGAATGATTTACAAAATCCTGAAAATAAATAAATTCTTCGAAATAGTCGGTTTAAAACGTAAACAGTATTATGTGAACTGAAGCAAGCACTTAGTTAATTACTATAATCGTCATCTATTACAAGACTACTGTGACAAGAATTGAGAAAACATCACTTTTAAATTGTTAATCTTATCAGTATTCAAACAGGAGAAAGTTTTTAAACCTAACAGACTTTCACCTATTACTGTCGAAATTAATCGCGATGAACTTGGTGTAGTGTATATTACCGCAGGGCAAGTATAGCAACTTAACGCCCAAAAGCTCGAATTTTGTACAAAAACTTTAATGCATTATTATATAAAAATAAAGATATCTTAACCTTAAACTTAACAGATTCAATTGCTTTTTTTTTGTCATCAAATACTGAATGCCTAAATCGACTGACCGGGGCTTTCAAAAAATTTTATTTTATGCCCAACAAAAGTCTAACGGATAGATACCTAAAAAATAATTTGAGACATACTATATATACACTTCCCCAAAACCTCAAAAAAAAAAAGAATCAATCAAGAAATCCTCTAAGATGAAAATCGTTGATCGCCCCCGGCTATTAGTTTTGAATGTACGTCGTTTAGCCATATGTTAAAACACCCAGAAAATTGTCTCAAACGCCGGCCAAATTGAAAGAAACTGAAATATAAATGTAGAATAAAACTAACGCATGCTCTAGATCTTAATATTTTGAGGTGGTAAACCCCTCAATTTACCTGCACTTATTCAAAATTTCGAAAGCTAATTTCGTTTCTGTAATTTGGGGTTAGTTAGTTTTGCAGTAGGTATATTGAACGGAAGCATTACTCTATATGAAATTCCTTAAGAAAACTGTTGCTCCCACTAAAGGATGTGATCATCTTGGTCATGGTAAAGTGTGATCATCTTGGTCCTGGTATGACTACAGCTTTTACTTTTCTTTGCTGCTCCTACATGATTTTTAGTTACTTCAGAGTATGTAATTTATTAACTAAATCACGCCACAACGCAAGCTGCTCAACCACAATATAACAAGATAAATAATAGAACAATATCTGGTCTTCTTGAAACCTTACTATTTCCTTGGACGTAATTTGTCAGTACGCCTTTCCGAAATTGATTGAATATCAAAATCGAACGATTGGAATTCTAAGCTCTACCAAGCTTACCAAACCTGTAACTTCTTTTAATGACATCAACCAGGTTAGACCAGCGTGATTTATAATCATAGTAAATGATTTTCCTTAATCCTGAAATTTGTAAATAGCCAATACCGCTGCTAAACATTTCTCAGTGATGCTATTATATAATTCCGCTGTGCAGCGTTGAGTTTTGGTGACATACGTGAAACTGACTAGCTTTGCATTATTTATAAAATCTTTATTTTTTAAATCAGGCATTACTGAAAAGAGTTGTGTTCCTTCAGTGCACTGGAATCGCTGTCAACAGGTTAGTTATCTGAGCTGAAATTATTGAGAAGTAAATCGACGGTACCATCCTGAATCCAGGTGAAATAATCTGGTTTGAAGTTGTTTGGTTCACCACAGTCTTAACAAAAAAATTTCACGCGGTCGGATATCACAATTTGTTAAATAATGACCTGGTTCACCACAGTTTCATCTGCAGATGGAAATGGATGTACTTGGATGTTTGTTAAATGTGATATTGAGGCCATGGGGGGATTACTCTAATGTATGAGACTTTGAAATTCATTTGTATCATCACCAGCATAATATGGCTCATAAAAATTTGGTTGGTTTATAGAGAACATTTATCGAATTGCTGTAACAGCATTATTGTAAAATTTTGGAAGGAGAGCTTTTTGATTTGCATAGATACATTGTAAAGTCTGGGATTTAATTCATATTTCTACTGTATTAATGCAAATTCGTACAAATTTTAATGCCGAATCAAAATGTTTTGCTGCCAATTGTACTTTAATTGAGCTATATACTGTAAATAATAATTGGTCTATATGGTTAAGACTGATAGGTCATCGCTGTTCTTTATAATAATGACTTTGTGATTCTGTAAAACGCAACTTACTTTTGCAAAAAAATTTCTTTGAAGCGCTTTTAACCTCGATATCAAGAAGATTTTCGTACAAAGAAATAATCCGCACGAAGGAATTTAGTAAAATAGTTGCAGTTTGCCGATCACATTTCAACATTTTTCAATTCAAAATTTAAGAATTTTATTTCGAATTTTTAATGTTTAAAAACAGAAAATATGAGAACTCAGTCTAAATCAAATGGAAATACCATAAATGATATATTAATTTAATGAGACCTTAACGATATTACTGAAAGAAACTGAGTGATTCTTTCCCCAGATGAGCTGCTCTACATTTATATATCAACGCTGTAAATTAATACTATGACATTTTAAGAAGACATAGTCAGCTTTTATTTCATTAAACTACACTTATGGATATTAAAGTTTGATTTGAACATATTTGAAATCGTTTTATACGCCATTTTGTATTATCTCGAATTGTCATAATTTTCTTCGGAAATAAGACAATTATAAAATAAATTAGTCATAGTCTATTACAAAAGTATTTTTCATTTTATTGTTTTACTATTTTTAAATATTTATGCAAATTTTAAAGAACCTTTAGTTCTTGTAAAATTATAGATGTTAATTACTACACCTTTATTTTATTTTTGGCAGGTTAAACTAATATTATTTAGTGTTATTCAAAAAGACTAATTTTGTCTTGCTTACGTATTATTTTTGATTTAGTTTTAGCAAACAATGTGAACGATATTAATGAAAACGATTTGTAAATCGGAGCTATATGATGAAATAAACGATTAAATCAATAACAAAAGCATTTTGAAAATTTAACGATAAACTATGATCTTTCCAATTTCCAGCCAGAGTAACTAGCTAATTTTAACCGCCTGGGCCGTAATATTCAAATTCATGTACAAAACAGAATGTACACCCTCAAAACTATCTGGCTTGACGAGTTTTATTAAAAAAAAAGACGTTTCCTGTATAATCACTATTTTTAACTTGTCATAGTTTTGAAGAGTTATGTCTCTCACTTTACAAATTATATGGTATACCAGAATGTGCTATTTCATGGGAAAACAAGATAATTTGATAATTAAAATAAATTGCATTAGAAATGAAATTTAATCACAACATTAAAAAATCGTGCAACATATTAAATATAGACAAATCTTCTAAATTGTCTTATTAGCATTAAAAAGATAATAAAATTTCTAAATAGATCATTAAAAATTTAATTTTATAAAAATTCCATAAAATCTTAGTTCGTACATTGAATATTGGAAAAATTTAACGAATCATCAAAAATGTATTTAGAATAAGAAGAAGAACACAAGTTTTGTTAGCAATATAAAAGAATTGAAACAAAATATAATTGCGAAAATCCTCTTGCATATTTTCCATTTTACTTTGAAATACACATAATTATATGTTATACTATGTTAGAAAAGTAAACATTATTTATTGTGAAACATCTTCATCATTTATAATTGAGTTAATGTTTTGTACTTGTTAAATTTAAATATTTTATATTTTTCTTATTATTTCAGCATTTGAGAAATTTTTCTAATTTATAATAATATTGATAGAATAAAACATTAACAAAACTCAGTAAATTATAGAAGAATTAGAAGAATTTAGACGAGTGATGAACAACATGTTATATAGAATATATCGGTTGTAACGACGTTCTTCATTTCAAATTCTGTTATGTCAAAGACCGGTTCAAAAAATCCCGCTTTTGGATTTTGAACTATCGCCATTTAAAAAAAATGTTTGCTCCTATACGTTAGCACCTTAGCTTGTTGGGTGCATAAACTGTTGTATAAGACCATTATGTCTGTAAAGTAAGCCATTCATATAAGGTGTAGGGATAAACAAGGGGATAAAATGCTTTATATGGTATCCAGCAACTGTGTAACCATACGTGTATGTTCTGATTGATGCTATAGGCGTTATGGATAATTTTAGTTGATACAGCTTTTAATTAACGATTTTCAAGAATCTTGCGTGCTTGGTCTAAATTATTAGGGAAACAAATTGATATGATGTCAATTATCCATGATAATAATTTTAGATTAATCTGTATATTGAAATTGGCACTATATGCGCTTAACTTTATTGCCTAATTAAATTAAGACCATTCATATGTCGTATTTGAAAGACGCATTTTTAGTGCATTGGATCGAAGTGCACTGTAATTTCTGGTTCTGAAGAGTATTGAGAAGTATAAAGTATAAATTGCATGAAAAATGGTTTTCATACGAATTTACTTCGGCACTTAATGTTTTTGAGACTAATTAAGTTTAACCCTTAGTGCAAAGCTTTTATATTGTAGAAGAAAAACGATCAAATAAAGACACCTGCTAAAAAAACTTAAGATTAGAACATTGATCATGATCGAAATTAAAACCCAGAAAAAGTACTTTTGAATGATATTCGGTTGGACGTAAAACGCCCATATTCCATTAATTAATGGGGCTGCGGCTTTCAACATGATCATCAGTGAATGATAGTGGCTGTTTCTATCTTCCAAAGCCCATCTTTGCACCTAGGCACTCGTAGGTTGCAGTAGTTCGAGAGACAAATTGGGAGTCACTTTTAGCGGAAATACTTGAAATTGGAAGGTTGCCAGAAGGGCTTTTTAAAGCTTAAGCTTTCTATAAATTAATTGTGATAAAGTGATGTGACATTCTGTACAAAATTTAAATATATTTATGGGCTCCTATACTGAAAATATAAAGCGCTGAAACCTCAAGGGGCGGACAGATCTTCCGTCCTAAAAATTAACTCAACTCACAAATTAATCCTTAACTGAATTCTTAACTTAATGATCTCTTCAACCTCCACCTCAGTTGAAACGCAATGCTAAACGCAATCACTAAATCAAACCATCTTTCAAATCAACTCTTAATATAAACCGAAATCAAACCCCTGAATAATTTTCCAACTCCTTACAAAACGCAAGCTAACTCATCTTCAACTTAACTTAGCTCCATCTAAATCTCAACCCTCTATTCAACTCCAAGTTCAACAGCCACTACATCTCGAAATCAAGATTTTACTTTTTACTTTTTACTTTTTACTTTTTACTTTTTACTTTTTACTTTTTACTTTTTACTTTTTACTTTTTACTTTTTACTTTTTACTTTTTACTTTTTACTTTTTACTTTTTACTTTTTACTTTTTACTTTTTACTTTTTACTTTTTACTTTTTACTTTTTACTTTTTACTTTTTACTTTTTACTTTTTACTTTTTACTTTTTACTTTTTACTTTTTACTTTTTACTTTTTACTTTTTACTTTTTACTTTTTACTTTTTACTTTTTACTTTTTACTGTTTACTTTTTACTTTTTACTTTTTACTTTTTACTTTTTACTTTTTACTTTTTACTTTTTACTTTTTACTTTTTACTTTTTACTTTTTACTTTTTACTTTTTACTTTTTACTTTTTACTTTTTACTTTTTACTTTTTACTTTTTACTTTTTACTTTTTACTTTTTACTTTTTACTTTTTACTTTTTACTTTTTACTTTTTACTTTTTACTTTTTACTTTTTACTTTTTACTTTTTACTTTTTACTTTTTACTTTTTACTTTTTACTTTTTACTTTTTACTTTTTACTTTTTACTTTTTACTTTTTACTTTTTACTTTTTACTTTTTACTTTTTACTTTTTACTTTTTACTTTTTACTTTTTACTTTTTACTTTTTACTTTTTACTTTTTACTTTTTACTTTTTACTTTTTACTTTTTACTTTTTACTTTTTACTTTTTACTTTTTACTTTTTACTTTTTACTTTTTACTTTTTACTTTTTACTTTTTACTTTTTACTTTTTACTTTTTACTTTTTACTTTTTACTTTTTACTTTTTACTTTTTACTTTTTACTTTTTACTTTTTACTTTTTACTTTTTACTTTTTACTTTTTACTTTTTACTTTTTACTTTTTACTTTTTACTTTTTACTTTTTACTTTTTACTTTTTACTTTTTACTTTTTACTTTTTACTTTTTACTTTTTACTTTTTACTTTTTACTTTTTACTTTTTACTTTTTACTTTTTACTTTTTACTTTTTACTTTTTACTTTTTACTTTTTACTTTTTACTTTTTACTTTTTACTTTTTACTTTTTACTTTTTACTTTTTACTTTTTACTTTTTACTTTTTACTTTTTACTTTTTACTTTTTACTTTTTACTTTTTACTTTTTACTTTTTACTTTTTACTTTTTACTTTTTACTTTTTACTTTTTACTTTTTACTTTTTACTTTTTACTTTTTACTTTTTACTTTTTACTTTTTACTTTTTACTTTTTACTTTTTACTTTTTACTTTTTACTTTTTACTTTTTACTTTTTACTTTTTACTTTTTACTTTTTACTTTTTACTTTTTACTTTTTACTTTTTACTTTTTACTTTTTACTTTTTACTTTTTACTTTTTACTTTTTACTTTTTACTTTTTACTTTTTACTTTTTACTTTTTACTTTTTACTTTTTACTTTTTACTTTTTACTTTTTACTTTT
This sequence comes from Tipula vernalis, assembly GCA_958295665.1. NCBI lineage: Eukaryota > Metazoa > Arthropoda > Insecta > Diptera > Tipulidae > Tipula > Tipula vernalis. The sequence goes on from OY282558.1 coordinate 415,099,953, forward strand.
TACTTTTTACTTTTTACTTTTTACTTTTTACTTTTTACTTTTTACTTTTTACTTTTTACTTTTTACTTTTTACTTTTTACTTTTTACTTTTTACTTTTTACTTTTTACTTTTTACTTTTTACTTTTTACTTTTTACTTTTTACTTTTTACTTTTTACTTTTTACTTTTTACTTTTTACTTTTTACTTTTTACTTTTTACTTTTTACTTTTTACTTTTTACTTTTTACTTTTTACTTTTTACTTTTTACTTTTTACTTTTTACTTTTTACTTTTTACTTTTTACTTTTTACTTTTTACTTTTTACTTTTTACTTTTTACTTTTTACTTTTTACTTTTTACTTTTTACTTTTTACTTTTTACTTTTTACTTTTTACTTTTTACTTTTTACTTTTTACTTTTTACTTTTTACTTTTTACTTTTTACTTTTTACTTTTTACTTTTTACTTTTTACTTTTTACTTTTTACTTTTTACTTTTTACTTTTTACTTTTTACTTTTTACTTTTTACTTTTTACTTTTTACTTTTTACTTTTTACTTTTTACTTTTTACTTTTTACTTTTTACTTTTTACTTTTTACTTTTTACTTTTTACTTTTTACTTTTTACTTTTTACTTTTTACTTTTTACTTTTTACTTTTTACTTTTTACTTTTTACTTTTTACTTTTTACTTTTTACTTTTTACTTTTTACTTTTTACTTTTTACTTTTTACTTTTTACTTTTTACTTTTTACTTTTTACTTTTTACTTTTTACTTTTTACTTTTTACTTTTTACTTTTTACTTTTTACTTTTTACTTTTTACTTTTTACTTTTTACTTTTTACTTTTTACTTTTTACTTTTTACTTTTTACTTTTTACTTTTTACTTTTTACTTTTTACTTTTTACTTTTTACTTTTTACTTTTTACTTTTTACTTTTTACTTATTACTTATTACTTTTTACTTTTTACTTTTTACTTGTTAGTTGCTGGTTGAATTAGGTTCCATTTGTAGGTTGAATGGAAGTTGAGTTGGATTTTTGTCGGGGTTTGATTAATTATTGAGTTAGGCGGTTTGTGATTGCGTTGAACGTTGAGCTTGGATTCTTATGCGGGTTCTTATGCGAAGTTGAGCTTGGATTGTGTTAAGGTTCAGCGAACTGTTAGGCCTTGGTTTTATTTGTTGTTTGAATTTACGCTTGAATTAGTGTTAACTTGATTTTAGTTCAAATAGACATTAATAAACCCCGAAATTAAAATGGTTTGCAGAATTTTGTAAAATGTTTCAATTCGACCGTGAAATATTAAATTCAGATGAATTTTACAATTTTAAAATTTAAATTTAAACAGAATTTTAAAACTGCAAATTCCCTTTTTAATGAAAGTTCTGAAATTAATTTTGTTCTTTTCGCCAGCAAGGTATGTGATAATGCTCTGTACCCCACAAGGACCAAAATTATTTAAAAATAATTTAACGCTGAAAAGATGACCCAGTCTTAAAAAATAACAGAACTTTAGATCTCATAACCCCCTTCCCTTAATTCCCTTTTATAAATGTTTCGTGTACTGTATTAAAATATTGGAGGGAAAAGCATACAGTATTCCTTTTATATTCTCATACATGGCAACATAAAAAATCATTTTCAGATTATTGATTACCTGTACATCAAATATGGGAAATTGAAATTTTTTTTGCCACTTTTAATATTTGTAAATTGATAAAACATCTTATTTTGAGTATTGAAAGTTGGATGAGGTAGCCTTATTATACCTGTAATTGGCTATTCAATTTCACAATTTTGACTTTAAACGATTACTGATAAAATAAAAATTTCCAATTTTCTAATAATCGTATTCCAATTTATATATTATAATCAAAAACTATGAATATAGAAAATATTTCGTTTCCAATACAATGAAAACCCATCCAAAAATTTTCTATTATTATTCAAAATATGAAGTGAACAAAAAAAAATGTGTGCAAAATAATTTAATTCAATTACGTTGAAGTTAATAACATGCTAATCTTAATTCTATGTATATTACATTGAAATTTCCCCCCCATTTTTGTTGTTGTTGTTGTTTTTATTGTAAATATAAGCTTATATTTTCATAAGATAACATCTCGTTTTATGTTTGTTTCCTCTAAAGCTAAAATAAAATTGAAAACCACCAACCAAACCTTGTTGTCAACTCAATCCAATTTTCGAGATCCAAGGTGATTTTTTTTTGTAGATTCAGAGGAAAATCAAAAATTTGAATAAAATAAAAATTTTCTCTTTTGTTCAATAATGATTATAAATTTTTCATTTTACCATACCACCCGCAATTTTTTTTTTTTAGCACAGTATTTTCTCTTCAAACACACAATACAAAATTCTAGATCATTACAAATGATTGGATGGAAAAAATTATAATTTTCCTCGTATACGAATTATCTCGTTTTCCTGCCATGAATTGTTTATTGTATATGTATATGGATGTGTGTATGTAAAAATTATACAAAACCAACAAGAAGAAGACGGAATTATTTCGTTATCAGTTTGAGTTTTTATTTTGATTCGATTAAAATATGATGGAGAAAATTCGAAAACTAGGAGGAAAAATCACCCTAAAATTTGTATTTCCGTTTTCTGTTTTTTTTTCTTTTGGTTTTTTTCCTATATATGTGTGTTTACATAAACGGGTGGCATTGTTGTTGTTGTCATATATAAGGATAGTAACATATTGCTCTTCCCTCCCTCGTGCGAATTTTCCCAAAAATTCTATTCTTTAATTTTTTTTTCATTTCTCTATAACAAGGCAACGTTATCTCCGCATATTATTTCTAAACGATTACACGCATAAAATTCTCGAAATTTAACGTTTATCGAAATAAAAATTTTCGAGGGGTTAATTTTCGGGATAAGTTAACTTTTGTTGTTCTTTTCCATTTTTATACAAATATGGGAGGGGATTGATATACTGATATACTATGCGCTCTATAATATGATAATTGGAATGTGATATTTTATTTTTATGATTATAAAATGAGATTTTATTGCTCGGTACTGTATATTTGGAAATAAGGTGGGTTAAATAAAAATTGCTCTTAGTTTAACCCTTTTATATACATTTTAGGTAAAGGGTTAAGTGGCTGTATCGTTTTTCATAATTTATATTTATTGGTATATATAGGATTAATTGTTACTAAGGATAAAAACATTGTTTTATTGGTGACTTTAACGATTCGTAGAAAACAAATACGGGAACTAAAAATTGAATCGGGTTTGATTGATGTACATACCTTTAATAATATATTTAATTCAGATAATAATTGTTATAAATTAGAAAAAGTTAGTCCAACTTCTGAACAGGGACTTGAACTCTGAATCCTTGCATTAAGATGCCGCACCGTTCTATCGCTCTATCTTTGGCTTTAAAATAGCATTTGATCAATGTTTGTATCGTATCTTAACAATTTTTTATTATGATGAGGTTAAATTGAGAACTAATTTTACATAACCTCTCTTTCTCTCATTATAGAAGAAAAGATAGATCTCTTAATTGATGAGACACTTTTTATAAGAAAATTGGCCGAATCCACAACTTAAAACCTTCGTTATATACACATATAAAAATTCACTTAGCCCTCCTATGCTCGCCTCTATACATCCACCAAAAAACCCGTTTATACTGTGCTGTCACGAGGTAATGTAACCGTTTTTTTCATACCAGTGCTTGATTTCATTGTGTATAATGTGCCTTTATGATTGAAATAGTTTTTGATTATTGGAGGCACTTTTGTAGATTGGACAGCCGACCAAAAAAACAACGTTATCTGAGTTTATGTAATTTTATCAAAACGTCTTATATGTAGGGAATTGTTATTATAACTCGTCTGTCTGTTGATATTTTCCGAAGATAGAAACTTTGACGGTAGTGGTGCTTAGTGGAGGTGTTTTAATTTGAATTAAAACGGAAATTAACTCTAACCAAGTTAATATTAAGTTAAATGTTTATATTGAGGAAGTGAAGGCTAAATTAATAGTAAATAAACGCAACTTTTTCAACTTCTGAGCTATACTCATCGCACGCCTCTGTTATAAATGATATACTTGTGAATTTAGATGATTTTTACGTTTTGTTTGTTATTTGGTGATTTTAATCTCCCTAATATTGCATGATGGCCCGATTAATGTTTTATGGTGTCCATAGTGGTACGCCTGAATGGATGTTTAATTTTATTGACTCGTTAACATTAGTTGCTTTGAATCAATCAAGGCAAATGCCATCAAAAATGAAATTTTAGAAAGTTGAGACTGATTGTTTGCCAGCGAAATTGATTAATTGTTTTCTATGTACTTTGCGTCTAACATTTTATAGGTATCATCATCTCATTGCCTTTACACAAACAATTGGTCGGAGGAAGTGTGCCCTTTATATTCCGAAAAAATGATGTCGATTCAGGGTATAAATATTTGTGTAAGTCAAAGTCTTCATATAACTCAAAGCCAGATGGTATTCCATCAGTTTAACCTCTTACCACGATTTTTAGCAGATATTTGGAAGTAGAATATTTTCCAGTTCAAGTTTTGGAAATTTTCGTTTATTATACCTCAGTACAATTTTTCTGCTTTACCCCTCGTGATATTATGTTTAGCCAAATACATACACATAATATTCCTCAGCCGCACTGAGAGGCGCTTTACTAGGAAGTCTATAGCTGCTAACCTCATAGAATTTGTTTCACTTGTGATAAATTCCATTAAAGACGGTAAGCAAGTGAATGTAGCGTTTACCAGTTTCACAAAAGAGAACGACAAAATCTTGCACGAGGTTGTCTTATATAAAATGCAGAAAATTATATTGATTCTAATTTACTGTTGGGGATTAAGCATAAATGCCTGTTGAAACCTCTTTGCTTCTTATATGCCGACAACAAGAAAATGTTCCTTTCCGAGGAACGTAAATATGATAGTCCAGAACTTCAGAATGATTGGTTTGGCTTAAATATTGACAAATATGAGTTTAAGCGTAGAATTTCTTTATTGCCATTGATAGTGTTGATAATGATAAGTGGTATTTATGGCCAGTGTATTGAAATTATCTAATCTAATAAATCAATAAATAAATAAAAAGAGCAGCACACAAAGGTCCAAGCCTCACAGCAATGCAAACAACTTCTTGTGGCCATTTTGGAAATTGCAACTACAGTTTACCGATATTTTTATGATCACTTCCTTATGGTTAGGTTTCGAAACAAAGTCACATTTTCTTTGAAAATAAACTGAAATATTTTTCTACAGCTCCGTCTGTTACGATTCCTGGAACAGGGGTCCTAAAATTGTTTAAACACTTTTAGGAGCTCATTCCATTCAAATTGTACATACATTTCTTTGTAAAGTAGATAGCTGCCTGTTTCTAACAAATAAAGGGAAAGCAATACATATTTCGCTCAAACCTATATAGGTATAACGCAACCTTCAATGTAACAGGTAAGCCAACTTAATATTTACATTTCTGTTAAAAACCGCTCGGATAGCATGTTTTATTCGTACGTTTGCCCCTTCATAAATCAGTCAGCATCCCCTACAGATACAAGTGTCCATTTCTCATTATATCAAAATTTTGTTTAATTATTCCACTCCACCGTCCGTTTACTTCAAATACTTTGGCTCTTACTTCAACAAAAATGTTTTTATGATTTCCACATTTACTACACCTAATCGTAAAAAACACAAAACATTTTTTCATCAAGTGGTTTGAACAAAATTTTTTTTTTTTTTTTAAAGGGCAATAAAACTGTGTCATTTTCAAGGTCATTTCGAGATCATCTGTTTTACTCAAATTTGAACAAATTTTTTACTTTCTTTTACGTTGATAAAATCAAAAATTAGTAATCATCAATATTGTCGACCTTGAAATTTTTAGAGATTTATCCGTTTTGGGGTTCCCAGAGGCCGACAAATTTCTGGTATCTGTCAATTTGTTTATCTGTCTGTCTGTATCCTCTTTACAGCCCAGATGGTTCAACTAATCGAACTGAAGCTTCATATTTAAGCTATTTTGATAAGTTATGAGAGCTCGCAATGAATTTTAGTCCACATCGGACAACCAGAAGTGGTAGCTTCCGTCGACCAGGAAATGTCAGAAATTTGTGGGCAAACCGCAGAATCTTAGGCTAGGCAATTTTCATACGGCATATCATTGAGAAAATAGTAGCAAAATACGCAAGCAATTTTAATCATAATATGCTAAATATCCAAAATTTTGGTATTGGGCTCGGTATTGGGCTCCATTGTGTAGTTCGCCTTCGGCTCTCAATGTGGTCAGGTCAAAAGAGTAATGTATAGTCGTTTAAAGACTATACCTACATTACTCTATTCACCGTCTTAAAAAAGTGTCTTAAAAGAAAGAAGTCTCCTATTCTAAACTTTACCTCAAATAACATTCAAATCTGTATTCTGTCGTCATCTGGCTAAATGCACTAAAAATTAAAAAATTAATTGTACTAATCGGGCTGTTGGTGAAGAATTATCGAAAGTTTTTTAGATTTTTTTCAGCTATCAATTTTCGGTGTAACCAATTTGAAAGTAAGCTCATATACCAATCCAACGCTAATGAGACATTTTAAAGAAATTTAATATTTTGAAGCCAAATTTGACTAACCTGAGATTTCTAATTTCAAATTGAATTTTTTTTTTTTTTTTTTAAATGTTGCCAATGGCTTTAGTCTTGAATCTTTCTACATAAGAAGCCCACAATAAGTAATCAAATCTTAAGCTAAAAATTATTACATACGTATTTTAAGTCTTAATCAATGTCAATACTTATTGTTAGTGCTCACAATTTAATTTAGATTATACTTATAAGTAAATTTGCAGGTTCACAGGTTCATCAGTCCGAGTGGATCTGTTCTTCTCAGTCGCTTAAATCGCGGCTGATTTAGTATCTCCCTGGCCAATTCGTTGGGATGTGCTTCTAGTTTTGAGTAATATTTTGAACTGAATTCTTTAATTGTTTCTCCCAAGGTCGTAATGTACGAAATAGCTATTTTTGGTGAAGCGTGTTTCTGATATTAACATTATGTCAATGTTGTGCTCAGTGAGAAATGCACGAAGCCCCGCTTTATATTGTGCTAGGCCATTTGCATTCCATATAGGTATTTTGATGATGGTCATTACTGGCATTTTACGACTATTTGCATCAGCGTGCTCATATTTTGCATCATTAGATCCAGCCAATTTATTTAAAGCTGTTGAGATATTTCGCTCTTCACTTGCTTGAACTTTAGGAGCGGTGCCTTTAAGAGCACTTCCATATGAAATATTTTGGTACACGCTGCTATATACAGTTGCGTACTGTTTAACAGCCCTGGTCGTGCTTCTTTTCTAGCTCAAGAATGAAGATTAAGGATTCGTTGCTCTGCTTGCTGCTTTGTATTGATTCTCCTTTTCAATTCTAGAAATGGGGCAACCTCTTTAATTAGTTGTGTGATTTCCATCGCAGTTGCTTCATTTTCTCACTGATGCTTGCTTTTTTGCTTTATTGCAAACCTTTGAATTATGAAGTTCACCACATATAACACAAACATCGTTGAAAGTGCAATATGCTCTAACACACTGTACCGGCCCATTTCTTCTCCTGGGTTCCTCGATGTTAACCCTTCTGTACAGTAGATATTTTAGGTTAAATATTGAATGGTTGCCTTTAACCATTTTATTGTCTGGTTCTAATTCCAGATGAAACAATGGCTGAGGCACCTTCTCCCGATTAAAAATATTAGTAATAGATCTGCATTGGAAACCTTTTTCAGCGAGAGCAGCTCGCACTTCGTTTGCATCCACGTAACTTTCTATTCCTTTTAAGATAACGACCAATCCTTTTTGGCTCTTTAGTTGATAAGTATAGTAATGTTTACCAACTTGGTTAAAATGTTTAGTTAATGCTTAAGCATCAATATTGAGCGGTTAAATTTTTGTTTCTTTTATATCTCCTCTTTTGATCCAGGAAATATAAAATGTACCTTCGGTAATTAACTCGATTGTTTTAGCAAGTTCCCTATTTGATTCTTCCCTCAAATAAATTGGTAACAGCTTCTAAGTTTTTGGAGTTTTTTCGGCCGGCGGGTCGTCAACAACCAAGCAAGAATACGTAACAGGTATACCTATTACAATGCGTTAATTCAACGCTAGTAAGCTTAGTGAATTTATTCGCGCTTGCACTGGCCGCTGATCTAGGGCTTCTTCTTCGTTTTGAACGGACAGAAATATATCGGTCTAAACACTGACCTACATCACTGTTTATTTTATTGTCATCTGATGTCGATGCAGTCATTGTTTTATTTATCGTCAATATTTGGCGACGATGCACTTTTAGTTTCATTATGGTTCAACACACCAATGTTATTTAAGTTAATAATTTCACTTTGATTTAAATTGTCTGGTAAGGTAATTTTTTGAACATCTAAAATTTGTTGTCACTTTGGACTATGCTGCACTTTTGTATTTTTATTAATAATAGAGGTCGTGACGTTCGGTGGCCAATCGCTTGTGGACATCACTATCTGCTGATTTGGCCCAGACTTTTTTACTTGAGGCAGAGATAAGAACATCACGATTTTACTTAATTTTCATATCACAAAATTTAAAAAAAAAAAAAAAAAAGATTTAAGCTACTGATTCAACTCTTCACACAAGTAATAAGTAAATTATTTAAATGTTTACTCGGTGGTAGCAAAATTGCAACTGAAATTGAGTTGAAGTAACTTTTTGAAAAATCAAGCCAATTTTATAAATTTACATATTCCTAAATTCCTAACTTTTATTTTAAATTAAGCTGTTTAAATATCGCGATTTAATATCAGATAACGACATCAATTCAATTTAGAACAAATCTAAACACAATTCTTGCTTAATACTTGAAACTAAATTTTAGATTCGAATTTATGTTTTAGTGACATAAAAAGTTAAAAATTGTGAAAGATTGTCGAAAATTTTATGGAACTTTTAAAAATTTTGTTAGTCAAACAAAAAGTCAAAGAAGTACTTACGGTGAATTGAATTTATATTCGTTTTAAGCAGATCAGAATTCAAATTCATTTATTGTAGGAAATTATTTCTAAATTATTTTTTACTGTCTGAACAAAAGTCACCCACATTTAAATACAAAAACCAAAACCACTTCATTTGTGACAATATTTTTTGGAACAGTTTGAAAAAGTCACTCAGGATCGATTTTTAGAACTCACAATTATACTGTCATATGTTACATAATAAAGTTCTACCCCTGGTTTGCAGCCGATTTAGGAGTTATTTTTTTAATACAATTCTTTGGTAATTGAGAAATCCAAAACTTGTGTCTCGACTTTTCTAAAGCAGACGATCAAGTCTGGAATGTTACCATTTTATCCAAGTATTCCATTGACAAATAAATTCAAGCCACGTAGTAATTTCAATTCAGAAAGTAAAACATTAAATGTCAGTGTTCTTAAAGGTTGTTTACTTGAAAAAATATCCCATTTTGACTAAATCTTTAGAGTCGTATTGGGGTACTAATAAACCAAAGTTTGCTCATCAAATAAAAAATCGTTATACACTCGCAACAGTATCCCATGACAATATAATTTTCAATCAATTAAACATTCATTTAAAATTAACAACAACAACAAATAATTTACAAAAATTAAGAAAAATAAAAAATTAATAATAAGAAATAAACAAGAAACCAATATAATAAAATAAACGTTATAATAAGACGACGACGAAGAAGTTGCACACAGAAATTGTTTTGTATAAAATTTTTCTCACGCGAAAAAAATCTTTAAAGATGAGATAAAAAAAAAAAAAAAACTTTAAATGAAACGATAGGTTTGCAACTTGTCGTTAATTAAATTCAAATAATTAGTTGACTACTAATTGAAATGACGGCTTTTTTCTTCATTATTTTATTTATTTGTGAAGAGTCGTTGTTGCTGCTGCTGCTGTTGCTGCTGTGCTGCGGATTATTTTCTTTATGAACAACAAAGTTTTCTGTTTGGTATACGTCTCGTATAAACATACGGATTTTCTTCTATTTGTTGCTAAATGTGGAAATTATTTTTTTTTTAACGAATCTAATAAATTATTATTATTATTATTATTATTGTACAGTTCACTTGAAATGACTATATTTGATGCGAATTTACTAAAAAACCTCTATAAAATCCGCACGAAGAAATTTTTTTTTGTATTGACAATCAATAAGGAATTTTTCTCAGAAATTCTCTGTGTCTAATTAGCAAATTGACACAATCTATTTTTAATTAATAAATGTAACTTTTGTTGTTGTTGTTTTTGTTGTAAAATTGGAAAAATCAATCAATTAATTTTCGTTTTAAGCGTTTTTTAAGTGAAACTTAAAATGTTAAATGTACATAATGTAGTTGAACAACGAGTTTATTTTATAATTTCTATTATCTCATGATCTCGATTACTACTGTGGAAAATTTATTACAAATTAATCCTTATTTAGCGACATTTCACTGACTCTTATTTTGTACATGTTTGAAATTTTCTTCTAATTAATTCGAGTAAAGATATCGTCTTTGTGTGTTGCATATTTTTTGTAAATGAATTATACAACACTTGGTACCGTTAGCAAGTGGGTTTGCTAAATATGGGGAGTATAAAACATTAAGGCTAATAAAGCCGCGACATGTTCATGTACTAACGCGCGATTTATTAATCGGTTTTTTATGGCGAACACCTGAGAAGTTATGTGATGGCTTTGAAAAATGTAGTTGGATAAAACAAAAATTGAATTAGTGGAATGCTAACAGATAGTGTTTACAAATACTATATAATTAGAAAATTCGTGAATATTGGTCAGATTCATCGTTTCTGTTGTTTTGGTAAGCTGGGTGCAAAAAGATGCAAAACAAGATTAACAAAAGGCGAACACGACATTTGAAAAAGGAAAACTTTTTATAATAACAAACAATAACAGTAATTGAAATAAATTAATCCTATTAAATTGGGACTGAAAATTAAACATTTTGTTAAAAATTCAATTAACCTTACTTGTACCAACAAATTTTTTATATGGCTAGGTAAAGATTAAATTAACCTTATTCCACACTCATATTGGACGAGGTTTTTACTTTTTTATAATAATGTGATTGGTTTTTAACTTGAAATAAATTTTTTTTTTAAATTCTGATAGGGATTTTTTTTTATAGTTTTAAGGTTTTCCGATAACGTCGGATTATTTTTTTTTTTTTTTTGTAAAGCCTTTCAATTCTCATAAAGAAGCTTTAAAAAATCTGGTTCGAAAATGTTTGTAGTAAAAAAACATGAACATCGATTTTGGTTATATAGAATTTTCGTTGGTAAAACATTGCCAAAATATGAATTATACAAAAATAGAAAGTCAGTGTTCGAGACAAGACCTCATGGTTTAAAGCTCCGCTTCTACGTTAGATTGCATCTAATTCAATTTTTATTTATTACCGAGAAATTCGCTCATTACTCACCCTTTATTAAATATTTATTGATGAATTCACTCATTATTCAGCCATTATTCACTCAGCAATATCTCATTATTCACTATTGACAACACGGATTATTTCTTTTTTCACTGATTTCATTCAGTCATTAGCTGTTCTGCTTTTGCGAATTTAGAAAAAAATAAAACAAAAATTGCATTGAATAAATTGGAAAAATGTTAATCACTAAAAATGAAGTTTACCACTAGAAACGAATTCATAATAAAGGCAACAAACAAAAACTTGGAGATAGTAAATCTAAAACTAAATCCTATCCATTTTTAAAAATCAAATACAGCTATTACTCACTGATTATTTTTTCATTACCCTCTCATTACTCATTAATCACTCGATGGTTCACTCTTTCTGACAGTAATCTGGATTTGAACACGAAATATTGAAAAAGGGCTATAGTTTACTATGAAAAAAAAAAAAAGTAAAATTCTTCATTCCTAGATATACTCCTATGTTCTTTCCATTTCTTCCCAATTTCATACAATAAGCCTCTTAAGTTTGAAAGGGCAAATGAAATTGTTACAACATAGTATACATAATATGGAGTACCACGAAACCAATTAAAATAATTCAATGGACTATAAATATAGAAATCGTAACTGTTGACATTTTATTTATTTTGAAATCTAAGGCTTTATATCACCAAATTCTCTAATTTTGACGTAACAAAATTTTAATTGCTTTAAAAATTTTAGAATGATAAAAAGGTGTGCAAAGTTTTCGAAATCTGATGTATTCACGATATTAGTTTGAAATTGCAGGCCGTTTTATGATTATTTCCATTATATGTGAAATTTACCCTATATATAGCAATTATACCACGCTTCGTGGCGCGAATTGGTTCGTGGTTAAACACAATGTGTCTCAGGCAGCGTGGGACGTCTGGTCAGTTCAATCAAATGGAAGTTGAATCTATTAAACATCGTTGGAAGTTGTAAATTCAACTTTAAATTGAATGTTGGCAAGTAGTGAACAGTTTACATATTAAAACACGTCGTCAAAGACAAGCGATCTACCGATTTGTTTAGTTTTTTTAAAGCGATCATCAATGCACAGATTAATGTTAACGAGGCAATCGTAGTGTACCACCGTCTCAATTGGGTTTTTAATTCGAGAACCGCCTACAACAAGTAATTTCTCAAAATTTGAATAGCATAGCGGCGGCGTTATCAGAAACAACTTCATACATATTTCAATAATATTGATTTTTTGCCTAAACTATGGATTCATTACCAATAGTAGTTAGCTTTTCCCATGTTTCCACCTCCAATGTTACATTCCATGCTTCTATGAACGAATTAGATTGCCCCTCTTTATAAATCATGAACAATTACAGTTTGCTGTTTTTCGAGTATTCCTTAGTCATAAATAACACAGGCCTGTGAAAAAAGGTTAAATATTTTTATTTGTGATTCAACAGTCATATACGAAGTAAGTTTTTGCGCGGAATTTAAATTTAGTCACAAAATTACCCTATCACGTCAGGTTTTTGAGATATTCTATTCTATAATTGTCAAAAAGGTTTTTTTTGGTAATTTTGCACTGAATCATTTTATAACTAAATGATCTGCAACGATTCAATCCCCCTGAACCAATATGTTTATCACTAATTTACCAATAAGTTTATCACCAATATGTTTATCACTGTGTTTATCACTAATTTAGGATGACCATCCTGAAATTTTAGAATTGTCGGGTAAGTAAATTTTCCTAACTTACTAATGAATAAATTTATACGACGAGTTTATACGACATTTATATTTTATATTATATATTTTATATTTTATATTTTATATTTTATATTTTATATTTTATATTTTATATTTTATATTTTATATTTTATATTTTATATTTTATATTTTATATTTTATATTTTATATTTTATATTTTATATTTTATATTTTATATTTTATATTTTATATTTTATATTTTATATTTTATATTTTATATTTTATATTTTATATTTTATATTTTATATTTTATATTTTATATTTTATATTTTATATTTTATATTTTATATTTTATATTTTATATTTTATATTTTATATTTTATATTTTATATTTTATATTTTATATTTTATATTTTATATTTTATATTTTATATTTTATATTTTATATTTTATATTTTATATTTTATATTTTATATTTTATATTTTATATTTTATATTTTATATTTTATATTTTATATTTTATATTTTATATTTTATATTTTATATTTTATATTTTATATTTTATATTTTATATTTTATATTTTATATTTTATATTTTATATTTTATATTTTATATTTTATATTTTATATTTTATATTTTATATTTTATATTTTATATTTTATATTTTATATTTTATATTTTATATTTTATATTTTATATTTTATATTTTATATTTTATATTTTATATTTTATATTTTATATTTTATATTTTATATTTTATATTTTATATTTTATATTTTATATTTTATATTTTATATTTTATATTTTATATTTTATATTTTATATTTTATATTTTATATTTTATATTTTATATTTTATATTTTATATTTTATATTTTATATTTTATATTTTATATTTTATATTTTATATTTTATATTTTATATTTTATATTTTATATTTTATATTTTATATTTTATATTTTATATTTTATATTTTATATTTTATATTTTATATTTTATATTTTATATTTTATATTTTATATTTTATATTTTATATTTTATATTTTATATTTTATATTTTATATTTTATATTTTATATTTTATATTTTATATTTTATATTTTATATTTTATATTTTATATTTTATATTTTATATTTTATATTTTATATTTTATATTTTATATTTTATATTTTATATTTTATATTTTATATTTTATATTTTATATTTTATATTTTATATTTTATATTTTATATTTTATATTTTATATTTTATATTTTATATTTTATATTTTATATTTTATATTTTATATTTTATATTTTATATTTTATATTTTATATTTTATATTTTATATTTTATATTTTATATTTTATATTTTATATTTTATATTTTATATTTTATATTTTATATTTTATATTTTATATTTTATATTTTATATTTTATATTTTATATTTTATATTTTATATTTTATATTTTATATTTTATATTTTATATTTTATATTTTATATTTTATATTTTATATTTTATATTTTATATTTTATATTTTATATTTTATATTTTATATTTTATATTTTATATTTTATATTTTATATTTTATATTTTATATTTTATATTTTATATTTTATATTTTATATTTTATATTTTATATTTTATATTTTATATTTTATATTTTATATTTTATATTTTATATTTTATATTTTATATTTTATATTTTATATTTTATATTTTATATTTTATATTTTATATTTTATATTTTATATTTTATATTTTATATTTTATATTTTATATTTTATATTTTATATTTTATATTTTATATTTTATATTTTATATTTTATATTTTATATTTTATATTTTATATTTTATATTTTATATTTTATATTTTATATTTTATATTTTATATTTTATATTTTATATTTTATATTTTATATTTTATATTTTATATTTTATATTTTATATTTTATATTTTATATTTTATATTTTATATTTTATATTTTATATTTTATATTTTATATTTTATATTTTATATTTTATATTTTATATTTTATATTTTATATTTTATATTTTATATTTTATATTTTATATTTTATATTTTATATTTTATATTTTATATTTTATATTTTATATTTTATATTTTATATTTTATATTTTATATTTTATATTTTATATTTTATATTTTATATTTTATATTTTATATTTTATATTTTATATTTTATATTTTATATTTTATATTTTATATTTTATATTTTATATTTTATATTTTATATTTTATATTTTATATTTTATATTTTATATTTTATATTTTATATTTTATATTTTATATTTTATATTTTATATTTTATATTTTATATTTTATATTTTATATTTTATATTTTATATTTTATATTTTATATTTTATATTTTATATTTTATATTTTATATTTTATATTTTATATTTTATATTTTATATTTTATATTTTATATTTTATATTTTATATTTTATATTTTATATTTTATATTTTATATTTTATATTTTATATTTTATATTTTATATTTTATATTTTATATTTTATATTTTATATTTTATATTTTATATTTTATATTTTATATTTTATATTTTATATTTTATATTTTATATTTTATATTTTATATTTTATATTTTATATTTTATATTTTATATTTTATATTTTATATTTTATATTTTATATTTTATATTTTATATTTTATATTTTATATTTTATATTTTATATTTTATATTTTATATTTTATATTTTATATTTTATATTTTATATTTTATATTTTATATTTTATATTTTATATTTTATATTTTATATTTTATATTTTATATTTTATATTTTATATTTTATATTTTATATTTTATATTTTATATTTTATATTTTATATTTTATATTTTATATTTTATATTTTATATTTTATATTTTATATTTTATATTTTATATTTTATATTTTATATTTTATATTTTATATTTTATATTTTATATTTTATATTTTATATTTTATATTTTATATTTTATATTTTATATTTTATATTTTATATTTTATATTTTATATTTTATATTTTATATTTTATATTTTATATTTTATATTTTATATTTTATATTTTATATTTTATATTTTATATTTTATATTTTATATTTTATATTTTACATACTCGCAAGCTCAATGATCCATCAACTCGTTGTTTCGGACAACAGATGATTCAGTAAACCTCTTGGGGGGCTTATAATTATGCGGTGCCAAACGGTATCAGGAATAGACGGATCTGAACAGTATTTTTGTCCTTCTCCTTCGAAAACTATTTTAAAAGTGGCGTGTGAAAAGGCAGTGGCGACATCTGTGGTTGGTTGCAAGCCTTGTTTACAGAAATTCAAAGAATTTTTTAGTGAAATACCATTCTTATTTAGATCTGGTATTTGTAGACTTTGAGGACGCTCTAAACTAAGCGGATATTGCGCTCTTCACAAATATCCCGTATTTGAAGCACCTAGACCAAACTTCATCATATCATTATCAAGTTTACTAAGAAAGTGAAAGAGACAATCAGGGATTTCTTCATGGAATATAACGTTAACACGTTTAAAATGGAAACTAAGTTTTGTGCAATGTGACGCAACAAAAAAATGCTGCGCTTACCATTATACAACAGACGTGGAGCTGAAGCGATTTGAACACCTTGAAACTATTTTAGTTGCTCTTGTGTTGCTTAATTGTGATTCTAAGACATAGCATCCCCAACGAGCTAAATGTATGGGACCTTTTGCATTTTCTCAAATATTTATTATTATTATTATTATTATTATTGGAGGGCCATGCGGGCGATCAGTCATCTCGGACAGCAACCTAATAGATCTATTGTGCTGGACCCTGCTTAATTATCCGTCCAATCAATATTCAGGTTCTTAATGAACTTGACAATACTGCCTCCCGGTACGTGATACATACTATCTGGGCTTATTGCTCTCCCTCCTAAATGTTTACTACAGCAAGTAGTTCTGCTAGAAAGACGGTAGCATTGGAGCTCAAGGACTTCGAGAGGGTTGTCCCACTCCCGTATATTCTTCTCCTGCCCCGTATTCCGTTTGATTTTACTATTACGAGTTGCTGGGAATTGCAAATCGCCTGTAGGTCACCCAGCTTTACTACAGGAAGGCTAAATAAAACTGGAGGGTGCCTGGTATCCAGAGTCCGCATATTTTGGCTGATTAACCTATCAGCCATTCATCCATCGGCATATGCTGTTCCACCTTAGATTAGGATTTTTTTCAAGGTTTTCTCCTTTAGCGCCGTACTTTAGCCTGTGCCAAATGGCCAAAAATGTGCCAAATGGCTTTAGTTACCAGTGGTTGCCACGAGGAGGAAGCACGTACACTTGCGGATTGTGAACATGTTACCCCTTACACAATTGTTCCCATCACGCAGCTGCCTAATGACAAGACCAGAACAGCCTGGTACTTTTTTCATAAACTACATTTAAAAGTAATCATCGGTTCATATTTTCTCTAATAAGAACAACATGGTTAAGGTCAACCATTAATCAGGTCAAGTTTGAACGATTAAACTTAATATTTATGTTGGTAATTTTGTTTTTGTACATTATACTATCTCGATAATGCGTCCTGATCAGTTCTCTTTATTTGCGAAAATCACCGCCATTGAAGTGGCGGCAATACGAAAAATCAAATCTTTTTTCTCTACGGACATTTTTCGGCTCAACTAGATCCTTATACAAATATAAACATTTAAAATGTTTAAAGTGAGGTCATTCGAAAAAAATCGAGGGAAACAGTCATAGTACTCGTCTTGCGCTTACTCGTCCCTTCTCTTGTAAGCAGAAACACCTAAAATGTTAATGCCTTCATAATTTAATATATTCTTTGGCACTTATAGATATTGGCACTTATAGATGAGATATTTTACATTTAAAGGTCTTATTACCTTACAATCTACCTTGTTTTTTGAAGATAAACTTAAAGTGAAGCAATTAAATTAAACGCAACATTTAAATAAAATTGAAAACAATTTTTAATTTTAACTCAACATTTTATATTTTGCTTGGACATTTGGTCAAATACATACATTACACGATCTGTTACGGGTTTAAAATTTGATGATGATTAGGTCAAAAGTCGAGAAATCCAGTTTATATTGATTGAAACCTATACAACTAACCGAAGTATATAAGAGAGCTTCCTCGGCAGTCTAACCGTGCAAGAGAATATGAGAGGGCGTTCCAACAAAAAAAAAAAAAGTAAACATGGTGAACAAAGTCGAATGTTTGATAGCACATCCAGCTGAAACTGAAACGCAATGGTAATAAGCAAAAAAGTGTTCTCCAGCAATTTGGTTGAATGCAAATTCACTATATTCTTGCTGAAGATGACACCGTAGATTAACCTGAAAATCAACGGGTACCATTGCAGGGTTAAAGCTATGCACTATCGATTTGTTATGGAATTCTTCAGCGACCACTCATCAAGCGAACACAAACTCGGTCAAAAAAAAATACGTTATGTAACATTGGTAGCTATCATATCATCACTGTAGCAATACAGGAATGATTCACAAAAAAAAAAAAAAAAAAAATATTCGAACACCACGATATAAAACAAGGCCACCATCATTGATTGTGCCGGCTTGTAATAAACAGTGCTTTAGTCAATTACAAGCAAAAATGTCTAACACCATTTTCACCAATGCTGAATCTGACACAGAATGCATTCTCGAAAAAGAAACCGCCATTATCAGGAGATATGACTCGACAACATAAGCAGCCAAACAATTACCAGACGACCACGTACTGTTCAAATTTCGTCTACATATGATGAGCAAAATAATTGTACTCAATATTAGAAAGCCAATGTTCAAAACAATAACAAATCGTCTAAATTTATTTGACAAAATGTCTAATTAAACGTAAAAATGGTATGCGGAACTTACACTACTGATACCAAGGGATTATTAATGTTATCGATGGAAGTCGAATTTTAAAAATATGTCCATTCCATATGCTTACTTGATACGAATACTAGAGTCAGTGTCGGTTATTTATTTTATTATGACTGTCTATGACATTATAGTCATTTTTTACATGGGCCATAAGAACAATTTCAAAAACGGTGTGTGCATAGTGACGCATCCAATTTATCACAAACTATAATTTAATTTGCAGCCCCATAGTTTAATTTATTAGCAAGCTTTTAAATGAACAACATTAGTTTTCCATATTATTGGGGTAAATATGGACTGCAGTTGAAGTCAATTTCTAATCAAGATCTTAAGGTTCATTATATTATATATAGGACAGACAGACGTTGAAAAGCCACTAACATCATAAATATCTATAGATTTTATTTCTATTGATTTTAGCAGAATGCATCGATAATCCAGAATATTGTGCGAATATAGTTCATTACGGTAATAAAATTGAAATATTGAGTTGATGAAATGTAATTGTAGTTTGATAAATTTAATATTTTTTACGGAAAAAAACTTTGTTTCTCAGTTTAGCAATCGAAACGACTGCCAGTGAATACAGTTTAAATAATCATACAAATAAGGGTTCGCCTCGGGCTGGTGACATTTTCCCGAGGAACAAAATCCCTCGGGACATAATCACGAGGGTACAAAATCCCGAGGGTACAAGTCCCGAGGATACATAATGCCGAGGGTATAACATCCCGACCGTACAAAATTCCGAGGGTAAAAAATCCCGTAATCCCGAGGGCCTAACCCCTTCTCGTGTAGCAAAATTTTAATTTGAAGTAAAATAAAAATCAAAACCGAGATTTTTATTTTTGCGGAATCGCGAGGTTTTTAACAAATGGAATTTAAAAAACCGGATATTTTTTGGGCACGATTTTATTGTCGTTACGATCTCGCCATTTTCGATATTCGATTTTTCGTATATATAATCATCTTCAAATCAAGGAAAAAATGCACTACTAGATTTTAAAATTTTCATAGGCTTGTACCCTGCGGATTTTGTATTTCGGGATTTTGTATCCTCGGGATTTTGTATCTTCGGGATTTTGTACCCTCGGGATTTTGTATCCTCGCGATTATGTATCTTCGGGATTATGTATCCTCGGGATTATGTACACTGAAAGAAATAATTTTGTGCTTGTCCATAAGTAAACCTAAATCAGCAGTATTAGCTATCATTTTAATACAATTCAACTTACCCTTGATAATCTATATTGACAATTGCCAAGTAAATGTGACCAAACTGGATAAGTAATTTCAATTCAGTTGAATAAGCTACTATTTTAATATAATTCAACTAATCCTTGGACAGCTATATTAGCAATTGCCAAGTAAATTTGCCTATACTGGATAAGTATTTCAAATCAGTAGAATTAGCTTCCGTTCTATTATAATTCAGCTTACTCGTAATAAGCTTTATTGACAATTGCCAAGTTAAAACTGAACTATGCAAAGTGAAAAAAATTGGAACTACAGATTACAGCAGTGAATTTAACTTAGAGCAAAGTAAAATTAATTATGTTAAACGTGAATTCGACGTCTTTAGCACCGCTAACCAAAACGTTTTATTTCGTTTCACCTCAATCGCTCGGATTATTTGGGCCAATCGCAGTGGATAAATTTGAACATAACATAATTTTTTAATAAAATGATTGACTAGAAATACGAAGCAGCAAACGAATAAAGGCAATATGGATCTATTATTTTCATTTCGGTATACAGTTACTTTTTGAAATGTGTTTTTACTATGAAACAAAGGCAAAGTTCAGTTGTATAGTGAATTAAGAACGAAATGGATGCAATCTATCAGTGCTTCAAGCAATTTTTAATTAATTTGAA
Organism: Tipula vernalis; assembly: GCA_958295665.1. Classification (NCBI taxonomy): domain Eukaryota; kingdom Metazoa; phylum Arthropoda; class Insecta; order Diptera; family Tipulidae; genus Tipula; species Tipula vernalis. Next base: position 415,120,914 of record OY282558.1, read on the forward strand.
TATATACACACCGGAGTTGTGCAATTTAATTACAAGTAAGTTTATTTGTTTAATATATTTTTAAAGTGGTTACAAATACATATTTCAAAACAATAAATTGTGCAGTGAATACCTACATGCAAATTCAATCAAAACTAGGCTAGAATAAAATCGGAAATAAATTTTTAAACCATTTTTTTTGTTTCGTTATAAAAAGCACGTGTTTAATGTGTGAAGGCATATCAATTATTTGTATTTCTAATTTTACCAGAGCTTAAATCTTAATAGTTATTTATTATTAGTGTAAGTGCATTGATTGTAAAAATTTATAATAATTTTTAATTATACGAAATACCTTATCAAATCACAATTATTAGTGTAATTAACGGTATATCCCGGTATTTTATGTTGTTTAGAAATTTTTTTTGCTTAAATTTCAACTACCACTTAATCTGTTGGATTGGAAATGTAACGGCGGAACAAATGATTAGCATAATATTTAATTTCTGATTTTAATTTAATTAAATACTATATTGTACATATTAAGTACATTTTTCTTTACTTATGTATAATCATCGGAGACTACTAATTTTATCAATATGTTATTTTAGGCAGCAACAGATTTAAACAAATTATTACAAATTTGACGGAAAAGGATATTGATCCATTATTCCCATCACCAGAACAGTTTGGGGCGAAAATTATTTTAAGTCATTTTATTCATCAATTACAATTAGATATCCTACATTTAAAAGATCGGGGGAGTACGAATTGTGCGATAATTAAACAAGAATTTTCGCATTTTATTTTTTTTATATAATTTCTGCTTTATTATAGAATTCTGCATCAGAATCAGATATTGATGATACCGAGTCGATGTCCTCAAGTTTAGACGAGTATTTCGCAAATTTTAATGTTAACTATAAATAGTAAAGTTTTTTAGTTTCGATTTCCTTATTTAAATTATTAATCACGAATTAATGATAAATAACTAAAATGGTTAATTGTTTTCTGTGTAACTTTCATAACGATTCGGTTAAAATATTCATAGATCATTTAAAAATATTTCATAAATGTAAAACTACCGATACATTTTTATGTTTAGAAGATAATTGTTTACAAAATTTTGAAAATATAAGTACTTTTAAAAGACATTTAATACGGCAACACTCAAATCCATCAAAAAATATTAATCCAACAGACAAAAATCATTCTGAAATTGTAAATCTTGATTATGCCGAACAGACAAATAATAGCGGTACTTTATTTCAATCCACAAGTTCTAACAATGGTTCTTGCCAAACCCAAAATTACTCTAAAAAGCTTCCGAAAGAAAATTGTCTGGTTCATTTGGAAAATTCTGAAATTCTAAATTTACATCTTTCGTTTATTTTATCATTGCATAGTAAAAGGCACTTCACAAGGAAAGATGTAACAGATATTTCGAAACAAATGACAGAATTTATTTTCCTTCCAATAAAAATTCATTTAGAAAAAATTATTGACAGTTCAAAAAGTGATAGTAATGATAAAATGTTTAAAGATAATTTTTCATCAATATTCAATTTGCTGAAATTTTCAGATAACCTTAATACTGAATACAAATTAATTAAATATTTAACTGAAAATGAATTATTTCAAACTCCAATTCAATTTTCCTTAAATGATCGAATAACTGAGGTATATCGAAATGGTATTCCATCATTAAATGAAAAAAAATTCAAGGGAATAGTTTTTCCATTAAAATTTCAGTTTAAAAAAATTTTTCAAATGAAAGGGGTGTTAAATATTGCTTTAAAAAATATCAGTAAAATTAAGGAAAGTTACAACCAATCTTTAACTCATTTTCTGCAAGGTAAACTTTGGCAGGAGAAGTGTAAAATGTACCCAAACAAAATTTTAATCCCATACTTTTTATATGCAGATGATTTTGAAATTAATAATCCTCTTGGTTCTCACGCTGGTACACATTCCATTACCGGAATATATTATAACTTCCCTATTTTCACTTCAAGTTCTAAACTGAATGATATCCATCTTGCAGCTTTGATAAGATCTCAATTCATAAAAGAATTTGGAAACGATATATCACTATACACGCTCCTAGAAGAAATTCAATTCTTAGAAATTAATGACATAGAAATTATTGTTGAAAATTTGACTTACCGTGTCCACTTCATATTAGGATTAGTATTAGGTGATAATTTAGGCTTAAACACTTTACTTGATTTCAGCAAATCTTTCTCAGCATCATATTTTTGTCGATTCTGCAAAACTGATAAAACACAAGCTGCAGTTCAACTTAAAGAAAATGTTGAACTGATTCGAAATGTAGAAAATTACAATCAAGATGTAATAACAAACGATGTTAGGGCTACTGGTATTCAAAGTGAACCTTTATTTAACCGAATTCCATCATTTCATGTAATTAATAATTTTGCAGTTGATATTATGCACGATATTTTCGAAGGTTTGTGCCATTACAACTTAGCGGCAATTTTTTCTGATTTGATAATTACTAAAAAATATTTTGATTTAGAACTGCTAAATAAATTAAAAAGAACGTTTCCTTATGGAGCTACTGAGATTGGCAATATGTCTAAAGATATAAGATCAAATCATATAAAAAATAAAAAGTTTCAATTTTCAGCACGCGAAATGTGGTGTTTTACTCATTTCTTATCTCTCATAGTTGGAGATCTCGTTCCAGAACATGATCAAACGTGGATTTTTTTTACTGAATTTGTAGAACTCATTGATATTCTTTTATCAACTTATTTTGATGATGCTATAATAAATGATTTAGAAATTCGGATTTCAAATCACAATCAAAAATATATTCAATTATTCAATGAATCACTTAAGCCAAAATTTCATTTCTTGGTTCACTACCCAAGGATTATAAGGTATTCCGGGCCATTGAAAAATATTTACTGTTTCCGTTTCGAAGCGAAACATTTAGAGCTTAAGTCTTATGCAAAAAACATAACTCCCCGAAAAAATGTGACACTTAGTATTGCTATAAAATCACAGTTGAAATTTGCTCATATGCTTATTACTCCAATTGAAAATTATACACAACTGGAAATAATAAATTTGACACAAAATAGATTTCCATCAGATATTTTTTCTGATTTTCAGTTTAATTTTCAAAATTTAAAATTCTACTCGGCCATTATCTATAAAGGCACAACATTCAAAATAGATTATTTTATTACTAGATTTAATCAATTTAATACTGAACTGTACAAAATTGCTGGCATATTTATTCATGAAGATCCCTATTTAATAGTAAAGATATACTCAACCCTCTACCTAAAACATTATATTTCATTCAAACTATTATCTGAAAGTGAGAACTTATTGATTTATCCTATGAGATATTTCAATAGTCCTCCAATCCATATTTACAAGACTAAGAAAGGAGATGTTGCACGTATAAAAAATTTCTTTTAATTTCAAATTAAAACCGTTTTACATAGAAAAACATATATCTTTTAAAAGTCCATTTTTGGTTTAATCATTTGTATAATATCGAATTCACATTTAAATATAATTTATAATGGAATCAAAAGCTCAATCGGGACTAAATAATACAGAGGTGTTTTTCGAAAGTGCTGTAATTGACCTATACAATATTGGAGATGGAAACAATGATGAGAAGCCGTTACTAGAAAACATTGATCTCAGTAGACACCACATTTCATCAGAAATAACACCTAATATTTCAAGCATATCTAAACTAACAGACGATGCCTCTAAAATGTTGAAATTGTTTCGTTCGTGGGAGTTAGAAGAATTGTTTCCTAAATTTCTGGGTAAGTTTTAGCAAATTATTTGGTATTTGTTTGTAATTAACATATCTTATTGTTCAGATCATGGTATGGATATGCAAGCTTTAGGCTGGTTACAACCTAGGCAGCTTAGTTATTTATTTAAGGAATCAGAAACTGGCATCAGGATTAAATTTGAACATCATCTTAAATTGTGGCAGGAGCAAAAAAATGACGCACAAGAATCGATCGAATTGTGGCAGGAGCAAAAAAATGACGCACAAGAATCGATCGTTGGAACATCTAATGGGGCCAATGAGGACACCATAATATCATCTACAAAGGTAAACATTATACAAAATTTACGTATCATATTGTTATTATAATACGATTAATTTTTTATAGTTAGTACAAGATATCCTGTCAAGCACGAAAAGTGGAGAAACAATTTTAAAATTTTATAAGGATAACGGTTTTATTCAAAATATCCATAGGGAGAATATGTGCTCCTTTATAGTAGATCACTATCTAATTGAGAAACGAATAAAACCTAGCGTCAAACAAATTGAAGCCATAGCTCTAAATATTATAAATACTTTTCCTGGAGAAAATTTGGTAATTAGATAATGTTTGAATTACAATTATTGGTTTGGATAACTAATTATTTGCTTATTCCTAGAATACCTATTTTATCCGTCGCGGACACAAACCACCAATTGGTAAATTGTTTAACAAATTTAGTTACCAGTCTAAAAAAATGAATAAGTTTTTGAAATTGGCATCTTCTAAAAGCGCGGATATGTCAGCTTCACAAATATCCTCATCATCAGAAGTTCATCAAAGCTCATCAAAACACAACATTTGTTTGGAAGTACCAATGTTTAAACCAAATATTTTGGAATACCAGACAATTAAAACGGAGCTTTTAAATTTACGGAGTCCAAGAGATCTTCTGTTAGAAAAATGGCAAATAACTTCCAAAGATAGGATGACTGAAATTGGAAGGAGCAACGACCCATGCCTGTCTGAAATTTTTACAGAGTGGCCATTGTATAAACATCCATTAGGACCAGAACTCATATGTATTCTATATTAGACAACATATTTTTAGCATTAACTGCTTAAAATTACAGCTTACTGGTTAAATTACAGATAAACATGGATTTCCATACAGAATATCCCAATTGTGTTACGTTGTATTCAATATGGAACGAATTTCTTAAAAAAATTCCAAGCATTGTTGAGTCCAACTTAAAGCATGCAGGCTATAGAACGAAGTTCTTCGATATTTTAAAGAAAAAGAATGAATTAAATTCTGGTTAGTAATTTTATTGTTTATGGTTATAAAAAGAATACAATTCGAATATAAATATAATAACAATGTTAATTAATGCTCTGTTTTAAATAATTTCGTTACAGATGCTTACAACATCGAGATTTTTAATATATTAAGCGCTCTTTTACCACCATCAACAATAAGCACAAATACAAAACCTAATCACTTTCTAAAGTATTCAATAAAAGACAGTCAAAAATGGTTTCTACTTCAATTTGAGACGTTAGCAGAAATGGAGGTTGAAATTGCCAAATTAAAAAAGCAAAGCTTGAACGAAAAAACACCGCTACAGCCCTTATTGATTTGCATAGGGAAGATCACTGATGCAGTACAGTTTTTAATTATGTTAGACGACGTCAAATTCTTAGAGGCTGTTGACATTCAATTTAAATCTTATCAAATTTTTCAATTGGAATATCCTAAGCCATGCTATAACGTTTGGCTATTTATTCAGCTATATTTTTATAAAATAGTTACAAAATATGACAAAAAAATACCGTCAGTAATTACGTTAATAACCGATCTCGAAAATAGGCCACAATAGGTCATTTTCTAAATTATTTTATTATATTTATAAATGAATCCAAAATTTAGTTTTATATTTTTATATTTAGTTTTATATTTTAAATGGATTAAACAAATTTAATTGTTATTTTGTTACTGGGAAGAGAGTTTTAAATAAAAATATTTTCATCAATATATATATACTTATGTATGAATAAAGAAATATTTAATATATAAATAAATACTTTGAAGTAAAAATGAATTGTATTTTGTTTTATTTTATAATCCCGCAAGTTATATATATATATATATATATATATATATATATATATATATATATATATCTATATATATATATACAATATATATATATATATATATATATATATATATATATATATATATATATATATATATAGTGTGTGTTAATTTGACGAATGCACTATTTCAAATTAGCTTTGCAATGTGTTAAATTTCGAGAGCACATTTCACCATAATGCCAATCTAATTAAAAATAGTAAATACGTCAAATTCACTTAGCTCAAATCTAATTTATGTGAATTTGACTTTACTACGGTGGCAAATTTTACTTAATATGATCTTGGTGCATTGGTAATTTAGGAATACAACTTTAGTCAATTTTACTTCCATATAATTTTAGAAATGGCTAATAGAACGTTTTGGTTAATTTATTTTAACTTATCTTATAAGCAATATTTGATAATCATTATTGTATGTATTTTACTTGTGCTTAGTTAAAACTGATTTTATTTATAGTAAAATATTTGCGTATCATTTTGTAAAATTTGCTATTGAATTATTGCAATTATGGCCGAGCGCTAAGTAAGCTGAATTCTTACATAAATATTTGTTAGTTTAGCTTATCTTTTTTCTTAAATATGCCTATTCTTTTTTCTCAGTGTATCCTCGGGATTATGTATCCTCGGGATTTTGTACCCTTGGGATTTTGTACTCTCGGAATTTTTTATCCTCGGGACTCTGACTCTCGGGATTTTGTCTCTCTCCCGTTCGCTTCATCTTGAATAAAAATAAATTTTTTTACAAACTTATCTTTTCCTATTAATTTAGTATAGAAAATTTTATTGGTGGTAACCTAAGTTCATAATCCATCGTGACCATGATCTCATCTTATTCATCATATAACGTTCAGTAATTATACTTTATCCTTTCACAAATGCAATTCAATCAATATAATTAGTAATTAAATAAAATTTTTATTTCTAGAAAGCAAATGCGGCATTCCTTCTAGAGATATTGTGTATATGTATTTATATGCACGGGCGCACACTATAAGCCACCAAAAAATAATCACAATTACGTGTTCGAACAATAAGACATATCTGTTAACACTATCCAATTACTATTTATTTTTAATATTAGCAAACAAAAATAAAAATTGTATAAGTTGCAAATTATTATTAATAAAATTACGGTTTATCGTTTTTTTTGTTGTTGTTTGTGCATACTTTTCTTATTAAAATTGTTAAACAAAGACAAAATTTTTTTGCTTTTTTTTGATGAACACCGAAAAGTTTATCTTTTAAATTAACTTGGTTTTTTTTTGTCTTCTGTATTTAATGTTAATAATAATAATAATTCATTATTTATTTAAGAAATTAATAAGATAATTTTCATTTTTGTCTTGCAATGGATATTTTATGCATATATAAATGTAAAATAAAATGTATGATGATTCGATGACTGTGCGCGGTAAGACGTAAGACGATGTATTTATATCACGAGTTAAAGACAACTGTTTTTGTTAATTTTATTACTTAAGATGAGCCGTTTACGTATTTTTTGTTGTCGTTGCTGTCCTATACGTTGTTAATGCAATAATAACTTTAATAAGTATTTTGTCAATAAATATGTTTATACGAGAGTAATAAAGTAAATTGGAACACGTATATTTTCAATAATTATTGAGTAAAATGTCTTCAAGATGTCTGTTTGTAAGTTTTCGTTACTAGTTTTCATTTTTTTATTTGTCATGTCTTTTACTTGTTTGAATTATTACATATCCGGTGCTTCCAGTAATAGTTAATATTGATTGTTTTAATGGGTATTTGTGTATCTATATAATATTTGACCAATTAGTCATTTTATGTCTTGTTAATGGACGATCGCAAGGGAATGTTTCCTTTCTATTAACCTAAATTAAAGGATATTGCTTAGACTGGTAAGTTGGATTTCAGTATCGATACTCATCATACGATTAGCAAAACGTGACTTTTTAATTTTTCTTGTTTGTCATTTATATGGTTAATCAACATAAGGTCGGAAGGGTAATGCAATAAAATAGTCTCACATGATGAACTATACATGATACTTGCGGAGAAAACCTCACGTTTTGCATGCGTAAAGACATTTAAATTTTTCAATACAAAATAAATCTATTTTTCAAAGTGTCACATTCTGTTAACCTCAAACTTAAGGAAACGTTAATTTTTCGCTTTGTTGACGCCAAATTGGATTACTTTTTTGGCTAATTTTTTGGAGGACATGGCACATTCGGGAGACTTCGAGTGAATTTTACCGAAAAATTATTTAAAATTTGGACAAACGGTGTTTGATACCATGGTGGACTAAATCAAAACTATAATTCTTAAAGTTTGCCCGGATTTCCGTCCCTTAAACTCCTCTTAGACGGAGCGTGCTTGTAACGTTCGGCTTTGGTCGACCGTTCCTAGTTGTACATGGTGTGCACTCCGGATTGTTTTTTTTGATGACGCATACACAGACGATTTAATTATAATTATTATTATTATTTTTTTTTTTGTTTATTGATTATTGATTCAATAATAATTTCATTTATCGGATTAAAGTATTCATTTGTTTTTGTGATTCACTTATGTTACGCTATTGTTTCGGTTCGCTCGTAATTTTCTTTTCAGTATGAGTAGCTGAAAGCTTTAATTCGGGGATGATGTGCTTTAGGTAAGTGTCATAGCGAAGCTGAGTCGTTCTTCTCTGTTCGCCTTTGCGGTCTAAACAGACATAGTCAAGCTTTGGAAATGTCCACCCCAATACCCTGAGTTCTAGCTGGCTTAAAATGACCGTACCAAAGTCTCTGTCTATGTAAACATTTCTGATAACAGCCGAGAGCACACTATCGGTAATGTTTCTTGCTAGGAAGGTGGTCTTGGACATTTTGGAAAGATCTCCTGATTTCTAGGTCAACGCAACTATTTTCAGCTGTTCGTCCTGTCCGCAAGTTGAGTCCTTTAGGTGTTACGGACATTTAAATTTTCTAAGAGTATGTAGCGGCTCGCGCATTTCAATTATATAAAACAGTTTTAATTTATTTAATGGTTCAAGATTTTATTTTTTTTTCACACATTAATTTTACACTTAAATTGAAAAATTTTTTCTTTATGAATTTTGTTTTTAAAATCAAATCATTGTAGATTACTCACCATTGCTGGGGTAAATTCGATTTTCAAAAAAAAAAAAAAAAAAATTTCTCAAGGTTGTTTCGTTTTTGTTGGTGGTCTCCTTTTCTCTCACGTTAGGTGAAATTTCCGACAATAACACTGATTAGCATTTATTATCAATTATTTTATTAAATTTCAACGAGCCCCTCCAATACGAAGTGACAAGCTCGTCCCGTAATTAAAGGGTATCTCGAAGCCTTAGTGCTGTGATAATTTAAAGTCATCTGCTTCAAGGTATCCATTCCTTTATTATTATTATTATCGTTTTTCATCAAATATTTTAGATATCGTTTTACGGGTCGGGTCGAAGATTATTAAATTTAATAGTCGGTTCAAGAATTTCGTTTGGTTAACAATCGGTGCATTCAATTTTGCTGTAGAAATTTCTGGATATTAGGGTTCGTTATTACAACGTACATTTAAAATCAGTTTGTTTACAAAAATTTACAAAATGGTTAATGGTAACGAGCAAAAAGACTCAAACCTCCAACAGCAAGTACCAGATCAGATGAATCAAACCGAACACACACCCTTGGAGGTATCAGCCTCAAACAATGTAATTAAATTACAACCATTTTGGCCGAATTATGTACAAAATTGGTTCTTGCTAGCTGAGATCACTTTCGATCTCCAAGGGATTAAGACAGAGAAGCAAACATTTTTACATACGTTTTATTCACTGTCGCCTAAGACCTGCGACAGTATTTCGGATTTTCTTTCACAACCCACACCCATGGAACAGTATACTGGTCTTAAAAGATTATTGTTGGAAAGATTAGCCCCGTCATTTGAGAGACAATTGGAAGCTCTCATTTCGGCTTAAAATTTGGGTGACCGAAAACCATCTGATGCGCTAAGAAGAATCCATACACTCGCGGGTACGAATTTCAACGAAAAAGTCATAAGATCGCTTTGGATTAAAAAGATACCCGAACTTATAAGATTAGCTCTTGTCGGGCAACAGGAATCAGTAGGCATTGATTCTCTGGCTAAAACCGCGGATAAGATGTCCGAGGTTAAAAACATCGACCAACAACGGACAAGTAAATCACAGGTTTCTTTTCGGCAAGATCCCGCAGCTCTAGCAACTACTCTCGCCGTCACGGCAGATGTCGGTATCATGTAAAGTTCGGTAAGGCTGCGAAGAAGTGCGTACCACCGTGCGACTTCTCATAGTCACAACAGTCGGGTTTCCATAAAACAAACATGGAAGTCATAACACTATGGGTCGGGATCCCAATAAGAACTAACCCTAATACGTCTCGGTTATTAGTATTTGACCGAATAAACGACACCACCTTCCGGTTATTCCAGTTTACAATTTCAGAAATGATTTTAATGTACTAAATCGCAATTCAAATCTAGTTTTGTCGGCCGCCAATGGCACTAATATCCATACTTAAGGCACAAACTTGCTTCAGTTGGATTTGGGACCAAAACGAACATTCACGCATGCTTTCATTTTGGCTGCTGTGAATCGTCCCATCATTAGCGCCGACTTCTTGTGTAAATTTGGACTTTTGGTTGATTTAAGGAATAAACACAATGGATCAGGTCAATACACCGACTCCGATCCATTATTCCACCACCAACAGCTACGGCACTTTGCTTAAAAGGTTTCCTCAACTTACAGCAGAGCCGAATTATAAATTGCCAGTCCGCCACAAAGTGGTCCATCACATTGTCACAGCAGAACATCTGCCTGCAAGAAGACTAGATCAAGTCCGCCATAAAGCCGCATTTACGGAATTTCAACACATGGTGGAATTAGGGATTTGCAGGCCATCTGCATCTCCTGTCTCGTGTCCATTACACATGGTTAAGAAAAAAGATTTCGATTGGCGACCATGTGGGGCTTATAGACGGTTGAACACCGTGACTATACCGGATCGTTATCCGATTCCCCAAAATTTTTTCGAAAATCGATCTTGTCACAGCGTATGCACTTGATTCCCGTTTCCTCTGAGGACGTTTTCAAAACGGCAATAACAACTTCTTTTGGCCTGTTCGAATTCACTCCAATGCCATTCGAATTACGTAATGCAGCTCAAACGTTTCAGCGTTTTATGAACGAAGTCAGTCGTAACTTAGACTTTGTTTTCGTCTATATCGACGATATTCTTGTCGCATCACAATCTGAGGAACAGCACAAACTACACCTGGAACAACTCTTCCATAGGTTAAGTGAGTATGATGTTCATATCAACAGTTCCAAGTGCGTCTTTGGCGTAGCGACTCTTGATTTTCTTAGCCACAAAATAACCCCTAATGGTATTCTGCCGTCTGAAGAACGAATTAATGCCATTAGGGAATTTCCAGCTCCAAGCTCAATCAAGTACATTCAGCGGTTCATCGGTATGGTAAATTACTACCACCGATTTATACCAAAACTTGCTGAAATACTCGCACCAGTTCACAGCTATCTGGTCATACTTCTACGTAAGCCCATATCTCCTAAGAATTTCTCTTGGACTGACAAATGTCAACAGGCATTTACGTCACTTAAGGCTGAACTTGCGAAAACAACACTGCTTGCACAATGCACATCCACTGAGCGATTCAAAGCTTAGTTAACTACTGACGCATCGAACACTGCCGTTGGGGCAGTACTGCAACAGTATAACAATGAGTGTTGGGAGCGATTGGGATTTTTCTCAAAGAAACTTTCGGATGCTGAGAAGAAATATTCTGCATTCGATCGGGAATTACTCGCAATTTACCTGGCAGTCGGGACTTCGCCATTTTTACCGACCATAAGCCTCTGACTAGGGCAATTCAGTCTAAAACTGAATGCAATCCAAGGCAATCTCGCCACTTGGATTATATTAGTTAATTTACAACGGACATCCAGCATGTTCACGGACATGACAATGGACAATGAAACGGCCGCAGGCGAGACACAATTCGACTTAAACAAAATTGCAATTGCGCAAAAAGTTGACCTAGAACTTCAGAATTTATTTTCTGGTTCCGAATGTCGCTCCGGTTCATCAATGCAAGTGTCACTTTTCAAATTGCCTGACTTCGAAATTATCTGTGAGACGTAAACTGGGTATAACCGCCCATTTATCGTAAAATCACTGCGTCGTACTACCTTCGACACTTTACATAACATTTCGCATCCTGGTGTCCGTGCTACTCGTAAATTGATTACTGCTCGATATTTTTGGCCTAGTATGAACAAAGACGTAAGCCAATGGGCTCAGTCCTGTTTGCCATCAGGTCGTTTTGAACATAACCATATAGATATAGTAGGACCACTTCCTCCATCTAATGGATATACTTATCTCCTCACCTGTGTCGATCGATTCACTCGATGGCCCGAAGCCTACTGCATGACCAATATGTCAGCTGCAACCATTGCCTTGACTTTTGTCAACAATTACGTTTCATGATTCGGCGTGCCACTTAATATCACTACTGATCAAGGAACGCAGTTTGAGTCAAAGCTTTTCAGCGAGATAACAAAACTCCTTGGCTCACATCGGATTCGTACAACGGCTTATCATCCTCAAGCCAACGGTATGGTCGAACGCTTCTACCGGCAACTCAAAGCTGCGTTAATGGCCAGAGGAAACACGATCAATTGGAGTTCGGAAATACCCATCGTATTACTGGGAATCCGAGTAACAGTAAAAGAAGATCTGAAGTGCTCACCAGCGGAAATGGTTTATGGACATACCATCAAGCTACCAGGCGAGTTCTTCTCGAAGATCCTATTTTAGCTTTACCAACCAGCGATACAGTTATCGATCAACTCCGTAACACAATACAAAACCTTATCCCGAAATCAACTCGGCAAGCCAAACAAGATGACATTTTTGTTCCAAAGGTACTTGGCAACTGTGATTTCGTGTTCGTCAAATCAGAAAAGGTTTGCACTGGCCTATCTACTCCCTATGGAGGCCGGTTTAAAGTTATTTGACGCCTTCGGAAACAGTTCACCGTGTCAATTGGTTGGATCAAACCGGCTTACGGCATACTATGTTCCACTGATGCAAAATCAGTTTATCATCAACATAAATCTGTTCGTTTTCAGCCTAACAATGAACATCCTTAGGGAGGGGAACACACTTACGGAGGAGTCCTGTAGCGGCTCGCGCATTTCAATTTTTGTGGTTAATTAAATAAAATAAAATGTTGAAGTACAACAAATACACTAACTGAAAAGTAAAATTTATTTGGTAACTGAGTATTATTTTAGAAATAAAAGCAATCGTGAATTTTTAATGCTGAGCTCTTCCATTTACGTTGTAATGAATTAATTAGGCAAATATAAACGAAAATTGTTGGAAATCTTATAAGTTTAAAAAAAGAATACAGTTTGATTCTTATTTTTATTCAATTTTGAATGAAAGGGTGTAGATTACACTTTTCAAAGAACGTACTTATAATGTTTAGGTGCATTGTCGAATGCGAATTGATCTTCTCCATTTTACATGCCCGCGTTCATTGTAATTCAAATGATTTAAAATTTAAAATTTGTCAAATCATATATTCAGTAGTCTACCTTATACCCTAATGTACCATATGCCGTTACGTACTACATATCGTTTTAAAATATGCCGTTTTGTCATATTCCGTAATGAAATATGCCGTATCGAACGGGACGTCTTCTCGAGTGTTACATAAACTTGTGATTTCATAGAAAAAAAATAGATTGATCTAAAACGGTTAAAAAAGTAATTAAAAGGCCATTTAAAACAACAAAGAATCGTAAAATTGGTTAAGGCGCATCTTAATGAGAGTTAAAATAGAAATAAACAAAGAACAGTATATTTATGATTATTAATTAAATAATTAAAAATTGTTGAAAATGAAAAAAAAAAGAAAACAGCATTTTCTTCTATTGTGGTAGAATTGTTCGTGATTTTTTTTCGCCGGCCGTAAACATTTCGTGATGTTGTATCATAAAGCTAAAACAAGTGGCTAGTGGTAAAATAAAATAACAAAAGACACAAAGAAGGCAAACAAAAAATTAGAAAAATCAAAGCCCTAAATGTATAGGTCTGTACAATTGGCGGTGCTGGACAAATATTTAGCTCCTCCATTTTATTGAAGAGCCATATTTCCCTGTTTTTAACATCGTACCGGTTAGATCTTCAATAATTTTTTAAATTTTTTTTTTATTGTATGTCATTATGTTATGATTATAAGTAACTTAAATTGTCAGTTTATTTCGTCAGTTTGTTGTTCACATTTTTTTTGATTATTTTTCAAGAGTTTATACAGCTTTACATAAAATCCTGTTTTGTTTGTTTATCTGACTGCTCGCGGGTGTGAATTAGATTCCTTTGTTGGGTCGGGATGAGTGACGAGCCGGCATTTATCTCATGCTTACGGCCAGTTTCCGTTGTTTTATTTCATTTTCGCCCAGCCTGGGGGTGGAACTTTCGTAAAAATTAGGTCCGTTCCCCTTCTGAGAGTGTTGGATGAGAGTGGATGGATTCAACTGCCATGCTTTAGGGCGGCCACCATTTCCTTCCTTATTATTATTTATTTTTTTCCTTAATTCATCTTTCCCTCTCCGATTATTTTTTTTATTTTTTTTTTGTTTTAATCAAGCATTGGCCAAGTCTGACATTCTCTGCTACGAGCGGGGATTCGGTCTTGCCAGTGGCACTCACCGGTTACAACCTATACTAGGATCTCATTAAACCGGTAATGGCAGTCGATAAAACAAAATATTTTTTGACAAACATATGTATTAAATCTGGGCCCTATTGCACCAACTACTTATCACTTATTACTTATCAACTTATCATAATTTTTGATAATTTTCTGTTGTACCAAATTGAAATTTGATAAGTATTTAATTGAGTTATAATAAGTGATAAGCACTCACTTATCAAAATTAAGTTGCACCAATTTGCGAAATGATAAATGATAAGTAATATTTTGATAAGCGATAAGTTTGAGGTTTTTGATAATTTTTTCGTAGTTCTGTTGCACTAAAAGTTTTAACTTAATAATCGACTACTTTAATGATAACTTATCCAAAATATCAATAAGAAAAGTTTCACAACTCAAAAAAATTGATAAGAGCTTCAAATTGTTGTGGTATGACGGAAGTCTGTTAAAAACGTTTTTTTTTTTGCTGTTATTGGTAAGATGAGAACTTTTGTTCAATTTTAAAAGAGTACAAATGATAATGACAATACATAATAACTTTAATTTCAAAATTTATACCGCTATTTATTGTATTCTAATAAGTTATAATATTAAGTCAGAGTAAAAACAATTTCATTCTGTTCGATATGTCATAGAGGTAAGACAGTGGTTTTTCGATATTTTAAAATTAATATAAAACTATCAAATGTAGGTATATTAACTTTCGTATATTTTCGTTTGTCACATGAACAAATTGAGCACGTTCAGCTACTAACAACACTGCATTGGTTAGGAATATCCAGGATAGAAGTTTCTTGAGTTGGGTGGTTACTCCCAGGTAGCTGCTTGCTTCGATGGAACAATGATTAATATAGATGCACCTACGGTCAATGAAGAACACTTCGCGAATTGACATGGAAAACATTCAGTGAATTCAATGATGGTGTGTGGCCCAGACCGCAGCTTTCATACAGTAAATTCAAATTGGCCAGGTAGTGTCTATGAATCCAGAATATTATCATGTACAAGGCTATTTAGTAATTTTGAGTCTTGTTTTCGCCCGTTCCTCGGTGCTGTGATTTTGGGTGACAGTGCTTTCACTTAAAGATTGGCTTATCCCACCAATGCGAAGAAATCCGGATGATATAATAGAGCAAAGATTTAATCGTGCTCATAAGTGGACGAGACGAATCGTGGAAAATCATTTTGGTTTGTATATGACGATTACAATTTTTGTATACTATATTGTAGTTAAATTCAATTTATTTGTTAATATGAATTCTCTTAATTCATTTGTTATGAAAATAAATTGTTTACATTTAATTACTGCTGAAAAATTATTTACAGTTAGAAAAGAGAATTTATTTTAAAAACAACAAAAGAAAAGTTTTACAATTGATTCTAAACACGGAAATAAGAACTCTCAATTGAGAAACGTTTCGCTTCATGTATTATTATATACATGCAAAATTGTTGTTGCTATTAAATTACAGAATAACAATTTTTTAATTGTTTTGCTATAAACATAGGTACAAAACCATTGTTTAACATATAAAATGTGCGGAAAACATATTATTTAGCAAACACTATCACATTTATAGTATTTTTGTATAGATGATTACAACTTATCATAAAAATTTGATAATTCGTCAATTGATAAGTTATAGACAATCTGATGTGCAACGCACAAAATTTGATAAGTTTTCAAATTGATAAGTGAGTGAGATTTTGTTATTTTTGGTGCAACACTTATCACTTATCATTATCAAAAAAACTAACTTATGATAAGTTGATAAGTAATAAGTTATAAGTAGTTGGTGCAATGGGGCCCTGTTCTTATTTAAATACCTTACAGAAACTTTTTATGGGGGTGATTATATCAGCTTGCTGTTTCACAAAATTGTACCGCCTCACATTTCTATTCGTAACCAAATAAATCAATGACTGTATCCGTTCGTTGAGTTTTTCCTGATAACTTAAAAATAAAAGGAAATTGTGATACCGTTAGCAAAGGTCAATATAGTATCAAGTTTTTCTGATCTCCGTTCAATTTCCATCACTCCTACTATGTCTAAAATGTCTTAAATTAAAACCCCAAATGGAATTTGACTTAACAATAATCACTATGTTGATAAACTACATCGGTATTTCGAGTTAGGCACAGCCTGCTACTGCATTGATTAACGTAGTTGATTATTTGGCTTCCGTCCTTGATAAGTCACGCAGTCTTGCTGTTTTGAAACAATTACAATTTGCTAAATAGCAACTGTTCGCTTAGTTTTTTTTGGAAAGAGTTTATAGGTGGTTTATGCGAGTCTGTCTATTAAATGCTTCTAAAACAAAGGCTTTTTTGGTATCAGAAAAATTAATTTCCTTTAGTCTCGATCAACGCAGCTCAGATACTTTTTAGTGACTGCATGAAGGGTCTTGGACTTATCATTGATAGACCTTCAAAAACGTACATACTGGAGAGGGCTTAGGGTTTACTTGGTGAAGCCCTCTTCTAAGCAATTACTTCACGGCACTTATAATAATTCTACAAGACATATTTACAATCTTAAGTGGAATAACCATTTTTTTGTTTTATGAGTCTGTTTTTGGTTCAAACTTGGTAAATAATTTTAAATTGAGGATGGTGCTCTTCATGCATAAATTGGTTTACTTCCAAGATGCTAAATATCTTTTTTAATATTGAAAATAAAATTTGCATCTTTGCTGAGAACATAACAAAACATTATACCCAGTGGCGTTACTAGGTACCGGTACCACCCGTAGTCGAGGGGGGGGGAGCGGGCACAGTTATTGGGCCTTACGAGATTTATCAGGCGTTTGAATATTAGTTCAAAGTCAAGATTAGATAGATGGAAGCTCAAATTATGTTTAAAATAGACCACCATTTCAAATTTGCAGACCAGAACATTTCTATAGAAAATATTCAACAATTTCTTCTCGGTTGCTGAAGGTGCTCACACAAATAAAAATGGGTTTATGTTTTGAGATAGATATTTAAATTTGCAAATTTTTTATGCGCATCAAATTCAACCTTTTACAAATCACGTTTTGATTAGAAAAGGTTGAATTTGATTTGCAAAAAAGATTGAATGTTGTGACAACTGATTAAATTTCTTTTGCAAAAGTTAAATTTTATTTGAAAAAGGTTGATCTGATTTTTTAGGGAAGGAGCTAATACTAATCTGAAAAACAAGAAATTGTTGAAACTAATTCCCTATTTCCCTCATTAGTAGCGCCTTTGTCTTTAGAAAGGGGATTAAACGGATACTTGAGCCAAATCAGTCAGTATCTATAACGAAATCGATTTAGAACTAAATTTACCGCTAAACCATAGGTAAAAGCGGTTTCAAATATAAGGAAATTACAAATTCAAATTAATTTTGCAATTAGTGATGGTGATTTTTTTTTCTTCTTTTTGGCGAGTTTTCGTGTTTCACATCCCCTTATTTGAAATTATATGTCTTAATCACTTTTTAAAATTTGTCGAAATTATTGCAGTATATACACTGCAAATGCATGCAAATGTGGTGCATGATGTTCGAGATTTCTTAATTGGTGTTTCGGAAGAGTCAGATTATTGAGATTTTCGGGGTTATTCGAGAATCTTTGAGGGTTGCATCCTTATTGCTTATTATTAGTAACATTAAATTACTTGACAAATAATTCAATATTTATAAGCTTCTTTCTAGATTTTCCAGGCTTTCCAAAATTACTTATTAATATCCAAATTTTTTGGTATTATTGAAATTGATCGAGATCGATCGAGACTCACATAATATAGAGATTTTTCGATTTTTTCTACAAGTGAAATTTCTCGTTTTTCGACATTCCTAGGTTTATTCGAGAATTTTTGAAGATTTTCAAATTTATTCGAATTTTGTTAGGCAATGTTCTACGCTTAGCTTGAATTGTGGCAATTTATGCAGAGTTGCAAATATAAATCTGAATCTTGATAGTACATTTTTCGAAATCGTTAAAGCATTGAGTTGATTGCAGGAAATTTCGTTTTATTTGAAGCCATTAAACTGAATCACGTTCTGTATCGTATATTCTCTCGAAATTAGATACTTTTAATTAATGCGAGGCTGGACAATACGAAGAAATAAGATTTTAACTGAAAGCTTTACTTGTTCATAGGTACAAAAAGCATTTTAGGGGTCCAAGAAAAATTTTGCGGGGAGCCCGAAATTTGTAGTTATGCTACTGATTATACTCTATAACAAAAAATTGTTTAGAATAAGCCATGTTGCTTCCTAATTGGATGTATTCCAAAACTTGCATACTTCATCCTAATTTTTCATTTCCCCGAATATTGTTTAAAAATCATTTTAGATCCTATTTCCGTCGCATTTATCGAATTTTATCCTAATCGCTTAAGAAATATCCACCTCGCTAGAGTCATGTTCAATGTAAATAAAAATCGATTGTAAGAAATTCACTACTATACACGTCAGGGCGAAACAAAACAAATTGCTGTTTTTGGATGCTGTAGCCTTTTACTTCCTGAAACTGTTCCGATTCTAGAGACATTTTTAATAGTAGTTAAACAGTAAGAATCATAACACGTTAATCGTCACAAGCAAACCGGCTCAAAAATTGGCATTCCCAATAAAATCCATATACTAATACGATGTGCCTCAGGTCAATCTTTTTGACTTAATTTTTAATTTTTCATTTGACGACTAGAAGACAGTTACACTTCCTACGTAAAATGGTTAAACCGAAATTCAACTTACAAAATATGTGTTAGTCATTTAGATCAGTATAGTCTACTCTCATCTTCAGCACCAGTTTAATTTAACCCCATTGACTTTGAAGACGAACCAGCTTTTCCTATTATTCTAAGCAATCAGAATATACGGGGGCATTTTCTGAGATGTGAGTGACTCAGTAGCCGATTGACCGAGCCAGCATATTCACTGTCCTTTAATGTCCACCATTCGAAAATAAATCCTGTTTCCTGCAAACATCTTATCTGCTATCATTGTCGTATTTAAGGTTAAAAATCACACGCATTTACTCATTAATAACATTTGGTTACATTCAATTGACGTTCGATTCTTATGAATGACTAGTATGAACTAACCAACTGTATAAAAAGGTCGAAAATTTAGCCAAAAAAAAAAATCGACCTGAGGTATACAGCATAAGTGAATATTTGTAACCTACTGAAATTTGAGACAAATAATTTGTAATAAAACACCGCTCCCTCTAGTCAATCAGTAAGATAAACACTATCGAAGAAAACTTCATGCCAAAACGACAAGATACACAATGCGACCTAAAAGTATTTCAATTTTCACTTAACAAACTTCTGAGGGATTAGAAAATAAAAAAAATTCAATTTCAACTCTAAAATAAATTGAGTTGAATTTACCGAGTAGTATTAAATGCTGCATCTTTATTGTGAAAATCCCTAAGATTCCCCCAATTTCAGAAAATTCTTTATGCGGAATACCACTCAAAGGATTTTTCTAAAATTTATAATTTCTCAGAGATTTCCGATCATTTGGAAGGATCTAAGATACAGCATTCACTCATAAATTTCACTCAAATTGTTTTCCAAATAAGTTTTTCATGTTTTTTAGCCTATTGTTCGAGCCGAAATTGAAAAGATTTTATTTTCTAGTCCAACAGTAAAAATTTGTCGAGTGGAACTTGGAATACTTTAGGTCGCATTGTGTTTCTTGTCGTTAGTTTAGGTTACTGTTTGACTAAAGGCAGTGAAAATTTATACCAAATAGCCTTTATGTTATGAGTTACGCAGTCCATTTTTCGAAATTTTCTCTGGATTCGTCAGAATTTTGGAAATCTCAGAGATTTCCGTCACATGTTTGAGTAGGGTAGTTTTTCTAAGCTTATGGTTTCCAAACCATTATCGAACCCGTACAAGAAAAACTAAATTATTTTTAAACAAAAAGCGGTTTACTAGCATGAGGAGTGATTTTTCTAATCTATCTATCTAACTGATGGGCAAAAAAATTAAAAAGTTTTAATTTTTTAGTCCATCAGTAAAAAGCTTTTGAGTGGGAATTGGAATACTCTTAAGCTTAGTATATATTTTGTTATTTTTGCATAAACTTCACTCTAATAACTATACTGATCTGTGGATCAAACT
Organism: Tipula vernalis; assembly: GCA_958295665.1. NCBI lineage: Eukaryota > Metazoa > Arthropoda > Insecta > Diptera > Tipulidae > Tipula > Tipula vernalis. Next base: position 415,141,701 of record OY282558.1, read on the forward strand.
ACTGACTTGTATGGTCAAATTGATAAAATGTCAGCTACTTTGCTGAAAATCGTGATTATTATAACATTTGACGTTGGTTGTGTTAATTTTTAATTTTTTTTTTTACTTATTTGATCTTTTGGATCAGTAAGGGAAACAAGAGTCAAAATAATTAAATGTGTACCGACTAGGGCGTGCAATGTTTGGACTGAAGTAATTTTCGTTTTTTTTTAGTAAATATTTAGGGCAATATATACCGTGGGCTTACAATAAAATTGAAACTCATCAATAAATTAAATTACAATTATAACAGTTATCGAGGAATTAAGTTCAGTGCGACAAACTGTAATTATTACTAAGGAGTTGTAACGATTAACCCTTATGTGCGTGGCAAGGTACAATTGTACCTTTTGCGTTTATAATTCAATAATTTGTAAGTTTCACATTCAGCTACACACCTATCAATTTTATTTAGCCTCAACTAAGTATTCTTACGTAAGATTAAGCTATTTCCAACAATCTTGTAGAGTAAAAAAAAAGTGTTTTTAGCGGAAATGGAACAGTACCACTTTAACGGGTGGCTAAGGTACATTTGTACCTATAAAAAATAAGTATGAAAGCTTCTTCAATGAATCCATTTTATTTGAAAAAAGTGAACATAGGTTAAAAAATTATTATTATAATATACATTCATTACATTTTGTTATTGCTTCTGAGTGCTCGTTGCAAATCGGCCGTTTGCAGACCGAACAATTTTTTCGTGTTTTGCGTTGAAATGATGAAACCGTTCGACAAACATAACAGCTTCCAACATGTGGGCTTCCAGTTCTAGGAACAGACGAGCTCGATTGATGAACAACGATTACCGGGCGCCCCATCATGCATTGTATTCCAGAGCGGGGTGAAAATTGAGCCATAACTTTTTGATTTGTAGCTCGTTCTTCAATAGTCGGCATCGCCAACTGTTTGCCTAGGTCTTGAAGAAAGGTGCGTCGACTGTGCGAAGACTTGGAAGTAAACGGATTATTTTTCGAATAAATTATATACGTTGCAAGGGCAGCTACATCTATTATATTGTAAAACATTGCTTGTGGCCACCGAAGCGTCCTACGTTTTGTAGTGTAGTGCGTTAGCATTTTATCCATGCTATCGACACCTCCCTTGGTCGAATTGTAGTATATTATCGCTTCGGGTTTGCATTTGGGACCATCCGTGTTGATAGTGGTATGCATTGTTGAAAGCAAAGTAACAATACGGTTTTTTTTTGGGACATATGAGCAAAGGCTAACTTTTCCATCATCGCTGAACCCAAATGAGGACGAAAATTCGGTCTTAGTACTTGATTTTTTCATTTCGGTTGGGATGTACGTTTTATTTTGTTTCAGTGTTCCCACCATCGTCAACTGCCACGACAACAACAAACGCGCCAAGGGCAAAGCAGAGAAAAAATTATCCATTGTTATATTGCGGCCTGAACCCTTAAATTGATAGCATAAATCCCGAACAACCCGTTGCCCTTGATCCCTTTCCGGTCCACCGGGCCCTTTTCCAGTATACAGCTGGCCGGTTATGGGATAAGATGTTTTTGCGTCACAAACCCAAAATATCTTCAAACCATATTTGGCCGGCTTAGATGGAATGTACTGTGTAAATCTTGTTCTACCTCTATAAGGAAACAGTTGCTCGTCGACGGTTACACAGTCGGATGCCACATATTTTGATGCCAAATTGTCATTAAGCATCAACCAGATATCCGTGATGGCAGCTGCTTTATCTGTAAGTAACCGTTCAGCTCGGGTGGCTTCATTATCAAATCGAATGAACCGACATAAGCTCCTAAAACGGTCATTTGACATGGTCGCTCGGTATAAAGGATATGAATCTGAACGCCATAGAACGCTGTGATGTTCGGAATTTGAGTGATGCATACCCATTGTTATAAGCACTCCGATATAACTGTAGAACTCTTTTGAAGTCAAGTGTTTCCAACTTCTGGTATTTTTGTCCGGATTCTCTTCATTCCATTTTGCAAACGTTCGGTCAGCTTTTCGATTCGTTGCACGTACTATTATGTCCACCATCATTTCAGAAAAAATGCATTTGAATGTGTCAGCGATGGATAATTGTTTTGTGGATAAAACTGGTCCAGACTTTTGGCGCAAAATATTATGCTTCTGAGTTCGAGTAGTTGTCGGTGGTACTTTTCTCCAAATTGTACCATCTTTAGCCACAAAATCGGAACCTGATGAGGCACTCACACTAGAATTTGCAGCGTCATCATCAGAATCGTCAGCTGGTTCATATTCGTCTGGTACGTTTTCATTAAACTCGATTTGATTGTCCTGAGCTATATACGCATTTTCGGCATCGGATATATCGTCCATATCGAGATCATTTGATCGAGGTGATGGAACCCATTCGTCCTCGGTGCCATCATTTTCAAAATCATTGTCGCTGTCGCTGTTTTCCTCATTAAAAAGCGCGATTAAGTAGGCTTGCTGTTGATCATAAGTAAGCCTAAAACGGAGAGGAATAATAGTGTTACGTTGCATAGATACAAATTATCAGACTTACCGACTGTATTCTGCTTGTGATATTTCGTTCATACTAATTTGCGTTTAGTTTCTCTAAATAGGTGTAAAGTATATGTTGTTTATGTATAAGTATACTTATTCACTTCACAATTATTTATTTTTCACTGCAAACCACTGGAATGTATTGCACAGCAAGTTAAATAAAAGACTGAGTGAATGATTGTGTTATAATATAAATCAAACAGAAACAAAATAAAAAAACAAAAGCAAATTACGGTAATTTTGCCGCTACTTTTAATTATTTGTGTTTTGTTTTTGTTTTCAATGATTTTCTTTTCTACCATACTTGGATTGGATATTGCTATTTCATTTTATTTAGATGATAAACAATATTCGTGCGGAAAAAATCTACTTATTAGTGCATTTTCCATACAAAACGTATGGAGGTACAAATGTACCTTAGCCACCTCGGAAATGAAGAAAAATTTGCCACGCACACAAAGGTTAATAAAATAAATTTTTCTGCGGAACTTCAAAACAAATGACCGAGTTAAATTCAAGATAAACATTTTACGATGCTACCTACCAATTTCACCCCTATAACGAGTATAATGAAGATTAAGTCATTAATGTGACAACCATCCACTTTCCACCAAACACACAATTAATAACTTAATGCACAATAAAAAAAAATCACCTGCTTCAACGACTCCTTCAATAATAACAATAATCAATCCAAATTCAATTAAACGTTCTTGTTATCAAGCGAAATACAAAAAAAAAGCCTTTCGTATACAATAAAATGGAGCTAAACGTTTTAATTAAATGCGGACACAAAACGTATAATTATCGTCCGTTATCTCTTCCATTCACTATACATACCAAGTCTCTGTATATCTATACATACCGTGTTTATAAAAATAAAAGCGAAGTCACCACCATAAAATTAAACCGTCGATAAATAGATTTTCTTCTTGTTTTCAGGTGTTTCGAAGGAATTTGTCGTTTTTGCTTCTTAACTTCTTATTTGTTTTTTTTTTTTTGTATACAGTTCATTTAAAAAGATTAAAATAATTAAATGATAACAAAATGGTTTTTATCAGTGCGCGCGCACCTGGCACATAATTAAACCTTTTCTTATTATATAAATTAAGTCATATGAATTTGTCGGTGTTAACGCGATGATTTTCTTATATCTAAAGAGAGGTTGCACTTTGTACAGGTTTACAACTAGATTTGTATGCCAAAAATATGTTACAAACCCTTTGAATACGCGAGTGCACTCGAAAACACATTTTCTTAATAGGTCGCATATTTTAAATCCGTTGAGCGTGATCAATAATAAGATAACAAGCAGAATATTAATAATTTTTTAATTATAAAACAACAACAAATTAATGCAAATTAAATAATTTGTAATGATGTTTTAACGTTGATATATCACGCGCACAGCAGTGACGAAAATACACTATTTCTGTAAATTGTGTGCGATTGTTATCTGTTGTAGTAGAATTGACAAAATGGCAGAGCAAATACACTGTTTTTGTTTTTTTATGTTGAGTTAATTAAAATTTAATTGCAATGAATTTGTATCTGTCTTATATCTAATCTCGGCTATTTTTATTTTGGTTCTGGTTGGATGATTGGCATCATTTCGAAATTTTGTATTTTATTTTGGTGTGCGTTGCCAAAAAAAATTAACGCGTTGGCAAATTATATTTTTACGATGATGTAGTTGTTTCGTAGAATTTTGTGATTTTTATCAGTTCCGTAGACCGATTTTTTTTTGTATAATTATAGACCTCGCCAATTATTAAAAATTCTAGTGAAGTATTTTGAGAATGATTTTTCAGTTTGAAAATAGTATTTTACAGCCCCGTCCTGTTAAACTATCAGTATGTTTGGCTTACTAAAACATAGGAAATAGGTTTTGGTGATGGTGAATGACTATTCCGGTGAGGTCTAAACGACGATTCTAAAAGTAGAATATAGAATCAATAATGAGTGAATAATTAATCCACTCATTATTCAGATAATATTCATTCATCATTTAGTCATTTTCATTAAATATTCACAGATTTTCACACAATATTCACTAATTTTTCACTCATTACATACTCATAATTCACTCATTATTCACTAATGAAAGATGAACTCACAAATTTTTCACTCATTAATCTCTTATTCTTCAGTCGAAGAAAATGAATCATGAGTGTGTAATGAAAGAATAAATATTGAATAATCAGTGAATAATGAGTAATTTTCATTACTCACTGATTTTTTTTTCATTACTAATAATTCATATTTCAGCTAGTAATGAGTGGCTAATAAATGAATAACTTGTGAAAATCAGTTATTAACACTAAACAATTATCGAATAATCTATGGATAATGAGTGAATATTCAGTGAATAAGAATATGACTAATAAATATGAATAATCAGTGAATAATGAGAGTATTGTTTTGTATCTCCATTTATGAGCTTAGGGTGTCTATATTAGCCTGGACCATCGAAGTCTGTTGAGGACTATTACTTTTATATGCTGGTCTTCCAACTTTTCTTTTCGTTGATTCGGCTTCTATTTGTTCTGCATTGATGTGCACGGTTAATACTTGAAGTCATTTGCAGTCCGGTTGATAACTGAGTTGTACTTACACAATTAGTAAAATTTGAACTGTATATTTTTTATTTAATATTTGAACGTTTTTCACTTTGACGAGTGTTTGTATTATGGTGTACACTTGTCCAAAACTACCTATTTTTTTAACTAGATGACCTTAACTGTTCATAGTCCACACGCTGGCATACATAATCATTGTAGTATAATTTAATTATTTCATACAACATCTCTTAAGAATTTTTTTTTCGGCTTTTGGCAGAATTATTTCTACTTTTTTTGCAGTAGATGTGTTAAGAGGGATTGGCCTCTTTAATTTTCGGTGAACAATTAATATCAAATTAAATTCTTAATAAATAATTCTTATGGGTATAATACACACACAAATGAGGTTTCTCCATGGGTTTTTGATATTTGATGTAGTGAATAATAATTCGCTATGTCAGTACGATCTGGCCAAATATTTAATGTAAGTGGCTAGAGTGGAATTTTTTGTAGTTGGGTCGTAGCTACCTGATGAGTAGACAAACTTTTCACTACGAAACCAAACTACCAAAATAAAGAACTCATGGAGGGTTCTCATTTTTGCAGAGTAATACATTGGTATAACTCTTTGGGCCTTGGAGCAAAATTAGGAGGAGGGGGCAATGATATTTCTATTTTTTTTGCAGTGGATGTGTTATGAGGGATTCGCCTCCGTGCCGTCGAAGTGAGTACAATCGGAGTATTTGTACTACTTTCGCTTAGTGCTTACTCCTGTACTCCGTTATTTCATTTTGTACTCCAGTGTTTTAATAACTGCTATTCTAATAATACTTTGACACAATATTTTAACTTATCGGCTTTTGCTTGCAGTAATTAAAATATTTCGGGAATATCAGGCTTTTTCATAAAGCATTTTTTCAATACTAATTTATAATGGTTTCTGTCATTTTTAGGCAAAAAATTTCTTAAATTTAGATTAGCACTTCTATATAAAAATAATACTGTAAGATAATTTCTGCAGTCACTTAACCTTTCCAGACTTGAAAGTTCTGTGGAAGTCTGGATTTATGCAGTGTGATATGGGAAATTTCATTCGTCCAATACGCTTTGACATCAATATTCCTAAATCCTTTGCTTACATTTGAATAAAATCCAGATTTACAGACATATTTCTTGTCTGGCAAGGTTAAATACTGACAGCATACATTGTCTCTCAGTTTTATTTTGGCCTTCTCGCCTACTTAGATAGGATCTATGTGGGAATAGTGTGACCGTATGTCGTGGTTTCTCTGGAGATGTTGTTGGTTTTCAAACTTCTCTGCCCATCCAGGAAAATATCTTACATTGTCCTGGTTTTTAGATAATATTCATTCAGATCGCTTAACTTATTAGCGGCATGCAAAATGTACGAGGGCCATCAAAATAATAATTTAAACAAAATTTAATTCGAACTTCAAAATTTAATTCGATTTAATATGTTTAAGGTTAGGAACTATTTATATAGAATCGGTTATAAACACAAAGGTGTGTATTCCGTTCGGTGCCGGAGGTGAAGAAAATTGTGTACGGAAAACCAAAATTGGTAAATCGTATTTTTGATTTATGGTATCGATCATAATACAATTAGTACAAGTAGTGTTTCAAAATATTTCTTGCCGTTAGCCCATGTTTTGTATTAAAAATTCTGATTCCCTACCTTTATGGCAGAACATTATTTAAGGCCATGAAATCATAGGTTTTATAATAGGAACTATTTATAGAATTTATAAAATATCGCAGATAATAAATTTCACTAAAATCGATCAACAAATGTGCTTGATTCATCCATTTGATGCTGGAGACTAGTCTAAATTAGCTAAGTATATTTAGAAATAAATTTGATGAATATCATTTTAGATTTAAAGTTTTAAGTCAAAAATATCCTGAATTTGAGCCATGGTTTAATTAAGAAGTCCGACTTCAGATGATATGGAGAAAGGAATTTTCCAGAGCCGAAATTAATGAATTTTATACTAGGAATTACTTAAAGAATCGATTCAACATCTTACATAAATCTCAGTGCCACCTAGTTCCATTTGAAGCTGGAAACGTACTACCCTACCTGGATGGGTTGTCTATGTAAAAAACAGAAAATTGGTGAAGCAACGTTTCTGATAAATGGCAACAACCAAAACATCATTAGTGGTGTCCCGCAATATTTATTGAATTTGGCTCTTAATTTATTTACAATAACAAATCCGATCCAAAATAAGGTGACCCAAGAAATTTTCAGAGGGTCCCCATATTAGGGACTACTGATAGAATCGGCTTAATAACTCAGATATAAAATTTCACTAAAAACCATTGACAAACGTGCTCTATTTGGTGATGGAACCTGGGAATGTAGGAAGGGCCTGGAGTGGGTATGAAAGTAAAAAACAAATTTTTCTTTGGCAAATCTGATTTCCCGAAATTTGTTTCTAAAAACCAAAGGGTCATTATAGTGTCTTGCAATATTTGTTGAATTCTGACCCAAATGGTGATTACGCACAAATTACATTGAAATTTATTTTCTGACTTAACCAATATATTTGATGATCAATGAATTAATTGTTACACTTCCAAATTATTAATCAAGTTAGCGGGTTTAAAATTTTTCTAGAAGAGATTTCATCATGTGCATGTTTTGTAACCAGTCGTCACTACCCAACCAACTTTATATAGAAATTTTTCAGACTTCTTCTAGGTTTAGTAATTTATGACCTGGTCACCCTAGCTACCTATTGTGTTATCGTCTGGCAATAACATTTCCTTAAATTGCACCAAAATATCTTCCAATTATGACAAACATATTCGCATATTTGACCTGTCTGAATTGGGCATACCTGCCAAAATTCCAATGTTGAAAGTGAAAAGGGTTCTTCTCTACGAGAAAAACTTAAAAAATCTCAAAACGATAATCTAAAACCATCTGTGATTTCGTGGAAAGTTGTAACCGCTTTAAAAAACTATTTAGCTCGAGCAGTATACAGAGCTTAATGCTTTAACAGTAAAATAGATAAAGAGCTCTAAACCAATAAATGAAACAGTTTTTTTGTAATATTCAAATTTGGATCAAAAACAATAAAAATTATTTATGTCTAAGGTGTAACTATCGCATTTCGTATGCACTCTCATCTGTCTAGAAATGCTCCCCAGAAAATTTGAAACGTACTCCGTTTAAAGTTTTCAGAGCGACAGCACTGTTGGCCTCTTTATTTTTCTTATTTACCAAATCGAAAATATTGAGAATTAATATATTTGACCATAAAAAGCCGAAAAAATCAATTGATACAACATCTCGTCTTAAACCAACCAACTCTCTCTCTCTCTGTTCATTTCAAATAATTTTTTGTTTATTTCAAATTAAATTGAATATTTAGTTCTAAACGCATTGCCACAGACCTGGATGGACATTTAAATGATAACTTACTTGCTAATCTATATGCCCTCAAGCAAGCTTTTTAACTCGAAGCCGAACACCTCTCTCTTAAGCCAGCACAAGCTCATAATGCTGCAGAGACACCTACTAACCAATTGCTCGACCACAGATGGATGCTTGCAAGAATCACCGATATTGATCAAGTAACCGAAAGATTAGGCAAACTATAAACCAGTAGTCTGTGTTATAAACAATCGTGTTTGACTTTAAGAAACTTTGCTCGGAGATAGTTTCGGTGGTAGTGACCTAAGCAAACAATACTGACAACCGACATCTAATGCAACTTTCAATGAAAAATGTACGCTGCCAAACTAATTGTCCTTTAGCCAAATGGAATACTTCTTATAGAAGATTTTATGTTTCGTGTTAGCATATTTGATATCTGATACCAAGCTTTGAAATGAAAAATGTATTCTTTTGGCAGGAGTAACTGTATCATAATCGCATGATTATGAAATTCCCCGTAATTTAAAGCCCGTAAACAATGACCTAGAGAACCTTTTATAGAATTATATAATGGGCTTTCAAGCCAATAATCTGCAATATTCCATTCAGCAGCCAGAAACAGAAACTCTGCATATGTTAAAACGTAATAGGAGGCCAGGCCTTCAGAATGCTTTAGCCGCTCGTAATGTTAATAGTATGGATGAACTACTACGACAATGTAACATAAGTTTGGAAGAATTTCGAAAACGAACTCTTTGTGAACTCGACCTTTTCCCTAATTCAAAGGCAAGCCTGCCTTTGTACTGTTTCCAACTATAAAATCTTCAAATCCTTCATATCAAAATTAAAAAAACTTTTAAGTGAAAAATCCTGATACACCATTAACTATCTGCTGGAATTGCCGAGACATTAGGCATATCTATGATTGCTGTGTCAACGAGCGTACCAGACTTTGTTGGGGATGTGGATGTGGATGGTTCGATTTGTTTTGGTTGTAATTCGGGAAAAGAACAATGGAAAAACCGCAATATTGGGAATTGAGGCCCTCCAACGGAGTCGGTCCAACAAAACTACGCTATCATTAAGCCGGAATGCTATGTAGCGGTGCAGTATAAAACATTATCGTGTTTATATCGAGGGAATTACTTTAGTTAAATGATTTTTAATATGTTTTGAAGATTGTGAAGAGAATTCAATCCAGTTTCGAACTGATGAGCTTATGATTATGAAAAATCAATCTTCTCATCAGGCCGCGGCGACTGGACTGATTATACCACAATTTACATTCTATATATACTATAAGCTACAACCACTAATACTAACTCGTTGCAACCTCTAAATCCAATCTGCAAAAAATTTATCTAAAAGTATCCGGTGGTCCAAGTCGTACAAGAGAATTATTAAGTCCTTCGTGTAGCGGATTCATTTAATTAAGAAGAGCATCTTCTGAAGACCAATTCTGAACCCAAATTGACAAGAATTAAGATAATTAAAAGAGTTTATATAGTCAATAAAACGGGGTTTTACCGATTCACTCCGGCAGAAGTGAAATCGGCCGATAGTTGCATAATAATAAGCGATAACCTTTTTTGAAGAGCGTAAATATACCTTCCGTAATACTATGATTAAATAGTTCGCACAAAATATCAACAATGTTGTAATTAATTTCTTTTAAGATGGCACTGCTTAGTCCAATATTATTGGTCGCAAATTTGGATTACAAAGAATTTATAATAAAAAATAATTCTGTCGACGTGATTGGCCGTAAGAAACAATTTCTATTGGAAGGATTATCTAAAATCATAGTACTCGCGCGATGTGACTGAGTATAATTACTGTTAGATCTCATCGATGTAACAATATTTTGAAAATACCAATATCAAAATGTAAAGAAATTTGTGTACCCAATTCATCGATTATTTCCGAGATTGCGTTTTAACGCATCCCTTTGTTCAGTATTTCATTTTCCAATTCCCACTGCTTTTGACAATTGCCTCCCGCTCTTTGAAATTTGTTAAAATAGTATTTCGATTTTGCGTTCATAATTTGTTTATTCAATTCACTCGAATATGTACTTGTAATAGTACTTCTTCAGATTGGAATTTTGACTATGTTTCTTAAGTTTCTTGCGAAATTGGTTTTTCTTTATTACCACCAAAGCATCTGTAATCCAAGGTTTGCGTTTTAAAGTTTTTTTACGCGTTGCAAATACATATTTACATTTAATGATATAATTATTTAAAATGTAGAGGAACAAATCAAACGCTTCTGAACTATTGACTAGAGCCAATACAGGGGATCACAATTCTTGAACTAACAAATTATTTAATAATTTAAAATCTATTTTAAATTTAGCAGTTACTTTCAAAACAGATTGATCAATAGGGTTGTCTTCTAATAATATAGATACGAATATAGCGCAATGATCAGTAATTCTCATATCTAAGACAGATGATCTCACATCAATATGAGAGCCTTTGAACTATACATGGTCAATGCAAGTTGAAGACAAATTAGAAATCCTAGTTGGAGCATTGATAGTTCACATTTAAATCATCAGCTATGTAAACTGCAACACCACCAGAACGGTATTTATTATTACAATTAGCATACAATTTGTAGCCTAGTATTGCATAACTATCAACCTCATTATCATTTATCCAAATTTCAGACAAAGCTATTAATTTAGGCGCTACACAAAAAAGATTGAAGATGGCAAACTAAACAATCATAATTTTTACGCAAGCTACGTATATTTTGGTGCATGACACAAAAATTGTGACCTTTAGAATGAGCAGTCATGGAAGGATGGGAAGGTAAAGACAAGCTAGGATATAAAGATTCGTTAAATAAATTACACATAAATAACAATTAATAAAAAAATAAATATACCAATTAGAGTTTGTTTAGGTCCTCTATTGAATTAACCAGCTTGATTGGTTCACCATTCTCCTTCCTCATATGTATCGTAGAATTCCTAATCCAAAGGTACTTATAACTGCGATCAATTTTAGCCTTTTCAGCTGCCATAAATAACTGCCTTTTCTTGATGTTAAACATTAGTTAATGAAAATAGGAGTTGCATGATGAACATCAGCACTAAATGAAGTTGTGTTTAGTATTAGTTTTGCCTTGTATTTCTTATCCAAAATCAAATCCTTGGTTTTTCTTGATAAAAATTAACACTACATCCTACGGTGCTTTAGTATTACCAATGGAAAATGATTTTCTCTTTTTTATAAAGCAATAGTCGATGTCATGAGTTGTAAATGATGAAATACTGAGCCCGTTAATAAATAATTTCACAACGGTATCATCAACACTGGTAGAATCATTTGTAGGCAAACCGGTAATACCTAAGCATTTTTCCTTTGATAATTTTTCCAAGTATTTAGTTTGCTGTTGGTTTTCGTTGATTATTGTTTTCAGTTGTGCGTTTTCAACTTCTAAATTTTTTACTAGAGAAAATCAGTTCTCGTATTCCTTTAACTGATTAAATACCTTAGAAAAATTCGATTTGATGTCGTCTTTCATACTGATAACTTCGACAAACAGCATTTTCAAGGTCATGTTTGAATTAATTATACCCGATGAATTTTCATCAGCCATACTCCCGCCCGAACTATTTGCTCATAATTAACAAATCTAAGATTTAGAAGTTACCTCAATATTATTAATCTTGGCACTGTCCAACATTACAAATTCGAGATGAAATAATTTAAGAAATACTACAAATTTTATTTTATTTTTGTGTTCAGCACCACGAATAATTTTAACGTTTCATTTATGGCACAACAACAAGTTTATTATATAAACAAGTAAAAATCACGTTGGATTAAAAGATTTAATTCATAGTATTAAAATACACTTTAAATTTAATAGTTTTAATTATGACAACATTCACAACATTATAAAACAAAATTTTTATAATGTCAATATATAAACAGATATCCCTCAATTGAATTTTACTTCTCCGGCGTTTGTATCTGATAAGTACGCAAATCTGCCAAAATATTGGTTGAATTAATAAATGCTGTACACAATCCCCATCTTCAATTTTCTAGAAAATTATATTTTCCAGCAATATTTCCCTCCACAATCCCTTATATCGTATAACGCTCAATAATTTAATTCAAAGATATTATGCGATTTACTTGGCAAGGAGTGACAGTCCGAATTTTATCCGAATTTATCTGAAAGGATGAATCGCTTATGTGACAGATTATCACCGTAAGTAAGGCATGCATTTGCCAAATTAGATATTTTTTTGGACAACACATAATATATCTCAAGCAACGGAATATCGACTACTTCCAGAATTATCTTAATTCTAACATATCTCAAAAATTCCAATGATATAGCTACACGAAGCTGTTGAATTTCAAGAGGGTAAAATTTTTTGTCAGAATTTGCTCATAAATCCGTTGAGGCGAGAATCTTAATCATATTCAATTAAATAATCATGAAACTACCAAATTATGATCATTTAATTTAAATTAATGATTTACAAGGAACGATTGGACTTCTTCTTCTCCTGTTTATAGTCTTCGTATAAAATACATTAACTTCAATAAAATTTACAAAACACAACCCGAAAATCCCAACGAATCCTCTCTAAATTGAAAGGTGTTATTGATCATAAAAAAAAAAAACAAAAAAAATATTAAGAAAACTTTAAATTATAAAGATATATTGACTTCATCAAGCCGACCCCAAAACAATGACATAAAAACCAACAACATCAAAAGGGATAACAATTTTTTATGTCTTATATGTTGATATTGTGATTCGTTAATTTTTTTTTTCTTCCAAACGGAGCAGATGGTTTTCTTAAATATCTAATGTAGATAGATATTTTGGGCATGCCAAATTGTAAATTATATACATTTTGCTTTTTTGTATATATGTATGTAGGTATATAAAGTAACCCCCCGTCAGGATCATTTGTACACAAAATTTATATAAGATTTTTCTTCTAAATGTTGTTGCTGTAACCACAAGAGTCGATCAATTTTATGATTTTTTTTAGTTTTTGGCAATTGTAAAATAATTTAGTTTTGAAGATAGTTTAGAAGTCAAGACTATATAAACCAAGTTATAGGTAGTTTTGTTATGTTTATATACGATGTAAATATAACAATAAAATGATTGAATGAATGGTACTTGAAATATTCTTATTGTAATTTTGAAGTGGTTGGTATTTTGAGTTTTTGTCATTTATTTTAGCACGACCTTTTAAAATTCTGTTGCTTTTTTTTACATAATATACGAGCAATCGTCTTCAAAAGAACTAATTGTATCATTAAATGACAGCTGATTTTTTTTTATTTTATTGTATACATATACGTCTTTTAATAGTAATTTATTTCTTATTGAATCGTAATTATATATTAATAAATTTAATTTTATTTTGAATGGGAAATGTCATCATAATAAAATAATGCAATTGCGGTTGTTTTATGTGTATGGTAACAGTCCTTGAATAATATCCATTCATTAGTGCATTTAAGGACAGTAAATTGGATTTCATTTCACGTATAGGTACCAAAGGTTCATATAGGACAAACATGTAGATGGAACTTGAACATTTTCCATCATGGACCCAAAGGATCAAACAATTTTATATTGTTCATCAATTGGTCTAATAATTTATTAAAGAATTAGAGCTAACTATTAATTAGAGCTAATTTTATAGCACAATCATGCAGGTATGTAAACAATACCATCAATTTACCTTTATGTATATTCAGCGTACAATTTAAAATCTATAAAAATCAAATTGTTAAATGTCACCTCATTACTGTGTCTCGAATGCAATTTAAACCTATAAATTCTATTTATACGAGCATTATTAAGTGTTTAACGTATAACAATCATGTATTGTAAAAGATAAAACGCCAAAAGAAAATTATTTTAGTGTAAAATACTAACACTCGTATATAAATGCACATATGTACATATGTAACGCGGTTAAACAGACATAAATGCTATTAATCTGAGTATTTTTGAAAAATTATGATCATTAATACCCACGATTTATTGTTGTTGTCAAGTATTTAGTTACTGTTGTATGCTCACACTGTAATGTAGTGCTTCCATTATAATATTTATTTATTTATTTTTATTGCGTTTAATAAATTTTGTAAAAGAGTAGCTTTTAAAAGTTTTATCGTAGATTGTAATTACGCCGTCATAATCGGTATTAAGATTTGTAAGAAATGTTATAGTACTCAGATTTGATTTTACACTCGAGATGGATAGTTTTACTTACCCTAATATTATTGAATATTTTTTTGTGTACTTTGTGTATGAAAGGGTTGTTTGGAAAATACATAATATAAAATGATACAATCAGCGTATCGCAAACAATAATAAATCCGATATAAATCGTCTAATGATAATAATCATAAATTACAGTCGGTATACATACTATCACCGTACTCGTATACTGAATATGTGTACAAGGCGCATATTACCAAGTAAATAGTTTCAATTGATCGTTAAATGTAAATTGAATTAGTTGCTATAGTTGTTTAGCGTTTTGTTTATTTTATTTAAAAATTGTTTTTTAATTTAAATATATAATTAAATAAATGTTTGAGTTAATCTGTGCGCTATTGTTGTGCGTTGTTGTAATATGCAATGATTAATACTGCATGGTTGAATGTGCTTATGTAAAATAAATTTAATTCGTTAGCGGTTTATTGTGATCGTTTTTACTGATTGGTATGCTCTTAGATAATTTGTAATTTGTATGGCGCAGCATTGCAAAATGTTTTCATAGGTCCATAATTAAAAATACGTCATGGGACAGTGCAAATTTATTTATGAACTTTAGAAAAATTGCAAATTTCGAATTAACCATTTTATTTATGTTTAAAAAATTATTTATTTTAATATTTATATTCACACTTTTGTTTTGTTGTTATTAATATTATTTTTCAAGTTTATTTGTTGTGTACTGCTGATTATATTAAAATACGTAAAGAGTGAAGTGTGTAATGGGATCAATGCTGTGGTTCTCAAAACTCTAAACGGAGTACGTTTCAAATTTTTAATGAAGTATTTATAGTTGAAATAAACTACCTACACACCGGTGTGAAGTATTTCTCACAAAGTGTAGCTACACAAATTAACGAAAAGTGTAAGTGTACTGAAAAAGTGTTGGCCTACATAAAAAGTGTAAATAAGAAGACGAACCAGGTATGGGGCTATATTACCATAAAGTGGGCATTTCAAGCTATCCGAAACAATTTTTCTTATTAAAATAAAAAGGGTTGGGTATGTTCGACGCTATTTTGAAAATTATGAAAATCAAATAAACTGTCGAAATCTGATGCTTCACTATGCTACAAAAATCTCTATGCAGTTACAAAAATCTCAGAGATGTTACCAGGTGTGGGCTTATATTTCCATAAATTGGACAGGTCAAGCTATCCGAAACCATTTTTCCTATTACAATAAAAAGGGCTGGGTATGTTCGACGCTATTTTGAAATTTGTTAAAATCAAATAAACTATCGAAACCTGATGCAACAATATGACCATTTACAATAATTTCAGAGACATTTCTTAGAAAATTCAATTTTATTGAAAATTATCTGTGCTATAGCCCACCAGTTTTTGGGCGGCAAAAATCTAAAATGGTCCGATTACGATGGTTGATACCACTATCAATAGGTTTCGGGACCTGTAATTGCTGTGACAATTTTCATTTTGATTGCTCGATTATTTCTAAACATTTCTTAGAAAATTCAATTTTATTGAAAATCAACTGTGCTATAGCCCACAAGTTTTTGGGCGGCAAAAATCTAAAATTGTCCGATTACGATGGTTGATACCTCACCTATAGGTTTCGGGACCTGTAATTGCTGTGATAATTTACATTTTGATTGCTCGATTATTTCTAAACATTTCTTAGAAAATTCAATTTTATTGAAAATCAACTGTGCCCACAAGTTTTTGGGCGACAAAAATCTAAAATGGTCCGATTACGATGGTTGATACCTCTATCAATAGGTTTCGGCACCTGTAATTGCTGTGACAATTTCCATTTTGATTGCTCGATTATTTCTAAACATTTCTGAGAAAATTCAATTTTATTGAAAATCAACTGTGCTATAGCCCACAAGTTTTTGGGCGGCAAAAATCTAAAATGGTCCGATTACGATGGTTGATACCTCTATCAATAGGTTTCGGGACCGGTAATTGCTGTGACAATTTTCATTTTGATTGCTCGATTATTTCTAAACATTTCTTAGAATATTCAATTTTATTGAAAATCAACTGTGCTATAGCCCACAAGTTTTTCGGTGGCAAAAATCTAAAATGGTCCGATTACGATGGTTGATGCCTCTATCAATAGGTTTCGGGACCTGTAATTGCTGTGACAATTTTTATTTTGATTGCTCGATTATTTCTAAACATTTCTTAGAAAATTCAATTTTATTGACAATTAACTGTGCTATAGCCCACAAGTTTTTGGGCGGCAAAAATCTAAAATGGTCCGATTACGATGGTTGATACCTCTATCAATAGGTTTCGGGACCTGTAATTGCTGTGACAATTTTTATTTTGATTGCTCGATTATTTCTAAACATTTCTTAGAAAATTCAATTTTATTGACAATTAACTGTGCTATAGCCCACAAGTTTTTGGGCGGCAAAAATCTAAAATGGTCCGATTACGATGGTTGATACCTTTATCAATAGGTTTCGGGACCGGTTATTGCTGTGACAATTTTCATTATCAATAGGTTTCGGGCCGGTTATTGCTGTGACAATTTTCATTTTGATTGCTCGATTATTTCTAAACATTTCTTAGAAAATTCAATTTTATTGAAAATCAACTGTGCTATAGCCCACAAGTTTTTGGGCGGCAAAAATCTAAAATGGTCCGATTACGATGGTTGATATCTCTATCAATAGGTTTCGGGACCTGTAATTGCTGTGACAATTTCCATTTTGATTGCTTGATTATTTCTAAACATTTCTTAGAAAATTCAATTTTATTGACAATTAACTGTGCTATAGCCCACAAGTTTTTGGGCGGCAAAAATCTAAAATGGTCCGATTACGATGGATGATACCTCTATCAATAGGTTTCGGGACCTGTAATTGCTGTGACAATTTTTATTTTGATTGCTCGATTATTTCTAAACATTTCATAGAAAATTCAATTTTATTGAAAATCAACTGTGCTATAGCCCACAAGTTTTTGGGCGGCAAAAATCTAAATTGGTCCGATTACCATGGTTGATACCTCTATCAATAGGTTTCGGGACCTGTAATTGCTGTGACAATTTTCATTTTGATTGCTCGATTATTTCTAAACATTTCTTAGAAAATTCAATTTTATTGTAAATTAACTGTGCTATAGCCCATAAGTTTTTGGGCGGCAAAAATCTAAATTGGTCCGATTACCATGGTTGATACCTCTATCAATAGGTTTCAGGATCTGTAATTGCTGTGACAATTTTCATTTTGATTGCTCGATTATTTCTAAACATTTCTTAGAAAATTCAATATAATTGAAAATTAACTGTGCTATAGCCCACAAGTTTTTGGGCGGCAAAAATCTAAATTGGTCCGATTACGATGGTTGATACCTCTATAAATAGTTTCCGGGAACTTTAATTGCTGTGACAATTTTCATTTTGATTGCTCGATTATTTCTAAACATTTCTTAGAAAATTCAATTTTATTGAAAATCAACTGTGCTAAAGCCCACAAGTTTTTGGGCGGCAAAAATCTAAATTGGTCCGATTACCATGGTTGATACCTCTATCAATAGGTTTCGGGACCTGTAATTGCTGTGACAATTTTCATTTTGATTGCTCGATTATTTCTAAACATTTCTTAGAAAATTCAATTTTATTGTAAATTAACTGTGCTATAGCCCATAAGTTTTTGGGCGGCAAAAATCTAAATTGGTCCGATTACCATGGTTGATACCTCTATCAATAGGTTTCAGGACCTGTAATTGCTGTGACAATTTTCATTTTGATTGCTCGATTATTTCTAAACATTTCTTAGAAAATTCAATTTTATTGAAAATCAACTGTGCTATAGCCCACAAGTTTTTGGGCGGCAAAAATCTAAAATGGTCCGATTACGATGGTTGATACCTCTATCAATAGGTTTCAGGACCTGTCATTGCTGTGTCAATTTTCATTTTGATTGCTCGATTATTTCTAAACATATCTTAGAAAATTCAATTTTTTTGTAAATTAACTGTGCTATAGCCCATAAGTTTTTGGGCGGCAAAAATCTAAATTGGTCCGATTACCATGGTATATACCTCTATCAATAGGTTTCAGGACCTGTAATTGCTGTGACAATTTTCATTTTGATTGCTCGATTATTTCTAAACATTTCTTAGAAAATTCAATATAATTGAAAATTTACTGTGCTATAGCCCACAAGTTTTTGGGCGGCAAAAATCTAAATTGGTCCGATTACGATGGTTGATACCTCTATAAATAGTTTCCGGGAACTTTAATTGCTGTGACAATTTTCATTTTGATTGCTCGATTATTTCTAAACATTTCTTAGAAAATTCAATTTTATTGAAAATTAACTGTGCTAAAGCCCACAAGTTTTTGGGCGGCAAAAATCTAAATTGGTCCGATTACCATGGTTGATACCTCTATCAATAGGTTTCAGGACCTGTAATTGCTGTGACAATTTTCATTTTGATTGCTCGATTATTTCTAAACATTTCTTAGAAAATTCAATTTTATTGAAAATCAACTGTGCTATAGCCCACAAGTTTTTGGGCGGCAAAAATCTAAAATGGTCCGATTACGATGGTTGATACCTCTATCAATAGGTTTCAGGACCGTCATTGCTGTGTCAATTTTCATTTTGATTGCTCGATTATTTCTAAACATATCTTAGAAAATTCAATTTTATTGTAAATTAACTGTGCTATAGCCCACAAGTTTTTGGGCTGCAAAAATCTAAAATGATCCGATTACGATGGTTGATACCTCTATCAATAGGTTTCGGGACTTGTTATGGCTGTGACAATTTTCATTTTGATTGCTCGATTATTTCTAAACATTTCTTAAAAAATTTAATTTTATTGAAAATTAACTGTGCTATAGCCCACAAGTTTTTGGGCTGCAAAAATCTAAAATGATCCGATTACGATGGTTGATACCTCTATCAATAGGTTTCGGGACTTGTTATGGCTGTGACAATTTTCATTTTGATTGCTCGATTATTTCTAAACATTTCTTAGAAAATTTAATTTTATTGAAAATTAACTGTGCTATAGCCCACAAGTTTTTGGGCGGCAAAAATCTAAAATGGTCAGATTACGATGGTTGATACCTCTATCAATAGGTTTCGGGAACTGTAATTGCTGTGACAATTTTTATTTTGATTGCTCGATTATTTCTAACATTTCTTAGAAAATTCAATTTTATTGTAAATTAACTGTGCTATAGCCCACAAGTTTTTGGGCTGCAAAAATCTAAAATGATCCGATTACGATGGTTGATACCTCTATCAATAGGTTTCGGGACTTGTTATGGCTGTGACAATTTTCATTTTGATTGCTCGATTATTTCTAAACATTTCTTAGAAAATTTAATTTTATTGAAAATTAACTGTGCTATAGCCCACAAGTTTTTGGGCGGCAAAAATCTAAAATGGTCCGATTACGATGGTTGATACCTCTATCAATAGGTTTCGGTACCTGTTATGGCTGTGACAATTTTCATTTTGATAGCTCAATTATTTCTAAACATTTCTTAGAAACCCAATCCGATTACGATGGTTGATACCTCTATCAATAGGTTTCGGGATCTGTAATTGCTGACAATTTTCATTTTAATTTCTCGATTATTTCTAAACATTTCTGAGAAAATTCAATTTTATTGTAAATTAACTGTGCTATAGCCCACAAGTTTTTGGGCGGCAAAAATCTAAAATTGTCCGATTACGATGGTTGATACCTCTATCAGTAGGTTTCGGGACCTGTTATGGCTGTGACAATTTTCATTTTGATAGCTCAATTATTTCTAAACATTTCTTAGAAACCCAATCCGATTACGATGGTTGATACCTCTATCAATAGGTTTCGGGATCTGTAATTGCTGACAATTTTCATTTTAATTTCTCGATTATTTCTAAACATTTCTGAGAAAATTCAATTTTATTGTAAATTAACTGTGCTATAGCCCACAAGTTTTTGGGCTGCAAAAATCTAAAATGATCCGATTACGATGGTTGATACCTCTATCAATAGGTTTCGGGACTTGTTATGGCTGTGACAATTTTCATTTTGATTGCTCGATTATTTCTAAACATTTCTTAGAAAATTTAATTTTATTGTAAATTAACTGTGCTATAGAGCCCGCAAGTTTTTGGGCGACAAAAATCTAAAATGGTCCGATTACGGTGGTTGATACCTCTATCAATATGCTTTGGGACCTGTAATTGTTGTGACAATTTTCATTTTGATTGCTCGATTATTTCTAAACATTTCTTAGAAATTCAATTTTATTGTAAATTAACTGTGCTATAGCCCACAAGTTTTTGGGCGGCAAAAATCTAAAATGGCCCGATTACGATGGTTGATACCTCTGTCAATAGATTTCAGGACCTGGTATTGCTGTGAAAATGTTCGTTTTGATTGCTCGATTATTTCTAAACATTTCTTAGAAACCCGATCCGGTTACGATGGTTGATACCTCTATCGATAGGTTTCGGGACCTGTAATTGCTGTGACAATTTTCATTTTGATTGCTCGATTATTTTTAAACATTTCTTAGAAAATGCAATTTTATTGCAAATTAACTGTGCTATAGCCCACAAGTTTTTGGGCGGCAAAAATCTAAAATGGTCCGATTACGATGGTTGATACCTTTATCAATAGGTTTCGGGACCTGTTATTGCTGTGATAATTTCCATTTTGATTGCTCGATTATTTATAAACATTTCTTAGAAAATTCAATTTTATTGTAAATTAACTGTGCTATAGCCCACAAGTTTTTGGGCGGCAAAAATCTAAAATGGTCCGATTACGATGGTTGATACCTTTATCAATAGGTTTCGGGACCTGTTATTGCTGTGATAATTTCCATTTTGATAGCTCGATTATTTCTAAACATTTCTTAGAAAATTCAATTTTATTGAAAATTAACTGTGCTGTAGCCCACAAGTTTTTGGGCGGCAAAAATCTAAAATGGTCCGATTACGATGGTTGATACCTCTATCAATAGGTTTTGGGACCTGTAATTGCTGTGACAATATTAATTTTGATTGCTCGATTATTTCTAAACAGTTCTGAGAAAATTCAATTTTATTGAAAATTAACTGTGCTATAGCCCACAAGTTTTTGGGCGGCAAAAATCTAAAATGGTCCGATTACGATGGTTGATACCTTTATCAATAGGTTTCGGGACCTGTTCTTGCTGTGATAATTTCCATTTTGATTGCTTGATTATTTCTAAACATTTCTTAGAAAATTTAATTTTATTGAAAATTAACTGTGCTATAGCCCACAAGTTTTTGGCCCACAAGTTTTTGGGCAAAAATCTAAAATGGTCCGATTACGATGGTTGATACCTCTATCAGTAGGTTTCGGGACCTGTAATTGCTGTGACAATTTTCATTTTGATTGCTTGATTATTTCTAAACATTTCTGAGAAAATTCAATTTTATTGTAAATTAACTGTGCTATAGCCCACAAGTTTTTGGGCGGCAAAAATCTAAAATGGTCCGATTACGATGGTTGATACCTCTATCAATAGGTTTCAGGACCTGTAATTGCTGTGACAATTTCCATTTTGATTGCTCGATTATTTCTAAACATTTCTTAGAAATTCAATTTTAGAGAAAATCAACTGTGCTATAGCCCACAAGTTTTCCGGCAAAAATCTAAAATGGTCCGATTACGATGGTTGATACCTCTATCAGTAGGTTTCGGGACCTGTAATTGCTGTGACAATTTTTATTTTGATTGCTCGATTATTTCTAAACATTTCTGAGAAAATTCAATTTTGTTGTAAATTAACTGTGCTATAGCCCACAAGTTTTTAGGCGGCAAAAATCTAAAATGGTCCCATTACGATGGTTGATACCTCTTTCAATAGGTTTTGGGACCTGTAATTGCTGTGACAATTTTCATTTTGATTGCTCGATTATTTCTAAACATTTCTTAGAAATTTCAATTTTATTGAAAATTAACTGTGCTATAGCCCACAAGTTTTTGGGCGGCAAAAATCTAAAATGGTCCGATTACGATGGTTGATACCACTACCAATATGTTTCGGGACTTGTATTTGCTGTGATAATTTTCATTTTGATTGCTCCATTATTTCTAAACATTTCTTAGAAACCCGATCCGATTACGATGGTTGATACCTCTATCAATAGGTTTTGGGACCTGTAATTGCTGTGACAATTTTCATTTTGATTGCTCGATTAGCTATTTCTAAACATTTCTTAGAAAATTCAATATCGACAGTTTATTTGATTTTCACAATTTCAAAATAGCGTCGAACATACCCAACCCTTTTTATTTTATTAAGGAAAATTGTTTCGGATAGCTTGACCTATTCACTTTATGGAAATATGTGCCCTCACCTGGTAACATCTCTGAGATTTTTATAAATGGTCATAGTTTAGCATCAGGTTTCGATAGTTTATTTGATTTTCACAATTATCAAAATAGATATGGTACAAAAAGCGATATTTCAAATCGTGATATTTGAAAAAGCGATATGATGCAAAACGCGATATAGTACAAAACGCGATATAGTACAAAACGCGATAATTCATAATGCGATATTTCAAAACGGATTAGGTATCCTAGTTTCATCGTATTGTACATGTTCATTACGTAAAATGTGAAATGTTAAATTAAGGAAAATCAACTCTGTGAAATGAACGAAGAATTATTACTTTAAAATTTCGCGTTTTGTACCATATTGCGTTTTGAAATATGGCCTTTTGTAACATTGCATTTTGTATCATATCGCGTTTTGTACCATGCCGCGGTTTGACATGTCGCATTTTGTTCTTTATCTCGTTTCGTCATATCGCGATTTCAAATATCGTGGTTTTAAAATATCGAGCGGATCCCATAAATTTTACATCAAATTTAAATGGAAATTTATACTAGAGCAACTTTAGCTTCGAACCCAATTTATTTTCAAAATGAAGACCAGCTAGAAATATTTTTAAATTTATTTATTTAAATTAAATTTCAGATAGGTTTGGTACAAATATTCATAAAATCCTAACGATTACCATAAACAATTTACATTTTACATTTTACATTTTACATTTTACATTTTACATTTTACATTTTACATTTTACATTTTACATTTTACATTTTACATTTTACATTTTACATTTTACATTTTACATTTTACATTTTACATTTTACATTTTACATTTTACATTTTACATTTTACATTTTACATTTTACATTTTACATTTTACATTTTACATTTTACATTTTACATTTTACATTTTACATTTTACATTTTACATTTTACATTTTACATTTTACATTTTACATTTTACATTTTACATTTTACATTTTACATTTTACATTTTACATTTTACATTTTACATTTTACATTTTACATTTTACATTTTACATTTTACATTTTACATTTTACATTTTACATTTTACATTTTACATTTTACATTTTACATTTTACATTTTACATTTTACATTTTACATTTTACATTTTACATTTTACATTATACATTTTACATTTTACATTTTACATTTTACATTTTACATTTTACATTTTACATTTTACATTTTACATTTTACATTTTACATTTTACATTTTACATTTTACATTTTACATTTTACATTTTACATTTTACATTTTACATTTTACATTTTACATTTTACATTTTACATTTTACATTTTACATTTTACATTTTACATTTTACATTTTACATTTTACATTTTACATTTTACATTTTACATTTTACATTTTACATTTTACATTTTACATTTTACATTTTACATTTTACATTTTACATTTTACATTTTACATTTTACATTTTACATTTTACATTTTACATTTTACATTTTACATTTTACATTTTACATTTTACATTTTACATTTTACATTTTACATTTTACATTTTACATTTTACATTTTACATTTTACATTTTACATTTTACATTTTACATTTTACATTTTACATTTTACATTTTACATTTTACATTTTACATTTTACATTTTACATTTTACATTTTACATTTTACATTTTACATTTTACATTTTACATTTTACATTTTACATTTTACATTTTACATTTTACATTTTACATTTTACACTTTACATTTTACTACAAAAAAATAATTATAGGAAAAATGAAGTCGATGTAGTTTGAAAAATGGTGTTTCTATTTCGTTGCGCTTTTCTTCAATTTGTTTTGCCATGTCAGCCTTTTTTTCACTTGTAAACCTAAATATTTGATCTTGATTTTTTGAGGAATACTAATATTGCTCAAATCCACTGGTGGGCATCGACCAATGTTGATATTATTACTTTCTTCCAATAATAAAAAATTAGAAAAATATGTGTTGTGTACCTAAAGCGCATCATCAAGCGTAAACGTTTTTGTGAAACTCCATATTCAAATTATATAAATTATCGCCATGATTTGTAAAAGTTTGTTAAATGATTCATCCACATTTAACTCACGCTAGGATTTATTTTCCACAAAGGAAAGCACACCGTATATACAATTACAAATTATCAGTTGTTGTATATGACATGAATATAAGTTTAATTAACCAACTTTGTTGCTGTAATTTTATTTTAGAAAGTAATAAATTGAATATGTCTAGAAATATGTATTCAATTTAATTCTTAAAGAGAGATATTCAAATTATACACGACGAAATGAATCATGATTTGTTTTTATTTAGAAAAACATGGTACATACATAATAGCATTAACTCGACAACAGTCTCCTACACACCGAAGTACATTAAAAAAAAAATGTGTATCTTTGTATACTTTTGGTACCTACACATTGAGTAGCATTGACAAACAGCGAACAGCACAGTTTGTATGTAACACGCCAATTTAATAATAATCAAAAGGACAAATGGTTTAATGATTGTTGACGCATTCTCATTGTTCCCCTGTTGATTAATTAAACATATACACAAAAAAAATGGTCAAAGGTATACCATGATATAAGAACATTTTCTTAGAATTGTTTTTGTTATTATCTTTTGGTTGTTTTAGGTTATATTGTGTCTTAAGTGGAACTAAACGAATAGACAAAAACAAAATGCGTAAAACACTCGATATCAAACCCACTTTTAAATTATTGTATTGTCGAATTTTGTCATGGCAAGGTGTCCACTCGGACTCTCATATAGTAAAAACCGTGCTTTGTATTATGTGTTCGTGTAAATGATTTTCTAGTTAATTTATTTAACAATAAACTACTTGAGCACGCTCTAAATCTCAGCTCTAAACAATGTACATCGTACAATGGAATGAACCAGAATTGTAGGCACGTTCTATTGTTAAACAATAAAAAAAGTTTTTAAAATCCATTATTTAATTATTATGGAGAATTCCTAAAAATTTTACAATTGAACGTTAATTTTGTTTAAGATCTTCTAAAATCTTCCTTTTCGGTCGAACACCGGGGGTGCTTGTGTATATTGAATACGTGTATAGATAAGAATTTAATAAGATTTTTATTTTTTTTTTTTCGTAAGATGTTACTAAACCAATTGTTATATAGAGATAATTAGAATAGGAATGGCGCTAATTTTTCGAGTCCTTTTAAGAAAATATTTTGTTGTGTAGCCCAATATAAATGTATACAATATCTAGGTATAGATAACTGATAGGTACAAGAAATGTGTAAAAAAGATGCTGTAAAAAAGATGCAACATGTGGTTATGTGATTTGCCGACAGCATTTTTATTTTGATGCAAATTTGTCTACGAATAAAAGTAAAAATCCTTCAATATATATAACGAAGAACCAATTATCTCAAATTAAACAAATACTCGGCAAAATATTCCTTTCAGAGAGAATCCCACTCAAAACTAAAACCTCTATATTTACATAAAATTCTAAAAAATAACAAATATTAAATATTAACATTCTAATATTAAAACAACAAGAATTATTGCTGCTACTGTAAGATATAAATATCTATACACATACATACATAACACTACTAATTCTGAAACTCCAATTAACACTTTTTTATTTTCGTATCTATCATCTAAAAATATGAAAAAAAAAAAAAATCTTAATTTTCCATTTCTAACAATAATATTGTTTAAACATTTAACAACAACAAAACGCCATAATTTAAAACATTTACGCTAAACAGTTTTTTATTTGTTATTAGAGATGATGAAAAGAAATAAAAAAAAATCTAAATTTGTGAAAAGCTTTGTGTGAGGTCTTTTTTGCCGCGTCGGCTAACATTGAAATCATATTTAATTGATTTTCTTGCTAATTAATTATACAAATACTAATAATAAATAATAAAAATAAGAAAAAAAAAATATTTATATAACAATAATGAAACAATACCGTGTTGTGTTAAAAATTATTATTGGAGAGATGAAAAAGAAAATGTTTACATGAAATGAATGGACTGGACTTTTGTTTTGTGAAAGTAGTTTTGCCTGGTTTCCGATTAATCAGCATATAGATGCAAGGTAGAAACATTTTTTTTTTTTCATTTAAACCTTGCCTCTTGAAATTGGGGGTGATCAATACCCGAGTATTCCTGTGTGCGGTAAAATTAAAAAAACTTTAAGAAAATTTAATATATATCTAACAAATTCTTACCAAAATTTTACGATATCAATAAAATTTCGAAAGAGTAAAAAACAAAAATCAAATTAATTTTTTATGTAAGATTTAGTTAGTCATGTTAATGCGAATAAGCTATATACCTATAGCCAAATTGCTTTATAATAAAGAATTGCAAAAGATGTACCAATCAGAAGAATAGGGTTTTTATTTCAAGTTTTTAGTTGCTCTTACTGAAAACATGTTAGTACCAAAAAAAAAAAATTGTAGAATGGCCTATTTATCGTGCAATGAATTGTGCTTACTGCCTGCAAAATTACGAAACATTTTAGTGTCTTAAGTTGTACAGCATTTGAAAAAGTTAAGTTTGAGAATCTCGAAATTTAAAAGAAAAAATTAAAATATTCATTTCGTTGATTTAATAGTCTTTCATATAAACAAGCCCAACCCATAATCCTTTTCTCAACATGAGTACACCAACTACACTGACTTTTACTCAGTGTAAAGCACAACAGTGTAATCAACCAAAAATGTCAACCTTTTGTAACATATACAATTTTTATACAGTCATTTTGTTGATTTCTAATATTTGTTGATTTGGATAGAATCGAATCGAGTTTTCCAAGTGATCAGACGTTTGTTTATTTTTCTCTGATTTGAAAATTTTAAAAAATAATTTGAATTCGATTTTGTGAAATAAAAATTATAATTTAATATTTAATATTATTAACTATGTACTATGTGTTGTGTAAATATTAGTGTTTGGTGAATAAGTTTTTAAACAGTGTAAATATTAATTTGACAATAGTGTAAATATTAATTTGACATTGCCATTTCTATTTCTTTCTCTTGTTCTGTTATTGTGTTAATATCATAATATGGAATGCGGTAAATGCAGCTTGGCGTTTACTAATAATCAAATGATTAGCTGCTCTGGATTTTGTAGTAACACTTTCCACTATGGATGCGCTGAGGTTGATCGTGTTGCATATAATCTAACTTTGAAATGCCCAAATATCATGTGGTTCTGCTGCGATTGCCGTGACCTCTTAAGAAATAAAGCATTTCTTAAATTAATTAGACATAATTTGAGTGATGATAATGCTCAGCATTCCTTCATTGAAAAGTTGCTTGATGAAGTTTCCTCGCTTAAACAAAAGATCGGCATGATTTTGGATTGTTTACCTCAGTTGAGATCAACTAATGTTATTACATCTATGCTTTTAAATTCCTCTGTAGGTGTGAATGAAGATTTAGCTGTGGTTACATCGCCTTTAACTAATGACGACGATCAAAATCCAGTATTTTCCAGTCCTACTAATTTCGGTGCTTCTTATACGACATTTGCTGAAGTGGTAAAAAATCCTGTAGTTGTGCCTGTTGCAGCATCGAATGCACTTGCTTCTCGCAGTGGTGCTCCGGATCAACCAAGCAAATGTATGAATGCTAGTGAAGTTGGAGTTAAAACTCCACAGCGCGTAGTCACTAAATCTATTTGTGGTACTAAAAATGTTCCGAATAATTTTGGTATACAAACGGTTACTCCAATGTTTTGGATACATATTTCAAGATTTGCTTCTAATACTCCTGAGGACGACATCCTGGCTATGGCAAAAACTTGTTTAGATACAGATAACTGTAAAATTTCTAAATTAGT
The DNA here is from genome assembly GCA_958295665.1 of Tipula vernalis. Classification (NCBI taxonomy): domain Eukaryota; kingdom Metazoa; phylum Arthropoda; class Insecta; order Diptera; family Tipulidae; genus Tipula; species Tipula vernalis. The sequence goes on from OY282558.1 coordinate 415,170,668, forward strand.
CCCAAAGAATCACAATCTGAATGATTTGGAATATGTGTGCTTCAAATTGGGGTTTAAGGAAGAATTGCGTGGTAAGGCTCTGGATCCTGCTACTTGGCCAATTGGTATTTTGGTTAGAAAATTTGACAAAAAAAATTTTCGGGCATCTCTAACTCCACGTGTGAAATTTCGGATACCAGCTGTAATCGACACACCACTTGTTTAGATGACAACATTTTTTTACATAATTATAATATGTATACAGGCTCAATCGATGAAGCTAATCAAGCTGTTCCAGGTGATAATTTACAGGTACATAACAATTCTTGTTTAAAGTTTGGTCATTTGAATGTGCGCAGCTTGGTAAAACATGTTGATGACATAACTATTATTTTACAAACATATCAATTTGATATTTTTGCCTTGACTGAGACTTTGCTTAGTAGTAAGATTTCTAACAAGTCGCTTCAAATTAATAATTATAAACTGCTACGATCTGATCGAATAAATAATAATTGGGGTGGAGTTGGTCTTTATTTTCGGGCCACTTTTTATGTTAACAAAATATTCTCTGGTTCTTTGGGTAAAGTAGAATATCTAGCATCTGAACTTACTGGGAGTTTTGGTAAAATTTTAATTTTGGTTATTTACAACCCACCTCCTGCTTGTAGTAATGATATTAACAGTTTACAAACAATTTTTGCTGAATACCTAATAAGCTATGAAAAGATTTTCTGCTGTGGTGATTTTAACTTCAATATGATGGTTAATAATCAACTAGAAGCTTGTTTGAATTTGCATAATTTATGTTATTTACCTTATAGACCCACTAGGATCAACAGTCTTTTGGATCTGATAATTTTGTACGTACCTGATAGACATAATATTATTTCATTTGGCCAGGCTGCTGTTCCTGCTATTTCTGATCATGATTTGATTTTTGCATCTTATAAGTTTTCTCGTACTAGGGATCAAATTTCTTATACTGTTGTTCCTGATTATAAAGTTATCAATCACGAGCATTTTGTAAATAATTTCTTTTTGTTAGATTGGTTTAATATGTACAACTATTCCGATGTGAATGACATTCTTGATATATTTAATTCAAATTTCTTACATTTAGATTTAGCTTGTGTACCCCGGAAAAGTATCATTAATAAATGCCCTACTGCACCGTGGATAAATTCATATATATTAAATTTAATGAAATGTAGGGATTTGGCTCATAAAAAATATAAATTGTATGGGTTGGATGCTGATTTGACAGCTTTTAAATTTTTTAGTAATAAAACTGTTAAAGGCATCAATCAAGCTAAACAAAAATTTTATTTTGAGAATGCTCATAACTCTAAGACAACGTGGAATAATTTAAAAAACTAGGTGTTTCAAGCTCTACAGGTGATGCAGCCATTGAATTTTCTGCGGAACAAATCTTGTCTGGGATTTGTAATATTTGTGATTCTACTGGGGTTTTGCCTTTACCTGATATTGATTTCTGTAGTTCTGAAAATGATGCCTTTGTATTTGATTGCGTTGATGAACTTATAGTGTTGAATGCGATTCGTGCAATTAAATCAGATTCGAAAGCTTATGATATGGTAGACTTCAAGGTACTAAAATTATTTATTGATCTGTTCCTGCCTCTTATAACATTCATTATAAATCAATGTTTGACAAAGTCTGTTTTTCCTGATTTATGGAAGATAGCTTCTATCACACCACTACCTAAAAACGATGTTATTTCTGGTATTGGTGATATACATACGTCCAATTAGTATTTTGTCTGCTCTATCTAAGGTCTTGGAGAAAGTTATGCAATTGCAGATCCAGGAGCACCTTAATAAATTTGATTTTCTTTGTAAATATCAATCCGGGTACAAATCCGGCTGTAGCACTACTACAGCCCTTGTACATATTGTTGATGATCTGTCGTCTACCTTAGACAGTAGAAATGCGATGGCTATTTTGGTGCTCTTGGATTTTTCTAAGGCATTTGATTGTGTTAATCATATCTAGTTGTTACAGAAGCTATATTTGTATTATAAGTTTTCCAATTCTGCTATTATGTTGATGCATTCGTATTTATGTAATCGTAAGCAGTTTGTGAGGTGTGGTGATGATCATTCTTGTATTGCGGGGATACTTGCTGGAGTGCCTCAGGGATCCATATTGGGTCCTTTGTAATTTTCTATTTATTTAAATGATCTATCATGGCGAATCCTAAATTGTCGGTTTCATCTGTATGCCGACGATTTGCAACTGTATATTGGTGGTAACTTATCAGAATTAAATGAAATTGTTTTGCGACTTAATTCTGACCTTAGAAATATTTCTTTATGGGCCAAGAATAATTCACTTTCAATTAATCCAGGTAAAAGTAAAGCAATGTTTCTTTCTAGAAATACTTCTCTTAATATTTTGGACCTGTGATTTATTTGGACAGTGATATCATCTCATTTGTTCCAACATTAAACAATTTAGGGCTTATACTGAACTCAAATCTTACTTGGAATGACCATGTACGCTCCTTGTGCCAGCGTATTAATTATAGCTTGTACACGCTTAGGTTGATAAAAAAGTTTTGCCCTGTTAATTTAAGAATTTATTTAATTAAAAGCTTGGTTGTACCCATTTTCAGCTATTGTGATGTAATTTATAACAAATGTGATAGTTCCTCAAGACGTATACTTGAGGTTACATTTAATAATTGTACTCGATATATTTATGATCTTAGAAAGTTTGATCATATCTCTGAGTATAAAGATATAATTCTTGGATGCGACTTGTTTCAATTTTACTGCTATAGGACTGCCGTTTTTATGTTTCGTATAGTTAATTCGGGCATGCCATTTTATTTGCATGAAAAATTAAATTTTTCCCAGTCACTGCGCACAAAGAATGTTAACTTGCCTGTTAACAGAACTAATGTTAGGAATAATTCAGCATTGATAAATGCAATTATCACCTGGAACAGCTTACCTTTGGAGCTAAAATTCATCAGCTCTATAGGCTTATTTAAAAAGCGTCTGTTTAAATTGATAACTGAACATCGATAATATTTGTAAATATGATTGTTATTCAAAAGCTTCGGCTTATTTAACATTTTAATAAAATATTACTATTACTATTACTATTTCTGGAAATGGAAATAAGTAAGTCGTCTTTAAACGAATTTATTAAATTTTTCTTTTATTTTGGTAAATAATTGCCTGGAGAGAGAAATTTATCATACCATCCCAAAAAAAAAAAAAAAAAAAAAAAATCTTCACTTCAAATCAAGGGGCTGGAAACCAATTTGTATTTTAGGTTGGTTTGGTTTTTGGTTTTTTTGAATGATAAATTTTCGTTTTGGTTTTGATATTGGTTTTGGTTTTATAAAATTGTGGATTTTGGTTTTGGTTTTAAAAAATTTTGCTTTTGGTACTGGTTTCGATTTTGTAAAAATAAAATTTAAATGTAAATTTAATTCAATAAAAGTTTAAATAGACGTTATTAGTTAAAAACAAAAATAAATTATGTTACCTCCAAACATAAAAATAATTAACAAAAAATGAAATTCTAAAAGATAAAAATATAATAAACAACAAAATGCCTATTAATTAATTTGTTAATTAATTTAACTTGATGAATAGAATATCTTCAAGCATATCCTCGCTTAAACTACTCCTGTTATCTGCTAAAATGAATTTCAATGTGGAAAATACTCGCTCTACCGACACTTGCGTTGCAGGGACTGCAAATAAAATATTGGCTACATCAGATAATTCTCCATATAATTGATTATTTTGCCACTATTTCTTGGGGTCTGTTGTGCGGTTTATTCTTTGAATGTTGTCAAAATTGTCCACTATCATTTTGAAATTTTGTTGTGGTAATGACGATTGAACAACATCTGCTAATTCTCTTTCTTTTGTAAAAATGAACTCATCCATCTCATTTAAATCATTTACTCAATAAATTGCTTCTTTATCAGATAAATTAATTGTTTGATTTTGATTGTTCTCTTTTGGCAAGGATGAGCTTGGAAATGAATTCGTATAGTTTGACACTTGATGTTGAGTAAAATTTAGAATAAAGTTATGTATTTTACATATGTGATCTTTTGCTGATTTCTTCTGAACATGTGTTAATAGTATTTGGTAGAGTGGGTCCAAGTAAATGCATGCTAACATTGTGTCACTATTCAATAGTTTTACAGTTCTCACATCCAAACAATTCTCAAATATGTTTGAATATGAATTATTTAATTTTTTAATTGCCAATTTGGATTTGGTGATAACATTAAAAAAATCCCTCATAGTAAGTTGCTCATTTTGCAAATTCAAACTTGGTTTATGAGCCGGGGTTAACGCCGCCACCAATTTAATCATTTTACTCCAGTTTTCATCTGAAACTTTCAACTCCGGGATTGCTTCTTGGTAGTCACTGCAAAAGGTTTTCAAATAAGTTAAGCTGCTTATCATTTTTAATGTAGAATCCCAACAGGTTGGGCAATGTAAAACTGGTTTTTCAATCCAATTCGTTTTATTATTGTTGATATTGATGGATTTCTTAATTTCTCAATAACGAAAACACAAATAGCAATTACATTCTGTAAATTCGCTTTTTTAAAAAAATCACCTATTGCCAGTTGAAGAGTGTGAGCTGCATAACATATTAATACAATAAATTCTTTATTGAGACAAGTAATTTCTGTTTCTAAATCTTCAAATTGATAGTCATATACATAGCTCCACATCAATTTCTTCTTGAATTTCGATTTCGATATCAACATCACTGTCATCTTCATTACCTAAATCTATATAGTCTTTTATATTTGATAAGGAAGATGTTGATGAACATATCTGAACATTTTTTAATAGTTCACCAGTTTTTATCATATTTGACCGTTGTCTGAAGTGAAACTATAAATTTGTTTAATGTCAATACCGTATTTATTTAAAAAATATAAAATTTGTCTGAGTAGGTATTCCGCGGGACGTTTGTCTTCTAATTCTAACATGATAAGTGTATTAATTTTAATTTGACCGCTTTCTATATATAGTACATTAACTCCTAATATTGACCCTACCAGTCTCGATGCTCTGTCTACGTTAATGGAAATAATTTTTCCTTTTAATTTAATTTTTAACATGTTACGGAGTTAGTCTGCTTCACTTAATAACTCTTTAATATTGTGTCTGTTGATTACAATTTTCTCTCCAAATGAATTTAATATTGGGTCGATGATTTTACGAAAGCCACTGTCTTCAACAGTGGACAGCGGTCTTCTATTTATTGTCACCATTTCAATACAAGCATTTTGCAACTGTTTTGGCGTAATTTTTACTGACTGCACTTTTTTACGTGTAATTACATAATTATTAAGGGTGGGTTGGTTATTTTCAGTCTCTTTTCTTCTTTTTGTATCTAAGTTTTTATAAATATCAGGATGTTTTACTTTTAAATGGCGCATCAAATTTTCTGCGTGGTTAGGTACTATTGAGCTCAATATCATATGAATCACATTTGTTAGTTTTTTTTTCTGACGAGAATTTAAAATAACCATAAACTTCGTGTTTCCTTTTTGAGCTCATTTCGAAGTTTTCCTCTACATTTAAAATTAAATTAAAGTTAAATCCGTGCTAAATATAAAGATCTTTATTAAAATTACTGTATCTTGTCAAATAAGCTTACCCAATTAAAGATTTTTCTGTTTTATGATTTATATTTTCCCGAAAAATTTGTGTGCACTTTGGCAAGTAAAAGTCAATGTTTTTAGGTTAGGAGTTTTTACTATTAAGAGAAAGAAGTACTAGATCAGTGTGATTTTCCCAATAAACACATATTCACGTACCACTTAACAATACATAACATACTTAGTAAATTAGTTAGTTTTCTTTTTAAATATTGGTTTTGGTTTCGGTTTTGGTTTCAAAAATATTTTATGGTTTTATGGTTTGTGTGGTTTTGGTTTTGCAAAACCGGCTTCCAGCCCTGTTTCAAATAGGTAACATAAATGCTAAGTTGGTCGTACACAGGATAAAACTTAGTGTTTTTTCAAACAGGCAGCTCACTAAACTCTGGTAAACCTAAAACCATAAAAGGATTACGTTGTGTGAATGTGATCATAGATCACCCTATTTTTTATCATAATTATAATTGCAAACGTTTATATCAAAATAAGCAATTGTTGCTGCCATCAAAACCATTAAAACTAAGTAGTTTTATGTCTTCATATACCGGGTATAAAAAATATACCGGGACGATCGAATATTTTGAATGGTACACACCGCATCGAAAAACAAAATAATATGTGATTAATATTTTTGAAAGAGCTATTCAACTACAATAAACTCGACCCCCACTCCCACGCCTATGGGTGGTGTCGAGGCAACTTTGATATCTTAAATGGAAACCCCCATTTTTTATTACAGATTCGGATTCAACGTCAAATAATACGTAACTTTTGTATGGAATGTTTTTTGTGTTCGGTGCAGATGGTGCTGTAATTGATGTTGGAAAAAGTGAAAATTCCAACTTTTCCAACACCAATTACAGAGCATCTGCACCGAATACAAAAAAATATGTCAGACAAAAGTTACGTATTTTTTGATGGTAGAATCCGAAATTGTAATAAAAAATGAGGGTTTTCATTTAAGATATCAAAGTTGCCGCCACCCCACCCAAAGGGGATGGGGGTGGGGGTCGAGTTTACTGTAGTTGAGTACCTTTTTCAAAAATATTAAACACGTAATATTTTGTTGGTCGATGCAGTGTGTAAAATTCAAAATATTCAACGGTCCCGGTACATTTTTTACACTCGGTATAACTTTTGCAGGCGATAGTATACACAAGTAAGGTTCAACTCTTTCAACCCGATTGAAAACGGAATTTGAAACGAATTCAATTAAAATTATTCGAATAACTGGGGCTTTCTAGGGCCTAGGATTGCTAAAATAATTTAATTGTTACATTTTTAAGTGATATTCGAATAAATTTGAATAGATTACCGGGTAACGCTTAATTGGTTTAGGTTAGAAAAATGATGCATAGACAAGGGTTAAATAATTTAATAAAGTATATTCAGTGAGAGGCGAAAAGGGTTTGTGGGCCTCCCTACAGTTATGTTTGGATCATAAATGGTGATCTAAAATTTAGTTAAGCTTTAAGGTAGGTAAAATTTAGATGAAAAAAAATTTGTGAATTTAGTGGTTGGTAGTAGTGAAATCAACAATAAAATTAAATACCGAACTCATTCCACCTGTTCACAGGACTCACACGAGTATTATATTCAACATATTCTTTGGAGAGGAAAAAAGCGACAAAGAATATGATGAATACAATACGCATATGAACAGGCAGATTCAAAACGAAATGAACATGATCTCTATCTGGATCAGATCAAATATCAAGAAATGTGGCTAATGTCATATTCACAGGTGGCTCAAAAAGCTGCTCGTTGACCATTTCCTAAATGCAGGGAGGGTACAATATTTTTGACAAGCCGCTTCACTACTATTTATATATCTGCCCATTTGATACTGAATTATTTCATCTTTCGGATGTTGTTCTCTGTTTACTATGGTTTTTTCGAATACAGTCATATCATTGCCTTTGTCAGCATATTTGGACAAATATTTAATTAATTGTGTGCTTGAAACATTTTTGTACTTCTGTCTCACCATTTTCCGTAAATCATCTTCTTTATTTAGGATAACCATTCTCTCCTGTTTGTATCTCATTTAAATATTGTCTGAGACATCTCTTTATACATTTGCCTTCATTCATACATGGTGAATTCATATTCAATCTGCTACATGGAGCATGAATCATGTTTTTATTATAATATTGTATAGTTCTGAATCTGCTTCTGGATTCCGTAATTCAGCACGAATTACTTCATCAATTTGATTTGGACGGATTTTTTCATGTAATACCATTGGCTTTCTGGAGAAAATCTGTCTTCTCGGATGTTGAAGTACATCGTAAGAACGCTGTGATTCTGCGATCCGTTCTAGTCCTTTTCTTCTTTGTTGAATAATTATATCACGACTTGTGTACTCACTGTCCACAATTATAACCGCAATTCGATTGACCAAAGGTGCTTTGAATCGATGTTCGTGATCTTCAACTTGTCTTTTTCACAACCTTATACTTATCGGTTACCATTTGATCCAGTGCTGTTTTAAATACGTCTACTAATTGATTGTATTTAGATCTTATCCGCTTAGATTTGCGCAACGTTGATCGACTTTCGTTTGTTTTTCACCAATAAAATACACTTGCAAAAATGTACGATATTCGTTTGGCAGTGGTAACAATGATCCCACTTTAGGATAAACTTGGCTTTAATCGAAAACACAGGATTGAATTGATGTTTTTAATTGCTTATGGATGTACCACCAAATGGTGGTATTTGAAAGTAAACATTGTACGCTCTCATATTTTGTAGAAAATGTTTTGATTCCGAAGTCTCTCCTGTTTCGTCAGTTGCTCAGTGTCTCACTTGATCCTTTTATCTAATTTCTTCTAGTTATTCATCCGTTAAGTTTTCCCTTAATCTATTCATTCTCTTGCGTTGGGAAGATAAACGTGCTTTTCGTTAATATCACTTAAAACATTAAAATTCCACTTAATACATTATTTACTACCTTAAGCAATTCACTTTCAATTAAATTTAAAAATTTTCACCGAAATTTGTTTTACTTTCTGTCACTTTCACTTTTCCTTCCACCTCAACGCCACCACAACCAGGATAATGGAATCATTCGAGAATGTTCGTGTCCCTTACAACATTCTGGAACATTCTGGAAAATTCTAAAAAATTCAGGATGTTCTAGAACATTATAGTGCATTCTCGATTCTGAAACATTTTAGAAAATTCTCTAACTTTCTGGAAGATTTTCTAATTTCCTGGAATATTCAAAATTGTCGAACATTCCAGAATATTCCGAAACATTTGGAATATTCTGTCTGGAACATTCTAAAACATTCCGGAAACATTCTGGAATCTTCTAGAATATTCAGGAACCATCTGGCGGTAAGTGTCTTTAATGGTTCAGAACCATAAGGAACATTCTCGAACATTCTCGAACATTTTGGAACTGGAAGCCCTTTGAAATTCCGGAACCTTCTGGGTCATTCTAGAACGTTCACGAACATCTTAGAATATTCCAGAATATTTCCGGACATTCTGTAAAATTATACAACATTAAGGAACGCTCTAGTGCATTCTCGGACAATCTGGAATATTCTAGAATATTCTCGAACCTTCTGGTAGATTCTTTAAAATTTTGAAATATTCTGGAATCTCTAGAATATTCAAGAATCTTCTGGCCAACAGGAAGTCCCTTCGAATGTTCAGAACCGTCTGTAACATTCTCGAACATTCTGGAACCGGAAGTCCCTTCAAAGTTTTAGAATCGTCTAGAACAATCTTGATCATTCTGAAAAATTCTAGAACATTCTGGGAACATTCTGAAACTTTCTAGAACGCTTAGGAACTTTCTGGTCAGTCTCGAGAACTTCGGCACTCGATTCCCAGCTGCTTCAGCGACTTTCCATAAAAAGTCCATTGGTGCAATGCACTCTTTTGATTCCCATATCTCCGAACCCAATCTCTGCCGTTTCAAATTGAAGCCTCCATGAAGAACTTTTAATTTTAAGAAAATTTTTATTAAAACTTAAATTTTTTTTTTTCGATCATAAATTCGATAAATCAACCGAATATAATTCATCTAGTAATTTATCTACGTTAAATGTTAATTATTTTTTTAGTATAACTCATTGGTTAACTTCAAGTTGGTTATCATCAATTTAGCTGCGTTAGTTCTAAAGGCTCCGTTCGTCGATACCGTTTTACTGGGTTTTTGGTGATCAGCATACGACGCAAATTCACAATTTGATGTTGCTAAAGCGCTGTACATGTTTCCTCGCATATTTGTTCATTGGCGTATTCCATTTATAGATCCTTATCAAGGTTATCATACCTTATGTATCAGGGTGCATTAACTATGTGCTTCGCTATCCATTATTTTAAAAGGTTTGAATTACTTTAAAGCTAATTTTCTTGGTACTGCCCCATAGATGCTTACCACACGTCCCTTCAGGTTTCAATATCTGGGATATAAGGCTATTAGCTCAGAGTTCCTTCTTATTAACCAATATATTTTCCTATATTTGACGATTAAGTCTTCTTTTTAACATGCTATTTCCATTTGAGTTTAGCATCAAAAGTTGTTCCTAAGTATTTTGCGAACACGTAACCGCACTATTTCTTCGTTCAACTACTCAATGAATTAGCACTGTTAAGACTTCATCCTGAAAATAAAAAAACCCTACAAAAAAAGATTGGCATACATATGGTGTCCACCGTCCAACATCATCTGTTCACTGCATTATCACATCAGCTGAGCTGAAACAAGACAAACATCACAACATTATAATTACAAATATATTATTTTTACTATCATTTACTACTTATCTCAAGATATTCAAATTACAATTTGTATCTAAAAAATATTATTAGTATTAATTAATCAGTAATAATTATATGTAAATTAAATTAAGTTATTCTCACCTCGATTTTATAATTGTTTTGACAACTAAAAAATCTGTCAAAATTGCAAGTAGAGGAATTCTAATATTTTATATGACGAAATAACAAATTATGAAATAATCTCGAATCTCTAAATATATCGAAATTGTAGTTTCCACCACGACCACTAGAATTAATTTGACGTATTCTTTTTTTGGTGGAAAAAATAACAATCTAAAAGGAAAAAAGGTGGAAATACAGACAGTGCTACTCAAACGTTCAATAAAAAACCATTTTTAACACAAATAAATTAATTGCAAATAATAAAATATTGAATATAATTTATAAACACAATTCTCTTTGTTTTAATGCAATTGTGAGAAGATTTAATTTGTGTAGAGTCCACGCTCAAATAGCAGTCTCTTGGATACCATTCGCGAGCGTTTACAATTCAGTCAATTGAACCAATTGACATTGCTCATTGTGGAAATCATCGGTAAGCTTTTGCATCCAACATTTTGGTCCTTCGAGCCGGATCTCGAACAAGTCTCAAGCAGTTAACCTCACATCAACGAACTCCGGACGACAATTATTTCGAAAAGAGAAAAATCACGTGCAGACAGCCACACTACCAAAGCGACAACGGGAAGCCATTTTTCAATCAGTAACGAAAACGTGGAGTCGCCATTTGCAAATTTTACAAATTTGTTAAAAATATTTGGACGCAATCTCAGCAAATTACAAGCGTCACAATTAAAACTCGACGTGAATAAACGTTGATATAATTATTCATCGTAAAGTTTCGAATCTTAAACTTTATTATCGGCATATAATACTTGTAAATTTCAAGTTTAAGTGAACTAAAGTGACCATAGTCACACAACAAATATTTTGAAAATCATCCGCGAAGCAAATCCAAACACGCCTGTTGAAGACTTTCGAGCCCGGCTGCTGCGAGTGGAGAAGTTATTGGAAGAATTCACAGCCATTGAAAACAAAATATTTGCTCTCGACCAGACCGAGAGTGCTGATGACATTTACGAAGAGAATTATTACAATGCCATTGCGGGTCTCAATACTCAAATTCGGCCAAGAACATTTAGCGTCAATCCAATTCTCGACACTTCATTAAATGCAACGCAGAACGTTACACAAAACGAAGTTAAGTTACCAAAAATTCAGTTTCCCCTTTTTTCTGGTGACTACGCAGAATGGCAATCATTCTATGAATTGTTTTGCACGACCATCCACGAATCAACATCTTTAAACCCAGTACAGAAGTTTCAGTACTTGAAGGGAGTATTGCGTGGAGAAGCTGCAGTGTTACTCCGTCATATAAGCATCACAGAGGGAAACTATATCGGTGCCCTGACTAAATTAAAGGAGCGATATGACAGGAAAAAGCATATTATAACCTCTTTTATAAGAACATTCATGGAACAACCTCAAATTCACAACGCCACTGCAGTCAGTATAAAAGGTTTAATGGACACCTCGGATGAAGTCATTCGTGGACTCAAGGCGCTAGGCGATAATGCGGAATCTCGCGATCCATGGCTCATTTTCATATTAATGAAGAAACTCGATGACAACTCTAAAACCTTATGGGCTCAAAGTGCTGCTGATTTAGAAAGTCCGCGTCTGTCTGACTTTTTGGGGTTTCTATCCAAAAGGGTTGATACTCTAGAATCGTTAGCTTCTACCTCAAAAAGAATACTGCAAAAACCTCTGCTCAAGGGTCATACCGTCAGGACCCCAACCTCTCCATCGCTCACCGAAACTCAATCAAAATGTGCGATGTGCCAAAACGAAAGTCATTCGTTATTTCAATGTAAAAAATTCAACGAGCTCAACGCCAATCAACGCAGGGATTGGGCAAAGTTAGAACAAAGTTGTTACAACTGCCTCAGCATGAAACATCCAATTTTTAAATGTCTTTCGAGATATCGATGTCACATTTGCCAAAGAAAGCATCACACACTGCTACATGGATCAGACACTCAGCAAGTAAGCGAGGCTAATTCAACTCACGATGTTCCTGAACCCGTAACTACTCTATGCTCACAAAGAGGTCAGGAATATTCCATTCTACAAACGGCAGTGGTTAATGTCGTCGATGCTACTGGCAGGTCTCATAAATATCGAGCATTGTTAGACTCTGGCTCTCAGGCTAACTTCGTTACAGAGGCTTGTGTTATACAGTTGCGTCTTCACCGACGAAATGCTCGATTATCCATTAGCGGTGTAGGTCACTCAGGAGCTGGTACTACAAGGGGAATAGTGACATTAACAATCATGCCCAACATGTCGTCTAAACCGAACTCAAAAATCGAAATAGAAGCTTTGGTGTTACCAAAAATTACTAGCGGGTTACCATGTATCGAGATAAGTGACAAGATCAGGAATCACTAGCGCAACATACAGCTTGCTGACTCACACTTCGATAATCCTTGTAATATCGACATTTTAATCGGAACTGATTATTTCTTTGATCTCCTGGAAGAAGGCCAGATAAAATCGAATCCAAGTCAGCCAGTTTTACAGAAAACAAGTCTAGGATGGATAGTTGCTGGCAAACTAAATAAAGCAAACCATGACACTGTTAAAGTATTAACGACAGTTGCGAATAACTCACCACAAATCATCGATATTGATCACACGCTAAGAAAATTCTGGGAGTTAGAATCAATTAGTTCACCACAAGACATTTTAACGCCCGAAGAGAGCTTGAGTGAAAATTATTTTACCAGCACTACAAAAATCAATCAGGACGGACGTTCCACTGTTAGCTTGCCGTTTAAGAGTTCGCCGAGTAATTTAGGTCAATCACTAAACATTGCCATCGCCAGACTTCGCAGCACGGAACGTCGATTCACTCGCTACCCCCAATTCGCAACTTTGTACAAGGCATTTATGCTGGAATTTTAAAACCTTCATCATATGGAAGAAATTACTCAAGATGAAATCATGGATGACGGGTTTTATTTGCCACATCATGGTGTATTACGAAAAGGTAGCACGACCACCGCACTCAGAGTTGATTTCGATGGATCAGCGAAAACTAGTACCGGTATGTCCTTGAATGACTGTTTGGCAGTGGGGTCTACAATTCAAGAAACATTGTTCTCAATTCTCCTACGCTTCCGTGAAAATTGTATTGCCTTTTCTGCCGACGTGGAAAAAATGTACCGCCAGATCAATATAGCCGATGAAGATATGAAGTACCAAAAGATCGTTTGGCGACAGGATTCTGCACAACCGATTCGTCATTACCGTCTACGCACCGTCACTTATGGACTAGCATCAGCACCTTTTCTAGCGACAAGAACACTAAAGGAAATAGCTGTTCAAAATCAGGCCACATCATCTCTTGCTGCTCAAGCCATTATTGAAAATATGTATGTGGATGATCTCATGACCGTTGCTGATGACATTGCTGAAGCTTGTCAATTGAGGGATTCAGTCATCAGTTTACTAAGCAAGCATGGATTACAACTCAGGAAATGGAAATCAAACTCTCAACCGTTGCTCAGTTCTCTATCCGACAACCACAAGGATACACAACCAAAACAGATAGATAGTCACACTCATCAATCATCTTCTTCTGTCAAGGTGTTAGGAGTAAATTGGAACCCAACCACAGACGAAATCACTTTCATGTCAGATCTAACACCGACTCAAAGGTTGTCTAAGCGAGTCATTCTCTCAAAAGCCAGCCGCCTTTTCGACCCGCTTGGATGGTTAGCCCCCGTCACAATCTCAGTCAAAATATTCATGCAGTTACTTTGGACAAGCAACTTGGACTGGGATGATGCTATCACCGAGAGCCAAGCTAGCCAATGGAACCAAATAAGAACTCAGCTAAAAAATGTAACTCAAATCACGATCCCTCGATTCATTCAAACACGAAAAGCATCTACCATTGACATGCATGGATTCTGTGACGCCAGCCAATCCGCATATGCAGCTGTAATCTACTACAAGATCACGAATAGTAACAACGAAGTGTTCATCAGATTAATCACCGCAAAGACCAAGGTATCACCCATCAAGCCACCGACTTTACCTCGTCTAGAAATTTGCGCATCCGTTCTCTTGACAAAGTTAATCACTTCCGTCAAACGGTCAACCAAGTTAAAGTTTGATAACACATATGCCTGGACTGCCTCAAAAATAGTCCTTGATTGGCTTTCAAGTCATCCTCGGCCCTGGAGTACATTTGTGTGCAATCGAACCGCTGAAATTCTCACCTCTCTTAACCGCACACATTGGCATCATGTTTCATCAACAGATAATCCTGCAGATTGCGCTTCTCGGGGGCAACTGCCAGACGAATTAAGAAAAAACGTCTTGTAGTGGAATGGTCTCAGCTGGTTAATCCAGCCACTGGAATGTTGGCCAAAACAGAACTCAAACTATGGGAATGTCAACGAAGAAACCAACAAACTATTCGCAATGATTATTCTCAATAACGATTGGTCCGTTGATGGCTCGGATGATATACACAACAAAACCGACTTGGACGGTGGACACCATATGTATGCCAATCTTTTTTTGTGGGTTTTTTTTTATTTTCAGGATGAAGTCTTAACATGCCGGGCCCCTTAAATCCACTGGATTTAATATGATTATTGATTAGTTTTATGTATATCATCCGAGCCATCAACGGACGATTCATTAGGTATAGGTAGTCGACATAACTTGTGGATTGGTCGAGTCGTCTCGCCCGATTTTGTTTGTAAAGTGACTACTCTAACTAGGCCATCCGACCCAGGATGCACCTGCACTACCCTTCCAAGTGGCCACTGGCTGACTTATAAATTTCGGTCATTAATTATGACAATGTCATTGAGTAAGATTGGTTCCTTTTTGCCCTTCCATTTCGTACGATTCTGCAGTGATGTCAAATATTCGTTTGACCATCGACTCCAGAAATGTTGTGCAATCTGCTGGACCATTTGCCATCTCGTGAGATGAGATGAGTTTTTATTTGAAATATCCGGTTCTGGGATTTTTGTCGCGGCATGTCCAATCAGAAAGTAAGATGGTATTAATGCATCGATATCAGTTGAATTTGTTCCACATAGCGGCCTTGAATTCAGGACACTTTCTATTTCGGTCAGCAATGTGTTCATTTCTTCCATTGTGAGGATTTGTTTGCCAATTACCCTGATGAGATGGAATTTGGTAGATTTGATGGCAGCTTCCCATATGCCTCCAAAATGGGGAGCGCTTGGAGGAATAAAATGCCACGTAATGTGAAATCTAGAAGAGTGATCTGAGATACGAATTGAGTTTTTTATTAATTTGTGAAATACTTCCCGAAGGCGATTATTTGCACCGATGAAGTTTGAGCCGTTATCAGAGAAGACTTCTCTGGGAATGCCTCGACGTGCGGTGAATCTTTTTAAGGCGCCGAGGAAGGATTCAGTGGTCATATATCCAACCAATTCCAAATGAATCGCCTTGGTACTCAAACATATGAACAGGCAGATGTACGCCTTATACACTTTTTGGCCTCGTCCCCGAGTCAAGTGAATTGGTATTGGTCCGGCGTACTCGATGCCCACTTGCAAAAATGGTCTTGTAAGTTGTACTCTACCACTGGGCAATTTTCCCATTAACTGTTCCTGCAGTTGTGCTTTGAATCGATAACATATTACACATTTGCGCACGATTCCCTTGGCCTTTGATTTTCCGGCTGGTATCCAATATTCTTGTCTGGAGATTTGCAGCAGAAGTGTTGGTCCTGCATGCTTGTTATTGAGATGAACATCTTGGAGTATTAAAGCAGCTATCCTTGATCTTTGGTGAAGGATAATTGGGTGTTTCGTTGAAAATGATGCGACACTATTTTCCAATCTTCCTCCCACACGTAGAATACCGTAGTCGTCCAAAAATGGGTTTAAGGAAAGTAAAGAACTTTTTTGAGTGACAGGCCGGTTGGCTTGTAGTAATAAGATTTCATTTGAATAGTAAGTGAATTGTTCAACCTTACATATTTGACGTTGGGCTTCGAAGAGTTCATTTCTCTCGAGGAAATGGCCAAAATGTTGGATGCAAACGCTTACCGATGATTTCCACAATGAGCAATGTCAATTGGTTCAATTGACTGAATTGTAAACGCTCGCGAATGGTATCCAAGAGATTGCTATTTGAGCGTGGACTGTATTTTCTTTTATAATTTTGCGCCTTACACAAATTAAATCTTCTCACAATTGCATTAAAACAAAGAGAATTGTGTTTATAAATTATATTCAATATTTTATTATTTGCAATTAATTTATTTGTGTTAAAAATCGTTTTTTATTGAACGTTTGAGTAGCACTGTCTGTATTTCCACCTTTTTTCCTTTAAGCACCATTTTGTAATTTAGTGGTTGACTCCTCTATGTTGTCTCCAATTCCCAAATTTGGAATATTGGCCGCAAATGCTGCAATATTTATTCCTTTTGTGCTTGGTACCCCAGAACACTTCCTTGTGGAACTCCGGCGGATATTTTATTTAGTTCAGCGTATTCCTCTTTATATTTTAAAAAGGTCTGTCAGGGGATTCTAGTCAGGGTTTTTTGTTTGTCAGGGGATTTTTTTGAGCTTAACTTGTTGTTAATTTCTTCCTTTAAGTTCTTGTAGTGTTACGGGTCTTCTCTTTTTGTTATCTACTTTATTTACTGGAATTATATTTTCTTTAACTGTTTGCCTTAAAAGGGGTTGAAATGTCAAACAATGCAGTCTTTTTTTTGACACTTCTAGCCCAAGTTCCATCGTCCTTCTTGATTGGAGCTATTTGTGCTTTAGAGCTTTTATGCCCTTTGCTTTCCAAAGCGAATAATTAGTGTCTTTATTGCCAGAAATGCCGTCTCCTTTTAAGAGGAATATTCTACAATGCTGGTTGTAGTATACTGTTGTTCTGCCACTCTAATTGGACCTTAAGTTGTGCTTTAGTGTTTTAATTGATACTTGTAATTCAGTATTATCCTCGATTAGGTTCCGGAAGAGATCACATTTCGTTTTATTATTTGTTAACCTTGGCAAATTTTCTTTTTTGATAATGTTATCACTTAGCGTCATAATAAAGGGGGTGTGGTCAGACGAAATTCCTTCACTGTTTAGTGAGTAGTACATAGTTTTCAGATATCCCCTATGTTACAAAGAAATCAGTCAAATCTAGTATCTTATTTGTATCCGCTCGCAAATATGTTAGTTTACCTCTAGACCGAAACTCGTAGTTTAAAGCCGGACCAGCTGCAAACGGTTCATACCCTTGTGGGTGGTTAGTCATGATCCCCAATATGCAGTTTTATCATTAAAATCGCCTCCGATTATGAAGTTAAAACCGAACAACTTGAGTAGAATGTAACAAAAAGGATTTTTTTAGGCATATATACAAAAGATTCGCATATTGGAAATATGATCAATGGATTTAGTGTTCGGAATTAAAACGGTTCAACATTGAAGTAAATCCAATTGGCCGATATTTAGATTTTACTACATTTCAAGTTCTGATCAAATTTCTTTGAAATGTTTTCTGCATTTGGAATTTTTTTTTTTTCTTAAATAATTTCTAAATGCTAGGGTTGTTTAGTCTTTGCTACCTGCTTCAGAATGTGATTCAAAGTATTTAAGGTTACCTCTATATTTTAGTTTCAAATTGAAATATGTTTCGAGCCTAATTCAATGCTTCCATCTTTGTAATGTTACCGTGATTTAAAAAAAAATCTCCCTTCAAAATAAATTATTCGAAATAATCATATATACCTAACTACCTTGATCCTGATCATTTAAGCCCTATTGTTAATAGCTTAACAAGTCCCCTATATACATATTTAATTTAAATAAAGAAAATTATAATCAAATGTAAATACACATGAAAACTATAAAAACATCAAAACAAAACACCTCGTTAACGAAGGATTAAGATAAAATTCTTATGATAAGACCGTAAACAAAAATAAACAAAAATCAGTTTTGTCTTTGTTAAAGTAGTTTTTATAGGGAGATTCTTATCATCCATACTCGCTTATGTAAAACTATAAATATATATAAAATATTTAATGATGTTATGAAAATAGTCCTGTATCGAACTAACAATATTTGATTAATCGCTTTGTTTATTTATTTTGTTTGTCTCCAAATCAAACAAATAGTTTTTAATTTAAACAAATCTATTGCCCATGATGTATTATTTATCCTAATCTGTAGTACATGATAAATTTATGGGAATGTTTAAATTGTGATCAGCTATCGTCAAAATTTAAAATCGCACAAATTAAATTGGCATACCAATATAGACTGCGCTCTTTATAATTCTAAGTCTAGATACACAATATTTCAACATTTTCATAATTATAGAACAAAAATTGTTAACCATATAAACACAAAAGGATATCCGCATATATGTACATATAAACGAGTAAGAGGGTGCGGATTTAGATTAGCTAGATCAAATGGATATTACGTTCCGTTGTCATTTGTGTATCATGGTATAAAATAGAAAATACCCGTATAATTGGGATAAAAATTGGGATTTAAAAAAAAAAATAAATTATCCAGAATTTATCAACATATGTCCTTAATTCGTTCACTATATGTTATAAACGTATAACATGCTTATATTTTTAATTAAATTATATATCTAAATAACAACAACAACAAAAATGTGATTTTATCTTAAACGAACTTACACAAAAATATTTATTTATATTTCGAAGTTAATTGGACGCTTTGTTATTTCGTAATTTTTTAACTCTCATCTATATTTAACAATTTATAATATAGGTTTGATAATTAGAGATAAGAGAAATATTATTATTATTATGTCCAGTGGTTAATATACGATTTTGTTTATAAGATCCTAAAAAAATTTTTTTTTTTTTTTTGGTTTGGATTTCAAAAGATTTCCCAATAAGATAAAATTATTACTGTTTGTTTGTGATACATCTGAATCAATTTTTGGGCTCATGTTGTATCGAAACAATTTGATTTTGTTTCATTTCTGGTATCCTTATCAGTTTGAGAGATCGATAATATATTTTCGTTTACATGGAACTATAAATTAAATTAAGTTTTAATAATTTAATAAATTATTGTGTGATGACGTCAATGGTAATAAAATTTATTGCATTTTGTTGTTTGGCGGAATATCACTCATTAACCGTAGAATGAAAAAGGACCATTGCACCATATATATTTTTAAGATCCCAAAAGAGCAGCTGAAATTATAACTTTAATTTAAAATTTAACAACAGCAAATTTGTAACAAATTGGAGATAAAACATTTTAGATCACAGTCCTGTTGCTTAAGAGTTTTAAATGATTAATTCAATGTTGAAGTTCTTTGGGACCAATCTTGAAAAAATAGAAGATATTATCAAAACAGATTTAGTTTATAAGCTTTCAGTTATAGTTTGTTGTTTTATAGCAGCATTTAAAAAATGAGCGTCCAGAATCCTTATCTGAAGTCTCATTTAATTTTATTTCTGAGTCTCTAAATTTTCGTTGTTTCCATTAGTGTAGACCAGCTCCAATAAATAAACTTTTTCCGACCGTCTCTCCTTTTGTAATTATATCAATTCTCATTAAGCATAATTTATGGTTAAGGGAAGGCTTAAACAATAATTAAAAGATGTTCAAGCTATCTTCAGAAAGAGAGGCCTCAAACTTAAGGCTACTTAAACAAGAAAAAAAAATGTGGAATGCTTTAAACAAGCGGTTAAATAAGCAAGAAATAGTGAATGAAACTACTTCCATGATGTACTAATCTATAAAGATGAATAACATATTCAGAATCGCCAATTGGAATGCAAATGGGCTGTTTGAACAAATTCCAGAATTAGAAAATTTCCTAGTTTCCGAATTTCATTTGACAAAAATTCATTTGTTAAAATTCGACGATACCGGTTCTACCATGCTATCCACTCAGTATAGGAAAAGAAAGAAGATTCAATCATTTTTGTGAAGGAAAACATCAAACATTACGAAAGAGTAAAAATGCAAAATGAAATTTATTGTGCTAGTGCGAACACGCAGTATTTCCTATTTGCTTCTGTCAGTACAAACATTTTGAAAGTTTTCGTATAGTGTGATAAAGAAACAAACAAAACCCATTTCGTAAACTAGCCTATGAGTGTGAAGTTTATGCTAAAAAAAATAACAAAAAATTACACTGTTAAATTAGCTAATTTTCCAGTTGGAATTTAAATTATATGAAAATTTAAATTTTTTGTAATTTTGGATTTTTCGTACCACCAAACAGATTTTTTCATTAGGAAACAGGTTTTTTTCATCGTTTTCAGATAGCTGGACCATCTGTTTATCTCGTTAACCAAAAGCATCCAATTGTGTTGAACATTACTATATTTCAGATAATTTAAAAGTTGACTGATTTTTGATGGTTTAAATAAATATTTAGCGCCGATCCTGGAAATGTCACGAAGGCCCCGCATATTTCTTAGAATAGCTAAGCCATAAAGGGGTTAATGTCACCAAGCCGATCCAATTATGATAAACTATAATATATTTCACAGTTTTTGGAATTTTTAATAATTTTGGATTCTTTTAAAAGTTTTATATCGCTGACCAGGTGTCTACAAGATCTTGAAGATATTCTCGGATAGACCGTTTTGTCGGATAACTTGGCCATATGCCAGTCTACGTGGCCAACCTGATCCGATTGTGATGAACCCTCCTATATTTCGCCGAATTTAGAATTATTAATAATTATGAATGGTTTTAAAAATGGTTGTATCTCCGATCACAGAGATGTTCACAAGGTCTTATCCACATTTTCAGAAAGCTTGGGTTAGTAACAATCTCTGTGACCAACGTGATCCAATTGTGATGATGAGTGTAAAGTTTATGCTAAAAAAAAAAAATAACAAAAAGTTAGACTGTTAAATTAGATATTTTCCAATTGGAATTTAAATAATATGAAAATTTAAATTTTTGGTAATATTTGATTTTTCGTACCACCAAATATATTCTTTTCATCAGGAAACAGGTTATTTTCATCGTTTTCAGATAGCTGGACCATCTGTTTATCTCGTTAACCAAAAACATCCAACTGTGTTGAACATTACTACAATTCATATAATTTATAAATTGACTGATTTTTAATGGTTTTAATAATTATTTAGCATCGATCATGGAAATGTCCTGAAGGTCCCGCACATTTCTTGGTCTAGCTAAGCCATATAGCGGTCAATGTCACCAAGCCGATCGAATTATAATAAACTATAATATATTTCACAGTTTTTGGAATTTTTAATAATTTTCCATTATTTGAAATGTTTTATATCGTCGACCGCAGAGATGTCCACAAGGTCTTGCCTATATTTTTGAATAACTTGACCATATGCCAGTCTACATGGTCAATCTTATCCAATTGTGATGAACTATACTATACTTCACAGAATTTAGAATTTTTAATAATTTTGTTGGTTATAAAAATTGTTGTATCTCCGATCACAGAAATGTCCACAAGGTCTTGCCTATATTTTTGGATAATGAGACCATATTCCAGTCTACGTGGTCAATGTTATCCAATTGTGATGAACAATACTATACTTCAAAGAATTTAGAATTTTTAATAATTTTGTTGGTTTTTAAAATTTTCTGATCACAGAGATGTCCACAAGGTCTTGCCTATATTTTTGGATAACTTGGCCATATGCCAGTTTATTTGTTTAATCTTATCCAATTGTGATGAACTATACTATACTTCACAGAATTTAGAATTTTTAATAATTTTGTTGGTTATAAAAATTGTTGTATCTCCGATCACAGAAATGTCCACAAGGTCTTGCCTATATTTTTGGATAATGAGACCATATTCCAGTCTACGTGGTCAATGTTATCCAATTGTGATGAACAATACAATACTTCAAAGAATTTAGAATTTTTAATAATTTTGTTGGTTTTTAAAATTCTCTGATCACAGAGATGTCCACAAGGTCTTGCCTATATTTTTGGATAACTTGGCCATATGCCAGTTTATTTGTTTAATCTTATCCAATTGTGATGAACTATACTATACTTCACAGAATTTAGAACTTTTAATAATTTTATTGGTTTTAAAAATTATTGTATCTCCGATCACAGAGATGTCCACAATATCTTGCCTATATTTTTGGATAAGTTGATTATATGAAAGTCTACGTGATAATTATTATACAATTGTGATGAACTATACTATACTTCACAGAATTTAGAATTTTTAATAATTTAATTGGTTTTAAAATTATTGTATCTCCGATCACAGAGATGTCCACAAGGTCTTGCCTATATTTTTGGATAACTTGACCATATGCCAGTCTACGTGGTCAATGTTATCTAATTGTGATGAACTATACTACACTTCACAGAATTTAGAATTTTTAATAATTTTGTTGGTTTTAAAAATTGTTGTATCTCCGATCACAGAAATGTCCACAAGGTCTTGCCTATATTTTTAGATAACTTGACCATATTCCAGTTTACGTGGTCAATGTTATCCAATTGTGATGAACTATACTATACTTCACAGAATTTAGAATTTTTAATAATTTTATTGGTTTTAAAAATTGTTGTATCTCCGATCACAGAAACATTCGCAAGGTCTTGCCTATTTTTTTCGATAACTTAAGCATATGCCGGTCTACGTGTTTAATCTTATCCAATTGTGATAAACTATACTATACTTCACAGAATTTAGAATTTTTAATAATTTTGTTGGTTTTTAAAATTATTGTATCTCCGATCACAGAAATGTCCACAAGGTCTTGCCTATATTTTTGGATAACTTTGCCATATGCCACTCTACGTGGTTAATCTTATTCAATTGTGATGAACTATACTATACTTCACAGAATTTAGAATTTTTAATAATTTTGTTGGTTTTAAAAATTGTTGTATCTCCGATCACAGAAATGTCCACAAGGTCTTGCCTATATTTTTGGATAATGAGACCATATTCCAGTCTACGTGGTCAATGTTATCCAATTGTGATGAACAATACTATACTTCAAAGAATTTAGAATTTTTAATAATTTTGTTGGTTTTTAAAATTCTCTGATCACAGAGATGTCCACAAGGTCTTGCCTATATTTTTGGATAACTTGGCCATATGCCAGTTTATTTGTTTAATCTTATCCAATTGTGATGAACTATACTATACTTCACAGAATTTAGAATTTTTAATAATTTTATTGGTTTTAAAAATTGTTGTATCTCCGATCACAGAAACATCCGCAAGGTCTTGCCTATTTTTTTCGATAACTTAAGCATATGCCGGTCTACGTGTTTAATCTTATCCAATTGTGATGAACTATACTATACTTCACAGAATTTAGAACTTTTAATAATTTTATTGGTTTTAAAAATTATTGTATCTCCGATCACAGAGATGTCCACAATATCTTGCCTATATTTTTGGATAAGTTGATTATATGAAAGTCTACGTGATAATTATTATACAATTGTGATGAACTATACTATACTTCACAGAATTTAGAATTTTTAATAATTTAATTGGTTTTAAAATTATTGTATCTCCGATCACAGAGATGTCCACAAGGTCTTGCCTATATTTTTGGATAACTTGACCATATGCCAGTCTACGTGGTCAATGTTATCTAATTGTGATGAACTATACTACACTTCACAGAATTTAGAATTTTTAATAATTTTGTTGGTTTTAAAAATTGTTGTATCTCCGATCACAGAAATGTCCACAAGGTCTTGCCTATATTTTTAGATAACTTGACCATATTCCAGTTTACGTGGTCAATGTTATCCATGTCTTGCCTATTTTTTCGATAACTTAAGCATATGCCGGTCTACGTGTTTAATCTTATCCAATTGTGATGAACTATACTATACTTCACAGAATTTAGAACTTTTAATAATTTTATTGGTTATAAAAATTATTGAATCTCCGATCACAGAGATTTCCACAATGTCTTGCCTATATTTTTGGATAAACTGATTATATGCCAGTCTACGTGGTCAATATTATCCAATTGTGATGAACTATACTATACTTCAAAGAATTTAGAATTTTTAATAATTTTGTTGGTTTTAAAAATTATTGAATCTTCGATCACAAAGATGTCCACAAGGTCTTGCATATATTTTTGGATAACTTGACCATATACCAGTCTATGTGTTCAATGTTATCTAATTGTGATGAACTATACTATACTTCACAGAATTTAGAATTTTTAATAATTTTATTGGTTTTAAAATTATTGTATCTCCGATCACAGAGATGTCCACAATATCTTGCCTATATTTTTGGATAAGTTGATTATATGCCAGTCTACGTGGTCAATATTATCCAATTGTGATGAACTATACTATACTTCAAAGAATTTAGAGTTTTTAATAATTTTGTTGGTTTTAAAAATTATTGTATCTCCGATCACAGAGATGTCCACAAGGTCTTGCCTATATTTTTGGATAAATTGACCATATGCCAGTCTACGTGGTCAATGTTATCCAATTGTGATGAACTATACTATACTTCAAAGAATTTAGGATTTTTAATAATTTTATTGGTTTTATAAATCGTTGTATCTCTGATCACATAGATGTCCACAAGGTCTTGCCTATATTTTTGGATAACTTGACCATATGCCAGTCTACGTGGTAAATGTTATCTAATTGTGATGAACGATACTATATTTCACAGAATTTAGAATTTTAAATGATTTTGTTGGTTATAAAAATTATTGAATCTTCGATCACAGAGATGTCCACAAGGTCTTGCCTATATTTTTGGATAACTTGACCATATGCCAGTCTACGTGGTCAATGTTATCTAATTGTGATGAACTATACTATACTTCACAGAATTTAGAATTTTTAATAATTTTGTTGGTTTTAAAAATTGTTGTATCTCCGTTCACAGAAATGTCCACAAGGTCTTGCCTATATTTTTGGATAAGTTGATTATATGAAAGTCTACGTGGTAAATATTATACAATTGTGATGAACTATACTATACTTCACAGAATTTAGAATTTTTAATAATTTTATTGGTTTTAAAATTATTGTATCTCCGATCACAGAGATGTCCACAAGGTCTTGCCTATATTTTTGGATAACTTGACCATATGCCAGTCTACGTGGTCAATGTTATCTAATTGTGATAAACTATACTATATTTCACAGAATTTAGAATTTTAATTAATTTTGTTGGTTTTAATAATTATTGTATCTCCGATCACAGAAATGTCCACAAGGTCTTGCCTATATTTTTGGATAATGAGACCATGTTCCAGTCTACGTGGTCAATGTTATCCAATTGTGATGAACTATACTATACTTCACAGAATTTAGAATTTTTAATAATTTTATTGGTTTTAAAATTATTGTATCTCCGATCACAGAGATGTCCACAAGGTCTTGCCTATATTTTTGGATAACTTGACCATATGCCAGTCTACGTGGTCAATGTTATCTAATTGTGATAAACTATACTATATTTCACAGAATTTAGAATTTTAATTAATTTTGTTGGTTTTAATAATTATTGTATCTCCGATCACAGAAATGTCCACAAGGTCTTGCCTATATTTTTGGATAACTTGACCATATGCCAGTCTACGTGGTCAATGTTATCTAATTGTGATGAACTATACTATACTTCAAAGAATTTAGAATTTTAAATGATTTTGTTGGTTTTAAAAATTATTGAATCTTCGATCACAGAGATTTCCACAAGGTCTTGCCTATATTTTTGGATAACTTGACCATATGCCAGTCTACGTGGTCAATGTTATCTAATTGTGATGAACTATACTATACTTCACAGAATTTAGAATTTTTAATAATTTTGTTGGTTATAAAAATTATTGTATCTCCGATCACAGAGATGTCCACAATATCTTGCCTATATTTTTGGATAAGTTGATATGAAAGTCTACGTGGTAAATATTATACAATTGTGATGAACTATACTATACTTCACAGAATTTAGAATTTTTAATAATTTTGTTGATTTTAAATTATTGTATCTCCGATCACAGAGATGTCCAGAAGGTCTTGCCTATATTTTTGGATAACTTGACCATATGCCAGTCTAAGTGGTCTATCTTATCCAATTGTGATGAACTATACTATACTTCACAGAATGTAGAATTTTTAATAATTTTGTTTGTTATAAAAATTATTGTATCTCCGATCACAGAGATGTCCACAAGGTCTTGCCTATATTTTTGGATAAATTGACAATATGCCAGTCTACGTGGTCAATGTTATCCAATTGTGATGAACTATACTATACTACAAAGAATCTAGAATTTTTAATAATTTTGTTGGTTTTTAAAATTCTCCGATCACAGAGATGTCCACAAGGTCTTGCCTATATTTTTGGATAACTTGGCCATATGCCACTTTACGTGGTTAATCTTATCCAATTGTGATGAACTATACTATACTTCACAGAATTTAGAATTTTTAATAATTTTATTGGTTTTAAAAATTATTGAATCTCCGATCATAGAGATGTCCACAATGTCTTGCCTATATTTTTGGATAACTTGACCATATGCCAGTCTACGTGGTGAATATTATCCAATTTAAATGTTTGTAAATGTAAATGTTGTCAATAATTCTGATTGCTAATTTATTCTTAAGCATTTCTGAAATCTAATGTTCCAGTGAAAAGGTCACTATTGCAGAGAAATAGTCCCGTAACAAGGTTCAGTTTTACTTAAAAATACCGGTGTTAGACTCAGACCATTGGAGCCGAGTGTAACTGGCAGGCTAAAGACGCTTATATGTGAATTCGATTAATGGAAGAGAGAGGGTCATGCGATAACAATTAGAGAACGGAATATATTTAGGAGTACAAACAAAGTTAGTGATTATTACGGAATCCAATTTCTTGTACTAAAAAAAACTAAATACAAAGAAACTTCTCTAAAGTAACTATTAAAGGACTCAGAAATGTTGGTCAATCTATGGAGGTATGGTTAGTTTAAGGAATAAAGCAACCTTATAGTTTGAAAATTTAAAGTTAGGCTAAAAAGAAAAATTTTCTGTAATTGTAGCAAAAAATTTTACGTAATAATTCAGAGACTGGTAAAAAGTGGTCCATTTATAGGGAGCTGGCCAAATAGAGAGTTGGCTACTTTTGGAAGCTTTCGAATATTTCTGTTTTGCATTCACCATGACATGACACCTAATAAACGGATTACGAAACAATAAATGCTCGTCCCTGAAAATCACCTTATGTATTACGTGTTATGTTGTTTGTTAGATTTTAAACTGAAAAAAGGTGCTGTGTACATAGTAGCTATACAGCCCCGTTTAGAGCCTTGTTCCGGACACAAACAAACAAATTCAGAAACTTTCTCGTCGTCCAATTCTATTTTTTTTTTAAATTTATAGAAATTATGAAATTTACAGAGTTTAACGAATTTGTAAAATTAATGAAATTTGTGGGACTCATCGATTCTATAAAATTTGCAGAATTCAAATATTTATAAAATTTATATTGTAGTATTTATAAAAATTGGGGAATTTTAGAAAAAAAAATAGATAATCAATTTAGGTTATTAGAATTTATGGAACTTTGTCAGTTAAAACAATTTATAGAACTTATAGAATCTACAAAATTCAAAGAATTTCAAAAATTCAAACACTTATTTAAATTTAAAAAATTATTGTATAAATTTAGTGAAATATTCACCTGCTGAAGGCGGAAAAAGCGATTCTGGGGGTCCTTTCACGGTACTTAAATCGAAAAGGTGGAACTGATACCCTCACTTGTAGTAAGGCAAGGCAAGTCTTGCCAAAAGTTAACTTAGGGCGCACAAGAACGTTAAGCTCTCGTGAATTAAGGAGGCGTGGGTTTTCGTTCACTTCCTTTGCTCATGATCAGCATTAAAACGCATAAGGCATAAATCCATTGGTACGTTTGAGATGGTCGATTCTCGCGAACAGCACAGTGCGAGATGTTGCGCGCTACCTAAGTAGCTTTAAATGGCTCCAATAACAACTAATCTAACCGAAAATACTGAAATTTTAGGCTTTATATAATTCGTAGAATTAAAAGACTTTATAGAATTTACAGAGTTTATTGGGTTTATAGAATTCAAAGAATCTATTGAGTTTATAAAATTTATAAAAATTAAACTTTTTTTAGAAATGTTAAAATTTGTAAAATTTATCGAGTTTATTGAATTTGTAGTAATATGGAATTTTTAAAATAAGTCAATCTTGAGTTTGTAGTTTATAGAACTCATAGATTCAATATACAATTTAAAGATTTTATAAAATTTATTGAATTTTTGAAGTTTATATAATTTATGGAATTAATGATATTTATATAATCGTTAATATTTATAGAATCTACATGTTTGATAAACAGATTAGAATTTGTAATATCTACAGACTTTGTAGAACTAATTATATTTATAGAATTTATCCAATTTAGAGAATTTATAAAAACTAGAGAATTTATTAGATTTGTAGAATTTAAAACAATTACTGAATTTTTAAACTTTATTTTTTAAGAACGTCTAAAATTTAGAGGACTTTTTAAATTTTATAGGAATGTTAATGTTTCTTGAATTTATTAAAATTTTTAAATTTATAAAACAAGTAAATTTTGAGTTCATAGAATTTAGACACAATCGAAACAATTAATAGAACTTATAAAATCTACTAGATTTAAAAATATTTTATTATTCAAAAATTTTATAAAATTTATAAAACTACAAAATTTATGAGATTTGTAGAATTTAACGAATTTAATGAGTTTCAAAGTTTTATTCAAAGAGCCATTAGATTTAAAACAATCAAGAAATTCTAGAGTTTATCAAATTCTTAATTAAAGTTCAAAGGATTGGTTGAAATTTTTGAATTTATAAAATTTGTAGAATTCAAAAAATTTATACAATTTTAAGAATTTATAGAAATTATGGAATTTTTAGAATAAGTAAAATTTGGATTTATAGAATTTATAGAATTCACAGACTTGAAACCATTTATAGAATATATAAAATTTGTATAATTTATAATATGTATAGAATTTGAGAGTTCATGTAATTTATAGAATTTATGGATATCGTAAAATTCATCAAATTTATGACTTCCTAATCAAGCAGCGGATGAAATGGATGAATTGTGTTTGTGTAAGATTTGTATTCATATTATGCATAATGATTAATGATCTTCTCAAATGAATTCGTTCTTACAACAATTATTTAAGGAAGATTATAATTTTGAAAAAAAGGGGAAAACTAAACGTTATTATCATTTTCGGTTCAGCATTGATTAAAATTTATTGATTTCGTGAATTAATTAAGTAAATTACGGTAAATTACAAGGAATGGACGACTTTGTACAACAAATTGTAAAAAAAAAAATGTGAAAGCTTTGGATTTGGAGGTCAAACTTATAAATATAGGGTTTTATCGAACTATTTTACAAAACTTGACACGATGTAAAGGACCACAGCTGTAAACCGCTGTATTGTAAAAATAACATGTAATGTAAGATTCGTAAAAATATGTATGGATTTATTAGATTAACATTTTTGTAATACACTGATCATGATTCTATAATTGGTTATTAATAGTACAATAAAAAGAGGCGGCTGGTCCGAAGAAATTCAGAGTTTTTGCCAACGTCATTGTTCTTATCTCTTTGCCAATAACTTTTAGGCAACATACATTTTAGTTTATATTTTCATACATCACGCCACCACATGCAAACACTTCTAATTTATATTGATAAAGAAGCAGAAAGGAGACTAACGACCTACACCTCGGTGATACCTACATCGGTTGTCGATATACTTCCTATATTTTACAAAGCTAATTGTACTAACATAATAGTCAAACTTACAGAACTTTAAAATTTTTTGGCTGATTTATTAAAATTTTGAATATTATGATCTAATTAAATTTTTTAAATGGCAGAATATCTCACAAAGATGATAAGTTACTGATAAGTTTGTTCGTAGTTTCATTTTTTACCAATAAGTATTAAAATAAATGTGGCGGAGGGAATAATTCCGGATAGATGGTCAATGATATAGAACCCTATAAAATATTTCTAATGAACATTTTTTAGGTTTTTTGAAATTTTGTTTAAATTCAGGCTATTTCAGCATATTCGACAGCCACTTCAAACATATCAATGGGATACGGAAATTCGATACGAAATATTTTTAGTCAGACGAAGATAGTACACCGAAATTAAACCAATCTATAATAGTGTAATAACTGCCGTGTAATAATTGCTGTGAAACCACAGATAGGAATGCTCATGCCACTGTGTTGTGTCAGCGTTCCTTTGATACACCAATTTTAGTTAAAATATCGTTTCTTTTTTGGAAATGGCCCATATAATTTCGAATCAGGGAGGTTTTGTTAACGGGAAATTTGAATAGACTTGGTAAAGTTTATTCGAGGATCATTGAATTGGTATCAGAGTTTCCTAGGTACCAGTCTTTAATACGTCAAGTTTGAAATTCGACGATAGGGTTCACAATGTTTTGATTGTTTGACCGCTTTTCCATTGCACGACACTGTAATGATGTGTCTGTGACGATGTCGTCGGATCGCAAATTGCGTAGATTTGTATGCAACGTTTTTCCGTTTCACGATATATCACCGAATCCGGATCAATGACACCGTGATAACCTGTTGTGTCGGTCCGATAATTGTTTTATAGTCTGACGGATATTTTTCTTTAATTGTGGGTTACAGTTTTTAGCCTTGGATGCAGTAAGTGCAAGAGGTACTTGATATTGTATACAACATTACATTGCAAGAATATTTGAGGTAGTGATGAAAACGTTTCAGCAATTTTTGGTTGCTGAATTTAATTATATCAAAGTGTCATAATTGTTCAAGTCTTTTTGTCTGATGGTGTGGTTGTTATAAATTATACTTAATTATATATAATTGTTAGATCGTCTCCAAGCTACAGAAATATTGGTGAAGTCTCGCTCAACACCCAGAAACTCCAAGCATCCAGCAGCTATGTAGCGTAGAAATTGTATTGTCTTGGGATATCTATGTTATTTTATTTAGTACTAACTAATTTATATAAGGTAATTTCTATTAATTACGTAGTAAAGCAATTTAGTTTTCAGACTAACCTGGGAAACTCTATTTGAGTTTTATTAGTGAATATCATATACAGATACATGTAGTACTTAACTAAACAATAAATATTCTAAACCTTTTGCGTAGTACATAATAATTAATTTAAACATTATTAACTTAATAAATAAATAAGTAATTTAAGCATTATTAATATCCTTTTGCAAGATCTTTAGGAGATTGTCGATTAGTTTAATTTAATAGTATGGTTAAATATATAAAATATACATTTTTTCAGCTTTTATTTTTGAATATATGTAGTTGCAGTAGGTAAACCATTAATTAACTATCTACAGGAGAACGGTAGCTAATGAAACAAGTGCTGTGAATTTAAATTATAACTTAGCAATTTAAAATTTTTAAACATTCCCTTAGAATTTTTATTGTTGATGTTGAATTACTCATTTGTCTTAATATTATGGTTAAGGTTGGTATTGGTATTGAAGTGGGTGTTGGTATTGGTGTTCGTATTGGTGTTAATTAATGTTCATACTTATTGGTATAATTGTTAATGATAGTTTTGGTATTAGTATTTATAATAGTTAGTTAAAATGGTTTTAGTTTAGAACACTCCTAAGAATCTCGACCAAGATGACAGTAGTTGGTTTAATGATTGTCAAACTATTAATGGTTATTTATTTGTGGTACATAGGGATTGATCTATAATTTATTTCAAAGAATCAAATTTATACTTAATTAATTTTAAAATAGTTATTATAAAGAATTAATGCATATTTTAAATTTAGGAATTTTTTAAAGAACCTAAAACAACCTTACAGGAGTTGGAGCTGTAGATCAACTTCAAATTGTATTGTCTTGTGCTAAATAAATTACTAAAAAAAAAAAAATATATATTACTATATTACTAACAAATTTACTAACTATCAACTACTTAGGTGTCTGGAATCGGGTTGAGTCTTTGTTGCTAACATTCCTTTCCCATCCCTCGTTTTTGTTATATGTAAAAAGGTGTACGACGGCTGCCTGGCCAGGGGCGGATATCACAACTATTAGACTTATGTGGTTATCGATGTGGCGCCTTTCTTTACGGGGTGAAATATTGCTATATTTGTCTTCATGAAAAGCTGAGTATGATGGTACATATTTCCTTGGTGATGGAGAGTTATGGTGTCGTGTTGCAACATGGGTATAGTGGTGTGGTATTCGCATTTATAATACGGGAGATTTGCTTAATGTTTGATCGTACATCGCAATCAATCAATCAATCGTAAAATTCATAAAATTTATAAAATTGAGAGAGTTTATAAAAATATTAGGATTTATAATATTTAAAGACTTTGTAGAATTTAGATGATTTGTAAAATGTATAGAATTCATGGGATTTTGAAAATTTATAAAATTTATCGAATTTATTGAATTTGTAGTACCTGATTGTGTAATTTTTAAAATAAGTCTAATATGAGTTTATAGTTTATAGAAGTCATTGAATCTATGAAATTTAAAGATTTTATAAAATTTATAGAATTTGTAAAGATTGAATAATTTATACAATTAATGAAATTTATAAAATCGTTAATATTTATAGAATTTGTAGGTTTAATCATATTAAAATTTATAATAATTACAGACTTTGTAGAACTAATAAAATTTATAGAATTTATCGAATTTGCCGAATTTATAAAAATTAAAGTAATTTGTAAAATTCAAGGAACTTACTAAATTTTAAAAGTTTATCCATAAAATGTATTGAATTATTCATGGAAGTTTTAAAATTTGTAAAATTTATAAAATTTATAGAATTCAAAGAATTTATAAAATTTATAAAAATTATGGAACTTTTAGAATAAGTAAAATTTAGGTTTGTTGAATTTATAAAACTGACTGGCTTTAAAAAAATTATAAAACACATAGAATTATAAAATTTAAAGAATTTATAGAATTGATTAAATTTATAAAATTTTTAATATTAGTTTTATAAAAATATTAGAATATATAATATTTATAAACTTTGTAGAATTAATAAAATTTATGGAATTTATCGAATTTACACATTTTATAAAAACTACAGGATTTATGGGATTTGTAGAAATTAAAGAACTTAATCAGTTTCAAATGTTTATTCAAGGAATCCATTAAATTTATAAAATGTATAGCAATTTTAGAATTTATAGAATTGTTAATTAAAGTTCATAGGATTCAATTTATGAAATTTGTAGAATTCAAAGAATTTATAAGATTCCAAGAATTTAGAAAAATTACGGAATATTTAAAATAAGTAAAATTTGGGTTTATAGAATTTATAGAACTAACAGAATTGAATTTATTGGATTTATAAAATTTCTAAAATTTACAGAAATGAAAGGATTTATAGAATTCACAGAATTTATAGAATTTATAAAATTTATAAAAATAATTTTTTTTTTAGAAATGCTAAAATTTATATAATTTATCGAATTTATTGAATTTGTAGTAATTATGGAATTTTTAGAGTAAGTCAAATTTGTGTTTGTAGTATATTGAATCTATAAAATTTAAAGATTTTATAAAATTTATCGAATTTGTGAAGTTTATATAATTTATAGAATTAATGAAATTTATAAAATCGTTAATATTTATAGAATTTAAAGATTTTATAAACATAATAAAATTTATAACAATTACAGCCTTTGTAGAACTAATAAAATTTGTTGAATTTATCGAATTTGCCTAATTTACAAGAATTAAAGAGATTTGTAAAATTTAAGGAACTTACTGAATTTTAAAACTTTATCCATAAAATGTATAGAATTATTTATGGAATTTATAGAATTTATAAAATTTGTAAAATTTATAAAAATTATGGAATTTTTAGAATAAGTAAAATTTGGGTTTGTTGAATTTATAAAACTGGCAGGCCTTGAAGAATTTATAAAACACATAGAAATATAAAATTTAAAGAATTTATAGAATTGATAAAATGTATAAAATTCTTAATATTTTTAGAATTTAAAGGTTTTATAAACATATTAGAATTTCTAATATTTACAGACTTTGTAAAACTAATAAAATTTATGGAATTTATTAGACTTATAAGATTTAAAGATTTTATAGAATTTACAGAATTTATTGAATTGTTAATTAAAGTTCATAGGATTTATCGAAATTTTTGAATTTATAAAATTTGTAGAATTCAAAGAATTTATACAATTTTAAGAATTTATAGAAATTATGGAATTTTTAGAATAAGAAATATTTGCAGATGACAGGCTTGAAACAATTAATAAGTTTTAAAAAATATGTAGAATTTTAGAGTTTATGAAATTTATAGAATTGATGGAATTCGCAAAATTCATAAAATTTATAAAGTTTATAAAAATGTTAGAATTTTTAAAATTTATAGACTTTGTGGAATTTAGAGAATTTGAAAAATTTATCGAATTCATGGGATTTAGAAAATTTGTAGGATTTATCGAAATTACAGAATTTATAAGAACTAAAGAATTTATTAGGTTTGTAGAATTTAAAGCACTTATGGAATTTTTAAGCTTTATTTTCTTTGGAACATCTAAAATTTAGAGGACATTTTAAAATTTATAGAAATTATTGAATTTATAGAAATGTTAAAGTTTATAGGATCTATCGAAATATTTTATTTATAAAACAAGTAAATTTTTAGTTTTTAGAATTTATACACAATTGAAATAATTAATAGAACTCAAAGAATCTACTAAATTTAAAAACGTTTTATTATTCATAAATTTTATAAAATTTGTAGAATTTATAGGATTGATAGAATTTATAAAATTCATAAAATTTAAAAATTTAGAAAGTTTACAGACATATTAAAACTTATAAAATTTATGGAATTAATTGGGTTTATAAAATTTCTAAAATTTACAGAAATTATTGGATTTATAGAATTTACAGAATTTATAGAATTGATAAAATTTATAGGGTTTAAAGAATTTATATAATGTCTACAAATTGTGTACATCCTAATCTTAACTGTGATTAGAATCTTTCATTACATATGTATAAGCATTAATTATAAAAATATCTAACATTTTAAATGAAATTAAAGAAATTTGTTGTTTTTTGTATTTGTTGTTTTTTAATTTTCAATGAGGTATTATTTAAAAGAAACAATCAATTCCGGAATTTATTTCGGAATTCCGAAATCGAGAACATTCAAATTCGAAAATTGCGGAATAACTTTGGGCCAAAAATTGGACGCCCCATTGATTATCGATGGTGACTTTTGTCAGCGAGAGATCCTACTGGACCGTGTAGTACTATTTGCTCCATTTATTTGTAAGGTAGTTATATTTTTATGCAACTAAATTCAAAATAAAATCCGTTCGTCGAATGTCGAATTTTAGAGTCGGAGCTTATGAATGAATATCGCAGATGAAGTAATTTGGTGAAAAACTAGATTTCACGATTTGTAGCACTATCGCTTCCAAGTGATAATACTTTAAGAATGGTACCAGTTAATTCAGGTGGAATTTTGTCCAACGAAGAGAGTAATGGACAATAATAAAACAATCGACAAAATGTATATGTATGTATTATGCTGAGATTCCGGTCGACTTCCTTTACGTCAATTTCGAACCATCTCGAATGTGTATGCTGCTGGGTTGGTTATAGAAAACAAATTTAATTTATCTCGGCTTGCGACGGTTTAACAACCAAACCAGAAAGAAAATTGTAATTATCACACACTTGTCATTCGGTGAGTAATTTCGAAGGGTTTTTTAGCCATTTTTCTGTGGTCTACTGTGCACAATGACTGTATTTTTCTGATACTCCGGTGGCCACTTCCCGGATGAATAATTTATCAATGTTTGATTATGTGTAGACCCCGCATTATAGGTTGAAAGAGCGGAAACACTTTTAGAGCGAACGAACCAATTCAACGCGGTTCTTTTGAAAATTATCCATAAAGCATTATGGTAATAAGAACATTTATCACAAAGTATTGTGCACTCTCGTTGATGCAGCCATGACCCATCCTTAAAAATTAAATTTTCTGTTTTCCAGGATTTACTCAGTGTAAATTTTGGAAATGGAAAAATTTAATTTTGAAACTCAGAACAAATTGTGTCAGCATAAGTTAGCATATATGCGATGCGTTGTGGTTCTCATTGCCAGAACCCATTCTGGACAAGTTGCCAAAGAACTACAACATCAATTTCATTTTAATTAATGCATCATTATAATCTTTGCTCAATTCGCTTGGATTTTACCTATATCCAACAAAATCCAAATCATGGTATCACTCACATTCATATGAGTTTAAACCGTCATACAGCGCAATATCGAATCATTTACATCCTTGTAGTGAATCATAACCTAAAGCTGAACCAAAAATGCTTGATAATTACTGCGTTTATACCATAGCTAAATGAGCAGTGCTACAAATGTCATTTTCATAGCAATGATATTTAGCAACGCTAAAGCTAGTTACTACATTTGACATTTCGGTTTAGCATTGCTAATTTAGCTGTGGTATAAACGCAGCAAATGATTAGCCATTGATTTTGATATGGTCTCTGCTGTCTATATATGGTACATATT
The DNA here is from genome assembly GCA_958295665.1 of Tipula vernalis. Classification (NCBI taxonomy): domain Eukaryota; kingdom Metazoa; phylum Arthropoda; class Insecta; order Diptera; family Tipulidae; genus Tipula; species Tipula vernalis. The sequence goes on from OY282558.1 coordinate 415,207,783, forward strand.
TAAAAACGAATTATACCATTAATCATATATGCATGAAGTCTCAAAATTGTTAAAAGATGCGGTAACAACAGTCAACATCTTATTAAAAAACCGCCATACGCCACACCATGCCTAACCAAATCCTTCATGGTACTCATCATCAAATAAACTAAACAAAAAAATGTTTTAATTCTTTCCATGTAATAAAATTTCAATAAATATTTAGCAACTTTAAGAAAACGACAAAAATGTGTTAACGAAATTTTATCATACGAAACATACCAACAATAAAGATGATTTTGGTCTCATATTTCAGGAAGACAACATCTATATGGTTGAATAAAAATTAAGACAAGTTTTTGAGATTAAATTACTGAAAAGATTTTTGTTGTTTATTGTTGTACTCGAAAAAGGACAAACTATGGTACGTACAGAAAGGATCAATGAAAATGATTTATTTTGATTTATTTAATTTAATTATTTCGACTTCTCGGATTCATTCATCGCTTTTATAATTTATAAAGAAAATGTGTCCTTATATACGAGTACTAAAGATAGGATAAAATGCTGTAATCTAAATGAAATTTGTTACAATTCTTTGCGACCGTTTTTTTCTTTTTATTAATTGATAAAAGATTTTTCTCGTGATGTGTGCATCTGGCGCGTTTTATTGTTCCACCAAACACAAAAGATTGATTCAGTGATGACATATTCATATTGAAATGCGCGAACAAAAGAAGTTCAGGTCTCATAAAATTAGTAAATAATACACTAGTATGTAATTATAAAAAAAAAAAAAAAAAAACACGAGAGTCTTAAGAAATTTGTAAACGATTATATACAGATTTTTTTTTTTTTGTGCTGCAAAGGGCAATCAATATCCAATCATGATATAAAATTTAAACTGTTTCCAATTATTGTTCGAATATACTTTTGTATAATAAAAATAAACCTTTTTATGTTTTTTGAAAGATTTGACCCAAAACATAAAATTCGTATCAAAATTACCGGTAATTTGAAAATACGATTTTCCATTTCGCACTTATTTCATGGCTCTTTATAACCCATTTTCCATGTAACTGTGTTATACCTTAAACACGTATATAAAAAACATTTATATTCGTCGTCTTATCTCCACTCTAAAATATATATAAAAAAAAAAAATTTGTTATGTTCATCAAAAACTATCATTATTATCGTGACCAATTTAAATTGATTATCGATTTGCGAAAGGAAATCACTATTATCATCACACTTCTTTTCTCAACAAGACGGTAATTTTGTTAAGGCCTTTGGTGTACGGTTTTTTTATTTTTTTTTATCTTGTTATATACATATATACCATACGATATGTTACTTACGATGAACAACAAAATTAAGAATGTTGGTAATTTAAAACCAATTCATAAAATTTTATTTTCTGCTTCGAACAAAATAAAAAGGATTATCTGGTTTTGTTAGATGGGAGGAGAGCTTAACATTTTTTTTTAATTTTTGAGAGATTCACGAAATTAAAGTTGTTGAAAAAGTTATCTTCGTAACAATGTTTTGATCTGTTTGCCGTTTAAGACCACAAGGTTGTCTTACCAAGTCCTAGTTTGGAACTGGCAGGGAATTTGTCTATAATGGTATCCAACTTTTCTGCTCTTCTATTGACAAAATGTGGAATTTTTCCGAATGTGTAATCTCTGAATTTTCGGAAGTAAGTTCAAGGAAGACAGTTTTGTAATGATCCTGAATTGATTTCAGAAATCTATCCCTAAATAAAGCGGTTGTTCCGATGAGGGTACAATGTATAACAACATAGAGTGAGTTTGAGTATTAAAGCTAACCAGCGCATGAATATATCCGCAAACGCGTTGGGGTTGTCCACTAGCGGTGCTAATATGAGTCGAAAAGTTATGAAATTTAACCGTTGGATCGGATAACAATTTCTTAGATCCGCGCCCCAAAACACTTATATTAGCTCCACTATCAAGGAGACCCTTGTATATGGTTGATTATTAATAGTGACCTCTACAAAAGGTCTCATATCTCCCGTGTCTGCCGTAATGATTGACGAAAGAATACTGGAATTGTTGAATTTTCATGTTTTCCAGTAATACTGTGAAATACTACGAAAATTAAACGAACTTCTGGCCTTGCCGATATCAGATTTAACTTTGGTTGGTATGTGAGATTTTGTAGACGAATTAGTAGAATCAGAGGCTATGGTTGGGCTTAGATTGGTGGTTGGAAATGGGAATGTCTAGTTTAGCGGACTGAACAGAGTGAAATGGCTCTACGGTTTCGATCTCTCGTGGAGCGATAAATTCTTCGAAGCAAGTGTTAGTATTGTCGGCGGCCCTTGGCTCCCAGGTACCCAATGACCTCTCGAATAGTTTTCCGATCAGCGTGAACCTTTGGGCGTAATGGTGCCCCTTAAACCGCACTTATAACAAAAAATAACCGTAGGCGGAACGGGACAGTCTATTAAAGTATGACCTATGTCGGCGCAATTAAAGCATATAGGATTATATCCTAGACTGGTTGAATTAGTTTTACTACGCTGCCTAAAATAGATTTGATTACGAACTTGTGGTTTTATTGAATTACCTGCCAAATTTTGAAATGTTGGAAGAGAGCAGGCTGCGTTAGCTTCCGGAGAAAATATGCCTTCAATTGTACTCATATCGACACCTTCACAATATGGAAACGTTTGAAGTGTCCTCCCGTGCAGTACAATTTTTTATCAGCTCATTTATATTAGTAAAATGTCGATCTGTTAGATAGTACTGTAGAGCTGGCTTTATATTTGTTATTAACAGTTGGATGTAAGGGTCCTCGCCCTTGTAAGGGATACGGCATTGGAGGGTTAAACTCCATAAACTATGTTAAAAATCGAGGAAGCTTTCGTTTGGTTGCGGCTTTCGAGCCTCTATAACTCGTCGAATTTCGCAATTAGAACGTCTGTCCTTAAATCTTGCTATAAAATCACGTTTCAACTCAGATCATGTTGCCACAGGGTTATGCTTTCGTTGTGTCCAATACCAATGCAGTGCTACCTCTTTCAGTACTGTACTCATTTCTACCATTAATGTTTCAGCGGATAAATTCATCGAAGTAGCCACCATTTCCATTTGGAAAAGAAACATGTCTACAGTGATACCTGAAGGAGAACCACTGTATGATGTACCGCGTCGGGAGAGTTGTCGGTGCCCTTGCGATGTATTACCGTACTGTGGTGTACCCGGCTATTATGCGGCGCTGGTGGTCCGGACACATATGGCATGCTTCGATTAGTTAACTGGGATTGAATTTCATTTTGGCGTTGATTGAATGAGGTGATCTGTTCCGACATTTGTTTGAGCTGAGCCATTATTGCAACCATTACGGTGGTTTCATCAGCGAGATTACCAACTTCGACACAAACTGTTTTGTTACCAGTTTCAATATGTATTATGTTAACCTTAGTCGTGGGTGATAATATTGCTAAATTTTGTAGTGAAACTGCATCATTAGAGGTTTCGGGGCCAACTGGATCTGTATCAGTAACTTCATCATTTTTGTTATATGGATGAACATTAAGAGCATCCTCGATTGGAACTCGTCTTGAAGCTTCAATTGACTCGTTTAGTTTTTCTTCATGTTGCAAATAAATATTAATGGAACTCAGCAACGCCGCCCAAAATTGTAACACCAGACGAGCTTGATCTTGGTAACTCGGTGATTGGCAAGCGCGTTTGACAGCTTAGTTTTGCCATCATGAGAAGGTCAAGTGCAACTTCTATAAAAAAATGACAATTTTTTAATTCACCGTTACTACGGAAAGCAGATTCATCGCTTCGGTCGGTTATGGTTGTGGTACCCGGTACCCGCTGATCCTCACACCAGACCTACTCTTGGATACGGTTGCGTTTTCTCTGATCATTCTATAGATGCATATTATCAGGGAAATTTCTGGCACCTAAAGCGAAAAAAAAGAACTATCCTGATGTACCACTACTGCCCAACACTGTCGTTGTATTACTATTTGATTTGATTGACAACAACATATCAGCCGATTCTGGTCGATAAAATGAAGGCAATAAATTTTATGATTTTTCCACGTGCGCCTTTTAAATATTTGTGGAAAGGTAAGAATGAAGAAATTTGTTATATTTCGCATTCGATTAATTTTATAATTTTTAATCAAATTTAATCAATGTTTTATTTGATAAAAACTTAATTTACCGTAAATTTTGGGCTGTAGCGCCCAGTAAGGGAACAATGAAATTTCGCCATATCCTAATTTCGTTACAAGATTTCTTTTTCATAATTTTTAATCAAGGTTTTGTTTCGTAAAAAAATTATTGACGTTAAATTTCGGCTATATGGCGAATCATCATTGGGACGATGAAATTTTTTCGTTTTATCCGAATTTCGTTAAACAGTTTTTTTAATTAGCGAATTAGACATTTAATTTGAATTATTTTTAATAAAAATTGGACAATAAAACGAAAGTTTATTTTAATTTATTTTTCATTTAAGCTGGCAACTTATCGTGGAATTATTTCGTTTTAGGTTTAATTATATTAAGATCGATTTCCATTAATAAGTAATAATAATCTTCAGTTATCAGACAATTCTCAATATATAGAGGCAAATAAAATTGAAAATCTGAATCAGTCACGCGAAGCAAAAATTTCATCTGAGATTAATTCTGCTTATACTCGAAACTACATCGAAATACACAAATTTCGTTACAAGAATTTTCTTTAGTGACGAATTTTAAATTTCTTTTTAATATTATAATTTTTAATTTTAATTTCATAATTTTTACGCTTAATTTTATAATTTTTAATCTAAATTTTATTTCACCAAAAATTAATTTATGATTGATTTTGGCTATTATAAGCAGTAACGAAAAATTTTTGTCGTTATATCCAAATTTCGTTACTCGAATTTTTTTTTAAGTTTATAATTTTTAATCAAACCTAGTCAAAGTTTTTTTTTTCATGTAAAAACTCAAAAATTATTTAGGGTAGATTTCGGTTAGGTATACCGTTCGTCAGGGGAGGAATTTTCAATTTGAAAATTTTTAATCGAAGTTGTATTTAAAAAAATATTTAGTTTAACGTAGATTTCGAGTATAGCGACCAACAAGGGAATCATGAAATTCCGAAGCAATATCCAATTTTCGTTGCACGATTTTTTTTAGCAACGAATTTGTAATTTAATTTTAATTTATAATTTTAAATTTTAATATTATAATTTTTAATTAAATTTGAAAAAAATTAATTTACGGTAAATTTCGATAAAACTTTCAATTTTAATTTTATAATTTTTAATCAATGTTTAATTTGATAAAGTAGATTTCGGGTATAGCGACCATCAAGCCGACACAAATTTTTTGTAGTGATGAATTTAAAATTTATTTATTAATTCAAATTTAATTTTAGCTCTAATATTTTTAATTTTAATTTTAAAATTTTTAAGTTAGGTTTAATAAGTTTTAATTAAAGTTTTGTTTGATAACAAATTAATTTACCATATAGTCTTCGTCTACATCGCCCATTATGGGAACGATGAAATTTCGCATGATGTCTTTTTAATAACAAATTTCCAATTTAATTTTAATTTTATAAAGGTTAAGGAAAGTTTTGTTTCCCAAGAACATAATTGATGGTAAATTTCGGTTAAATACCGAACATCATACTAATGGAATTAGATTAAGTTCGTTAAAATAATTTTCCCTGTATTGACTGAAATCTTCTGCACGGTTTAAAAAACGCCCGATTGACTGCAAGTTCAACACATAGCGGCCTACCACTTCGAATTCCAGAAGGAACCAGTATAGGTAGAGCAATTGGCTTTAATCGTAATGCTATTGGATCAAAACCATATTTTTCGTGATGGTCCAAGTGGATTCATAAGAACAGGCAAAAAGCTTGGCTGGATGCCCGTAGAGGAGTTTCATAAATTTAAGCAGCATTTTGTATATCATGTCAAATCATCACTATAAAACGACCAATGTTGCTTCATCTGAATAATCACGAGTCCCATTTTCCACTAAATACAAATAATTTGGCAAAAGAGAACGGAGTAGTTTGTGATCATTCCCTAACCATTGCTCGCACAAATTATAGCCTTTGGAGAGGACTGTATTTTGTCCCTTAAAAAAGTATTTGTCAAACGCTCAAATTGGCTAGATGCGGTAAATCCCGGCAAATCAAAGACGATACATAATATTCGTCAGCTCGTAGCCGAGGCACTGGCTATAAGGCTCTAGCACCTAAAAATATAATTAATGGTTTCAGGGTGAGTGGAACCACATCGTACAATCGTGAAATATTTACAGAAGTAGTTATTTTGGCATCATCTGTTACTGATCGTCCACGGGATAATTTAGAAACTACCGATATTCGGCTATTAGAACCGTCTACGGATATAATCGACCAACAGGTATTAAATATTTGTTGCCCTGGCCTCTACCTTGGTAGAAAGCCCAAATTTAATTTTTTTTATATGGATTATATTTCGAATGAAATCGAGTCAGAGCCAATTCCAGTAATTGTGGCAGGTGAAGTAAATACAATTATTCTGGTAATTGATCCAAACATCAGTTTTGAAGAAATTTCGATGGCAATAAACAGTCGAACGATATTTTACAAGGAAATATTTACTGCTGATAATATTCTAATTTGTGCAGCAGAAGAGACTGTTGCATCGACTTCAGCTACAAGTGGTAGTGGAACTGGATTCAACCCAGAAGCAATATTCGTCCATTTCCTAAAGCAGGCCCATAGTCTGTAAAGAAAAGAGGCAGAAAGCTGCCATTTTGACTTACACCAAAAAAAGAAACTTGGAACACGGAAATGTTACCAAAGAGGAAGAAGACTATAGTATAACCCATATAGCCAGAGAAAACCTGGCGGGGAGTAGCTGCAAAGCATAATAAACGCCAAGTCTTGGCACATATAAAATGCGCTACTAAAAGTGTTCCTATAAGTGTTTGACTATAACAACTTACTGCACTATGTATAAAAACTTACCCGAGGTATGGGTAAGATATTACTATTGAGAGATTTAATGTTTCTTTTACATTCTCTGACTATCTTTAAGTTGAGACTAATCTACCAAAAAAAATTGCTTCCTTAGTAAAAACGGTTCCAATTCATATATGTATGCTTGTATATTTTATACAGTATGAAGCAAAAAGTGTAACACCATTACTCTTCTATATCCTGTTCTAGCAATACTTATTTTGGTGTTCCTTAAGGTTCAATTTTGCGGCCATTTTTATTTATAATGACGAAAGTAACAAGAACAACACATTGTAAATATCGTTTATTTGTTGAAGATATCCAAATTTATAAATTGTGTAATCCTACGAGTATCGAGGACAGAAGATAAACATAATTGTTGAATGGTGTATTAATTGTGAGAGGACTGAATCTATTATACATTCTTTGAATGGAGCCAGCAATAATTTCTCTGATATACCGTTAACGATCTTGGTTTAATTTTTGATATAACTCTTTGCTAGAACTCGCATATCGAAACAGGATAACAAGATTACATTTTTACTAAGCATACCATGGGCTACGACGAAATGCTTTTCAAATGATATCAGACATCGATTGGTGAAATGTTTTGTTCCATACCTCATTTTCTTTATGGTGATGTGCAAAAAAATACTTTACCGAGATAAAAGTGCTCTTTAATAGTTGTGTCAGGTATGTCGGGAACAACGAAATTTTGTTGTCATATCCGAATTTCCATAAACGATTTTTTTAGTTCTGAATTTGACACTTATTTTGAAATTTTAACACTTTTAAGTTTATTTGTATATTTTTTAATCAAAATTTAACAATAAATTGATTAACGGTAGATTTCGACTATTTAATTAATTAAAATAAAACGAAAGTTGATTAAATTTAATTTTTAATTTTATTTCCCTGCTTATAGTAAAATTATTATATTTCAAGTTTAGTTACCTTAAGATCGATTTCCGATAATAATTATTCATCTTCAGTTATCGGACAATTCTCAATATCTAAATTTATTAATTTAATTGCAGTAATTGTGGATTAAGTCACTCGAAACAAAAGTTTCATCTCAGATGAATTCTGCATATACACGAAATTCCAACGTTATATAAAATTTCGTTACCCGAATTTCAATCAATGGATTCCATCAATGGAACGACGAATGTTCGTGAACATGAAATTTCTTTAGTGGCGAATTTCATATTTAATTTAAATTTTATAATTTTTACGCTTAATTTAATAATTTTTAATCAATGTGTTATTTAACAAAAAATTAATTATCCAACCCAATAATTACCCAATTAATTGAGACCAACAAGGGAACGATGAAATTCCAATGTTATATCCAAATTTCATTACACAAATTTTTTGTAGTGACAAATTTGAAATTTAATTTTAATTTAATAATTTTGAATTCTAATTTTAAATTTTTTTAAGTTTCATGTTATAATTTTTAATTAAAGTTAATCAAAGTTTTATTTGACAAAAAATTAAATAACGGTAGATTTCGGCTATAGGGAGCGATGAAATTTCATTCGATTAATTAAAATAAGGCAAACGATTATTTTATTTTATTTTTAATATTATTTGCTTCCTTATAGTGAAATTATTTTATTTTGTTTCGTTTTCAAACCCAGTTATTGAGATAATAGCCAGGTAACTGAAGATGATTACTTAACTAAGATAACTAAACTTGAAATAAAATAATTTCATTACAAGGAGGGAAATAAAAATAAAGATTAATTTTAATCAACTTTGGTTTTATTTTAATAAATTGTATTAATTGTATGTAATAAGTCACAGGAAACCATCAGACATGAATTCTGCACATACACGAAATTTCATCGCTATTTACGAATTTTTTTACACGACCTATTTTTTAGTGACGAATCTAAAATTTTATTTTATAATTTTTAATCAAAGTTAATCAAAGTTTTATTTGACACAAAATTAATTTACAGTGGATTCCGTCTACAGCGACCATCAAGCGAACTATATGAAATTCAGTCTTTTCCTTGATGAATCTTAAATTTTATTTTAATTTTTATTGGAATGTTGTATTTGACAAAAAAATTGTTTGTGGTAGATTTCAGCTGTAGCGCTCATCAAAAGAAAGGCGAAATTCCGCTATTAATTTGTTACACGAACCATTGGAAAATATATCGAAAGTATGACACAGCAAATTTCAAAGCACCAAACTAGCCGATGTATCTAAAAATAGTACTAAAAATTCTCAAATGGATTGAGTCTTTGGTTATTGTGTTCAAAAATATATTTGCATTCATAAAATGAAAAATGGTTGCAGTCTATTTTTTTTTGTCCATGACAGGATACAAAACCAACAACAAATCTAAAAACAAAACGATTTACAATTAATGAATTAATTGTTATATTGATGAAAATAAAAACTAATCTTATTTACTGTTCCTTAAAAATGCATATCAATTGTAATTCTGTCAGGTAGAAGTATACGGAATGTATTTATAAACTGGGGAATTTAGGCAGTAAGCGGTAACTTGACATTTGAAATCATGTTTTATTGCTTGATGTTTTTATGTGATTGCCGGGTATGAATAGCTTGATTTTCAGTAATACTGTTCAGACCGTTTATTTATACTGTGTAAACAAGTGGTATCTTATTTTTTGTTGATTGCTTATGTGAATTTCTGAAAATTAAAATTGAGGTCGAATTTCGCTGCAATCGCCATAAGAAAGACGAAAACGTTTCATGGTAGTCTACGCCATATTTTTGCGAAAAACCTTTCACTACCAATCTCGCATTGTATCGCACAATTCACCATCTGCATTGCTCTTAGTTTTAAACACCCACTTGCATTTAATAGGTGGTTTGTCACGGTGTAAATCGACCAAGGTACAAGTTTGATTGTCACTCAATGATTTCATTTCTTCACACATAGCTTTTCTCCACAAATCAGCATTTGGACTCGACAATGCTTCGGCAACGATTTCAGGATCATTTCCAATAATTTGTTTTGTCAAGAAATTATAACGTATTATATCCGCATTTTCGGATACGTAATCTCTGGCGAAATGTCCCGTATGACCATATGAATGACATTTGAACTTGAAATTCTTCTTTTTTTTATTTGATCGGTTGATGTACCATTTAGTCCGGGATTTTTATTTTTGCGGAACCGAGGTTTTTACTACAGGATTATGAAAAAAATGGAATTTAAAGCGAGAGTTTAAAATGCGTGATATCGTCGTTACCATTTCGTTGTAACCATCACTATTTTCGATGTTTGATTTTTCGTGTGTGTATACATCTTTAAATCAAGGAAAAATTGCACCAATTGTGCAACAACTAGATGTTGGAATTTTCTTAGGCTTGTACCCTGCGGATTTTGTATTCTCGGAATATTGTATCCTCTTGATTTTGTACTCTTTAGTACTCTCTGTAATTCACAGTACATCACATTTTTTCAATCTAAACTTTTCGACCTAAAATTTAACAGTTTTGAATTTTACATAAATAATGAGGTATTGGATTAAAAACTTGTCAAAATATTATTGGAAAAACCAATAAGAGGGACCTCCCCATCAGATAGAGACTAGTTTCACCAGCGATAGACAATAGCATACAATGGTGGTTCGAAAACTTCTGTACTTTCCGTTATGAAGGCAACAATAAAAACACTAGAAAAGGACAGAGAACTTTGGGCGCATCCAATAAATAGTCAAACATCAGTACATAATTGGAAAATCGCCTACAACGGAGTTGTGTTTTGGGTGCTGTCGTGTTGCTGGAAAGTTTCCCTTTAATAAATTGGGAGGCCTTCAGAAGAAGATTAAAAGAAGGAAAGTCAAGCATCATGTTGACAAAGCTGCCAGTCTATAGGCAGGAGAAGACAACAAGAAAACTCAAATAATAAATGGTATAACTCAAAGTTTTATTAGAATGTCGAGATTGTCAGCGTGAATTCCTAATACGTCATGGAGTAGAAGTTATCGCGAATCTGAAAGACAATCGCCTATTAGGAAACCAAATTTGGAGGTCTGTGCCGGGCGTGTACGAGGCAAGGTAAGTTTTCGGAGGCGGCAGAAAGAAGCAGCGAAGATACACTATGGGCTTTGAGAAAACCAAATAATGTGCCATTAGAATACGAGAATCGACCAAGAGATGCAACGCAAGAGCCAGAATAGCGATGACTGGTAGTACAAACACTAGAGGATGTAGAGTCGCAAAATATGGAAGCGGCGACAAACCGCACATGAACTAATATAATCGATATGAGAAAAGTTTCAATTTCACGTGGCGATAAAAATTCGGAACAGAACAGATTTTCTGTGGGGCGCAAACAAAGTGACTAGATAACAACTGCATCGCGCATGTTGGCATGGTTTGAGGTTAGTTTTGGCAAATACGAAATGTAGGACGAGTTAATGAGAATGAAAGCTCGTTTTCTGTCATTGAGTTATGATTATTTGATATTAGAAGGAATCCTCGTATTCTTCACACATATCTTCTAGCCATTTCAGAGAATTTATCAGGCGTTGGATGAACTATATAAATTGTACATACTGCCTCGATCGACAAATAGGAGCTTCAATAACAAAAGGGACCGGATGGCAAAGGTGTAAGGAGGTATCGGAGAAAAGTAACATCCAAAGAGCATCTAGTGTGAAATAAATGAAACTATGATTTTCGAACACAATGTTTCCGATACGTAACATTTTTATAGGAACCTCTCCTTTTCCTTTAGCAAATCGTAACAAAACCTGCCCCCACCCTTCTCCTCACAAAGCTGGAAAAATCTCAAAATAAATTTTTTTTTTTAAAAGGCAAAATACATTGCACCCTATAAAGTTAGTCTTGACTACTTGGTATTAAAAGTTAAATAAGGCGGGGTGGAAAATTCTCAATGGACCTAGGAGGCGTCAAAACTTTAAGTCCGGCCCTGCGGTTAGTGAACAATGTGCAGTGTGCGGTCTCTCTTAAAGTAGTCTGTATTTTTACTTTTCTCTATCGATCGTCCGATTTTTATAGGATGATGAAGGCAACCTATATATAGTTTGTCTAATATACAGAGTAAAGTTACAAAGGAAGTGACTTCAATGTCAAAAAAATTCTGTCCAACATATAAGATATAGAGGTCAATATTCAGAAGAAAATTTTGATTTTTTAAATAAAAACGTTTGTCCAAGTTTTAGAGGTGTCCACCAAATTTAGAGGTTTGTAATTGGAACATTTAACATTTTTGTTGATATGCCACTTAGGTCAAACTATTTCTAAATTTTTCTGCAATTTGAAATTCGGCCGTTCAATTTCTGAATTTAAATCATCGTCCTTAAAAACCAAAAATTTATTTAAAACAAAAAAACGGACAAATGTTAAAATTCGTAATTTCGAGGTGTTAACTTTAGATTAGGGAATAATATGTTTTCACTGGCTATAAAAAGTGAAAATGACCTGGTAGGTATATTAAAGTGCTTTGTTAAATCAAAATAATTAGAAATTGCCGGACGAGTGCAGCGAATACTTTTTAAAATACGTTCAAAAACATTACCAACTATAATTTTTCGTCTATTTCGTTTATACTCTCTAACCCAATTATATAGTTGCTATATCTAATTTCATAAATCTGACACCAAATGTTGATTTTAGTTACCATTATGATTATTATTCACTTAACAAATAAAATTATCAAACAATTGATATCCCATTTAAAACGTTTACAAAATCGAACGACTTTTCAGAAGAAACATGTGATACATACGCATAATACGAAAAGGGATCCCATTTGAAATCAAATCTGGATTTTTCAAACAATGAGGGATGTAACCATCCAATCGTATCAACTTAAAAACATATTAATGTTATTACCATTGTCGTTTATTGTATTATGTATATTAAATGTTTATTATTGTTATTATTGCACCCTGAAATATCTATTTAATACATATTTAATATAAGGGTTGTGTTAGTTTTTCACTTATTATCATCAATTTTTCACCCTTGATAATTTTTGGGTATAAATAAAAATGACTTTCCAAAAAAAAAAATGTTACTCATTCCTCTCCTAAACGCTGTCACAAATTTCTCTATTAAATTCTAATAAATATAATTAAGTGAATGACTTTGGAATTATAATAGAATATTAATAGACTTAAATTTATGGAATACTTAGTATTTTGGCAAAATTATGTGAAAAAGGTTATTGATCGTAAATGACTGTCAAAAATTCGTGTACATAAAATAATCGTACATATTGACAAAAAATTGTTGAGTCTTTATATAAAATTTATATAAATTTACACCTGGAGTTATAAATCTTTAACAAAATAAAAAATCTTCTTACGCACCCGACACAAATTATAAGAAAAATAATTTTTCTTCAATATTATTAATAGAAGCTTTTAACAAAATTAAATAATGATGATCATTTATGGATGATATACACAAAAGGAAGTTAAATATTTATCCATTTTTCAATTCATGCGTTTTCTTCGTTAAAAAAAAAAAAACTGAAACTGAAAGGTAGTTATTATGAATTTAATAAATGATGTTAATTATCCAGATGCGCTTGTCTTGTATATTTATGGATTCTTAATAGTTAAGTGTAGAATGATGATGGTTAAATATGGTAAGTGTTTAATTAAATTAAATGGGAGGTGTACTCGACAATATGTTCTTTGGATTGATTAATGGGCAACATTTTTTGAATTCCATTTTGGTGTTTGGGAAAATTTTTTGATGGTGTATACATCAATTATAATAAGTTTAGGTTAAAATTAATGGCGAACGGTGGTTGTTATTCCTAATTTTAATTTACTTGTTTACTAGCATAGTATTTTTGTTGCTTGACCAATTGGCAATCGTTTCTCATAAATTCGTCACTTTTAGTTAGTTTTCTTCGGCGTTACTCCCGAACCACGTTCTCTAATTACAAATCTTATAAATGTATGGGTGAAACAATATTTAAAATCTTTAGATTTATTCTAATTAACTTACAAAGGGTTTCAAACTAAACATAGTGTTAGTTCCAAAACTTTTCTTATTTTAGATATCCGAATTTATTAAACTTTGATTAAAAATTGTAAAATTAAAATTAAGTTTCAAATTCGTCACTTCAAAAATTTACAGGTGTAATGAACGAATATGTAATTCGTGCCTTTGTTGAGGGCTATAGCCGAAATCTACCGTAACAATTTTTTTTTGTCAAACAAAACTTTCATTAACATTGATTTAATTAAAATATTAAGTTAAAATTAGAAACACGATTTATTTTGTGAAGTCCTATATTGAAAATGACCAACAGGTTGAAATATCGAATTTTTTATTCAAAAACGAAAAAGTAGTTTGATTATTTGTAAATTAAATTTGTCTATAAAAAGCTAAATGATGGTAACGTTCAAAATTCAAATCTAAATCCGAAGTTTAGATATACCGCCTGAATTTCATAGTTCCCTTAGATGGTCGTTGTACTCGAAATCTATATACTGGAAATCAATTTTTAGTCAAATAAAACTTTAGATAACTTTGATTAATAATATTAAAATTAAAATTTCAATTTATAAAATTGATGTTTACTTTCAAATTCGTCACTAAAAGAAAATCGTGTAGCGTAATTCGGATATAATATCGAAATATTATCTTTCCCTTGTTGCTCGCTATGGCCAAAATCTAACATTTAAAATTTGAAATTCATCACTTCAACAACATCGTGTAACAAAATGATAGCGAAATTTCGTCGTTTGTGCAAAAATATTTACATATAGAAAAGACACCGGGCCCTTTCACCGCTACGAGTTTAGTATGTCGCTGTTTTGGTTTGTTATTTTACTACTTTTTTACAAAAAAAAAGGCGTGTGTTTGCGCATTGTTGTTTATTTATTTTCTATTTTCCTTATTTTTATAAATTAAATACCGTAAATTACTTTTCATACCAGACGCCTCGCCTCACAATTTTTACAAACCACAAATTCGAAGCTGAGACCTTTTCATACCGGTGGCGTTTGCTTTGAACATTCATTATTTAGGTCTATTTTGCACATGAGTTATGGGTGAGAAACAAAATCCCGAGAGTTAAAATCCCGAAGATACAAAATCCCGAGGGTACATAATCCCGAGGATACAACATCCACCGCGTTTTGGAAAATTCCTCTCTTTTTTGGTGGCTATCGGCTTGATAGTGGGTTGTTTTTAATATTGGTGAATTTTCCATTTCTGGCTTAAACTTAACATCTTACTTTACACTTTTACACCATGCGATGCTTCGGTTTAACCCTTTAGATATGTTCGGTTTAACCCTTTAGAATATCCAAACATAACACTCTAGAGGCTGATTTTAGAAAAATTTTCTAATAATTTTTGGAAAATCGAATTTTCCGAGATTTCCCATGAGAAACTTGAACTGAATTTTTTTCCTGCGATAGCTATGGACAAATCACATCACACTCTAGAGACTGATTTTATATACATTTTCTGAGCCTGTGAAGTTTCTAACAAAAACAAAAAACACATACATATACAAATCCAATAAGAATATTCAGATGTGAAGTTTCTAACAAAAAAATGGCGAATAACGAAATGTATATATTTAACCGTAAATCCAATAAGAATTTTAATTTTTTATTTGTGTCACATTTTAGTTTTATTTCTATGACCAGCTGGTCCAAGAGTATATAAGATATCTTTCAGCTCCCCAACTTCATATCATGGGGATAAAGTTGATTGATTTATTTCCGACTATGACTGATTGCGTCCATGTATAATGGTGAAACAAAAAAGAGTCGAGCAGCAATTACAAGAGATAAATCTAAGTAGCGGTGTAAATGGTCAGCTAGCCCAGGACTATATCAAAAATCTTTGAGCTACCCAACTTCATATCATGGGGATAAAGTTGATTAACTTAATTCCGACTATGACTGATTTCGTGCATGTATAATGGTGAAAAAAAGGGTCGAGCAGCAATTACAAGAGATAAATCTAAGTAGCAATGTAAATGGTCATCTAGCCCAGGACTATACCAAAAAGCTAACAGCTCCTTAACTTCATATCAGGGGGATAAAGTTGATTAATTTAATTCCCACTATGACTGATTTCGTCCATGTATAATGGTGAAACAAAAAGGGTCGAGCAGCAATTACAAGAGATAAATCTAAGTAGCATGGTATATGGTCAGCTAAAGTTGGGGATAAATTTGATTAATTTAATTTCGATTGACTGATTGCGTCCATGTATAATGGTGAAACAAAAAATGGTCGAGCAGCAATTACAAGAGATAAATCTTAGTAGTGGGGTACCTGGTCAGCTAGCCCAGGACTATATCAAAAATCTTTCAGCTCCTCAACTTCATATCATCTCTTGTAATTGCTGCTCGACCCATTTTTGTTTCACCATTATACATGGACGAAATCAGTAATAGTGGGAAATAAATTAAACAAGTTTATCTCCATGATATGAAGTTGGGGAGCTCAAACATTTTTGATATAGTCCTGGGCTAGCTAACCATGTACCCCACTACTTAAATTTATCTCTTTAAATTGCTGCTCAACTCTTTTTTGTTTCACTATTATACATGGACGAAATCAGTCATAGTGGGAAAAAAATTAAACAAATTTATCTCCATGATATGAAAATGGGGAGCTCAAAGATTTTTGTTATAGTCCTGGGCTAGCTGACCATGTACCCCACTACTTAGATTTATCTCTTTTAATTGCTGCTCAACTCTTTTTGTTTCACTATTATACATGGACGAAATCAGTCATAGTGGGAATTAAATTAGTCAAGTTTATTCCCATGATATGAAGTTGGGAACCTCAAAGATTTTTGATATAGTCCTGGGCTAGCTGACCATGTAACCCACTACTTAGATTTATTTCTTGTAATTGTTGTGTGACCCTTTTTTGTTTTACCATTATACATGGACAAAATCAGTCATAGTCGGAATTAAGTTAATCAACTTTATCCCCATGATATGAAGTTGGGGAGCTGAACGATTTTTGATATAGTCCTGGGCTAGCTGACCATGTACCCCACTACTAACATTTATCTCTTTTAATTGCTGCTCAACTCTTTTTTGTTTCACTATTATATATGGACGAAATCAGTCATAGTAGGAATTAAATTAATCAAGTTTATCCCCATGATATGATGTTGGGAAGCTCAAAGATTTTTGATACAGTCCTGGGCTAGCTGGCCATGTACCCCACTACTTAGATTGATCTCTTGTAATTGCTGCTCGACCCTTTTTTGTTTCACCATTATACATGGACAAAATCAGTCATAGTGGGAATTAAATTATTTAAGTTAACCCCCATGATATAAAGTTAGGGAGCTCAAAGATTTTTGATATAGTCCTGGGCTAGCTGACCATGTACCCCACTACTTAGATTTATCTCTTTTAATTGCTGCTCGACTCTTTTTTGTTTCACCATTATACATGGACGCAATCAGTAATAGTAGGAATAAAATTAATCAAGTTTATTCCCATGATATGAAGTTGGGGAGCTGAAAGATTTTTGATATTGTCCTAGGCTAGCTGACCATATACCCCACTACTTAGATTTATTTCTTGTAATTGCTGTTTGACCCTTTTTTGTTTTACCATTATGCATGGACGAAATCTGTCATAGTCGGAATTAAGTTAGTCAACTTTATCGCCATTATATGAAGTTGCAGCCTAAAGATGTTTGTTGTTGTCTTTTGTGTTCAAAACGACACCCTCTAATTTACTTTTTCTCTTTTTAGTTGCGTTTATTTCCCTCTCTTTGAGAACAACCAAATAAAATATAATAAAAATTTAATTCCTATTGGATTTTAAGTGCATGAATTACTAACACATACATATTCTTGTTATTTGTTATTTTTTGTTAGTAACTTCACATCGGTACATTTTCTAATATATTTTGGAAAATCGAATTTTCCGAGATTTCCCACGGGATACTTGAAATGAATTTTTTTCCTGCGATAGCTACTGACGTCAATGCAATCCTTCTCCAAACATAACACTCTAGAGGCTGATTTATTTTCGGCTGGAATGTTAATAATATAATCTGCATTATCGACTTTTTACTTTCTGCTGGAAACTTTCGGCTAAGTTTACGAGGGTCTACAAAAGAAAACTGTTTTTAACAGCTTTTATTTGTATTATAGAATCTTGTTATTCCGGAAAATATTAGAAACATTGATCCGTATATATAAATAGAGGAGTAAGACAAATGTGTATTTTCTCCGTGGCTGTTTTCGAAAGCGTTGTGGTGACCTATTTTTATAGCTCTATTTTCTCCAAATACGCCGAAAATGAGCACAATGTTTTATATGATTGACTCAGTAAACATTTGGAAGGAACAACACAATAGATGGTGCCCTCGAGCTCATCATCCGTCGAGGTGAAAGAGAGAAAGACATAGGAGAGAGAGAGAGAGAGAGAGAGAGAGAGAGGAAAATGGGAAGTGGAAGAAAAGAGATAATTAAAAAGGTAATCGAACGGAACGTCCGATGAAACGGAAAGGTAGAGAGAGGAAGAGAAGAGGGTGAGAGAGAGAGAGAAAGAATGAAATTTTTCTTAATTTTGTAAGGAAAATGGTTACGAGAAATTATTTGCGAAAAAAACCCTATTTCTTAAGTCCTTTGTTACATATTTAGAAATTAAACAGTTTGTGCTGTATCCCGAAAAATTGGACAGTCATCGCATTTTTCTATTTAAATCATGTAAATAAATCAAATGCCTGTATAATACACATAAACAGACAGCGACTTTATTCTCATACAAATAATATATAACGACCCTATCTTTGTATATTCAGGGATATAGTAATAAAATATCACCATTTTATTATAAACGAAATATAAAAATATGGCGAATTAGAACCAATAAATAGATGTGATACAAACTCCTCAAATGAGCATATAGGTAATTACAATAAATCACTTATGATTTTAATTCATCGACGATTATGTTCTGTTTTTATTGTTCTGCTTACAATTTTTTTTTTTTTTTTATAAGCGTACATCCTTTTCAGGAGATATATATGAGAACAAAATTAATATTTTGAAGAGTCCATTAAATATATAAACAAAACAATCGAGTAGGGACCTTTTTATGATGCACCATTGTATATAAATCCAGGTTGCGCGCTTTATTCAATAAAATAAATGCAGGAAAAACAACTTTAACCCCTATAAGCGTACGATATGAATTTAATATTCGAAAAAAGGGTGCCTTAATTTTTAATTTTGTCTATAATAAATTTAATATACTTAATTTTTTTTATTGTTAAATAAAATTAAATTAGATAAAAATAAAAATCAACGAAGCATTAAAAAATCTGGATGTTTTATTTTCTTTTTTGTGATAGATGAGACAGCTTTTAGTACAGTAGTTGTCTATTTAATCATATTTTTTTGACGTCAAATTTACAAAATTATCGCAAAGCCAACAACAATTGATAACTTTTTGAACTTTGGATGAACACAAAAAAAAAAAAGAAAAACAAACATTTTTCAATGTGTTATATACAAAATATAATTCCAGTTATTTAGATTAATTAATTTACAAATTAAAATTTTATTAATTAAAAATAATAAATTATAAAAAAAAAAAATCTTTTTGCGTTCTTATCTCACATAAATTAATACATCTAATTGACTTCTTATGTAAATAACAGGCAGGGCGGGCAGTAACACCCAATTAAATGAGGGGGTTAGAATTAGCGAGGATTATTATTTGTGAAAAAATGAAGATTAAAGCCATGGTTTCATAATTTTTGTAGAACAAGGTTTGCACGGTACAAAAGCAGTTAACGCGAAACTATGTTTGATATAACACAAAATAATTATCGGTGCGGTCATAAAGTCAATTAATTGAAGACAAAAATAAAATAAACAAGAATTTTATGAAGTGGAAAATATATGACGATGATCTGGCTTTGTTTTAATTAAATTAAAAATAAATTTGTTACAGTACAAATAATTTTTTAATTATGAAATTTGTTTTGTGCTTAATTGGAAAATTATTTTTATAAACAAAAACACTTTGTGCATATAATGTTATAAATTATAATTTATAATATTTATGAATGAAACGTTATTTTATTATTTTTTATGTGTAATGGCGGGTCGACACACTTCCGGTAACGATAAAATCAAATTTATCGTTTAAACAAATTCGTTATTTGTTTGGTGACCTAACCTTTTATGCCTATGAATCTTATTCTTATCGATAAGTCGTTTTGAATACACAACAATAATTTATGATAATTAAATTTTATAAAAATCATAGATTATCGAAGATTTATGTACTCGCTGTTTGAGTCGATACTTCACTGTATATAAGCCAATTAAACATTGAACTTTCTGGGGGTAGCGCTCAAAGTGCAAAACTTCACATAGAATATATTCCCATAATTAAGCAAAACAAATTATTTTTATTTTCCAACCACAATAATATTTTGAACCCGTGTAATATAGACATGTTTGCGATCTTTTGACATTTTTTACTTTACATATATGGTAATTTTTTTGTATAGAGTGATAGACATTGGTAGACAGTTAAAGTTAATTAAGAAATGTATGCATATATGGAGAACTAATGATAATTGACCGTTTAGACGTTTTTAAAGAGATGTGCGCAGATATGTCAGTATAAACAGCGCATGAGAACAAATCAAAAGTCATTGAGTTGAACCAATATAACAATGTTAATTGTTGTTAGTACAGATTGTGTGGCAATACATTTCGATTTTTATAATCGATTGGTTTTCTGTAGTGTAATGAACTTGGTACAAGTAGTACACCAAAAAAAAAAAAAAAAAAAATGGAATTATTGTTGCAACTTGTCTGCTTTTCATTTTAGAAATCTTTCAGATCAGTGTTTTAGTGCTTTTGATAACGGACTAAGAGCGCAATAGTGGCTTTCAAGGGGAAATTTGTAATTTTTTTGGAAGATAAAAGATTTAATTTAAAAGACAGTTGTATTTTATAAACCAAAAAATTGACTCAGTTGAATCGCAAAACCGTTAGACTAAAACCCAGTTACAAGGCTTAGACGCTTAAGTCAAATTTGGTAGAGATACAAGACAGATTTAAGACGTTTAATTTAAAAACTGATTTTATCTTAAGTCAGCTTAAGAGATTAGGCCTTCTGACCACAAAACATCATAAGCTATTATTAACGCATTATCAACCAAACTATTTTAACCAAAGAAATACTCCAATTATGAACATTAAAGCTACCCGAGTGATAAAAGTGTTGTATTTGTGGACTTTTTAATAATAACGACTATTTTCGAGTACGATTTATTTTATTTTATTTCTTTATTTCGTGCGCGCTGTGCGAATTATAACACACAAGGCTTACTAAAAAAATTAACACAAATGAAAAACAAACTGTGTGGTGTGAAATGTATTTGAACATTCCCCCCCCCCTCCCCCAACGGCTGTGGGCCTAAGGTTGATCCCACATTTGTGCAAGGGAAATGGAAAAACCTAGCTAGAAGAGCTAGAGGAAAACGCATTTCCAGATCACTGGGGGGAAGGGGGGGGGGGGGGTTGAGATGTCACGAAGCACTCGCGCCTACGAGTGATTGATGGAAAGAACGCAGAGTTTTTGAATAGGGCGTTTTTTGGTGCCAGCAGCTGTTCTAACGGTCACATTACGTACAAGACCATCATGACCGGGATGAACTACGACCAAGGGCCCAACACGTCGGTCGTAGATTTTCCTCCAGCACAATTACCATGTCACCGGTCTTAATGTTTTTTTGGGGTCGATACCATTTGCTTCGTTTCTGTAATGATACAAGAAAATCATCCTTCCAGTGATGCCAGAATGATTGAGTTATTTTTTGCTGTTGGCCCCACAGTGTGAGACGGTTGTCATTGCAATTTATTAAATCTTCTGATGGTGGATGATGCAATAATGATGAACCAGCAAAAAAGTGACCAGGTATAAGAGCCTCGAGGTCATTGTGATCTTCAGTTAATGGTGACAGTGGACGTGTATTTAAGCAGCATTCGATTCGAGTGCTCACTGTATACAGCTGATTGGCTGACAATTAACGTTGACCGACGACTCTTCTAAGGTAGTACTTCATGGATTTCACGCACGCCTTTGTGTGGAGCAGCAGGTGAGTTGAACCGCCAGGTTCAGTCTGTCAGTCTGTCAGTCTGTCAGTCTGTCAGTCTGTCAGTCTGTCAGTCTGTCAGTCTGTCAGTCTGTCAGTCTGTCAGTCTGTCAGTCTGTCAGTCTGTCAGTCTGTCAGTCTGTCAGTCTGTCAGTCTGTCAGTCTGTCAGTCTGTCAGTCTGTCAGTCTGTCAGTCTGTTAGTCTGTCAGTCTGTCAGTCTGTCTGTGTCCTCTCTACAGCCCATATGGCTTAATCAATCGAACTGAAACTTCAGATTTAAGCTTTTTTGATAAATTGGGAGGTCCCAGTGAATTTTACTCCAAATAGTAACTAAGGGACCTAGTCCATGTGCTAGCGAAACCTTTGTCATCATAGTTGGCAATGGCCGATATTGGCCCTTTGGATTTGAGTGCAATTTCCAAAAAATAATTTTGCAGAACTTTTACTAAACGAACGATCCGTATGGATTAGGGTTTTTTAACTATGTATTTGAGGGACCTATTCCATGTGTTAGCGAAATCTTTATCATCATTGTTGGCAATGGCCGATATTGGCCCTTGGGGTTTGAGTGCAATTTCCAAAAAATAATTTTGCAGAACTTTTACTAAACGAACGAGATGTATGGATTTGGGTTTTCTAACTAGGTAATTAAGGGATCTATTCCATGTGCTAGCGAAACCTTTGTCATCATTGTTGGCAATGGCCGATATTGGCCCTTGGGATTTGAGTGCGATTTCCAAAAAATAATTTTGCAGAACTTTTACGAAATGAACGATTCGTATGGATTAGGGTTTTTTATTTGATTTTGCTCTAGTAAAATAAAGTATCCATATCCCCTTGCGGTGCGGCGGTCATATTACTGTCAGTTGTAATAGGCTCTGCAGTCCCTCTGTAAATTTAACGCACAAACAGATGTATTATTCCAAAACTTCTTTTTTCTTTCTTTTACTCTAGTAAAATAAAGTATAGTAATCATGAAAAATTTGGACCTTGAGATTTTTAGAGATTTATTTGTTTTGAGGTCCCCTGAATCCGAAAAAGTGGGTTTCGGAATGGTGTCTATCTGTCTGTCAGTCTGTCAGTCTGTCTGTGTCCTCTCTACAGCCCATATGGCTTAATCAATCGAACTGAAACTTCAGATTTAAGCTTTTTTGATAAATTGGGAGGTCCCATTGAATTTTACTCCAAATCGGCTAACCAGAAGTGGCCACTCCCTTGGTCCAGAAAATTTGTTTTGCAAATATTAAAAAAGTATAAGGTTTACAAAAAACTAATTAATACAAAATGTTTCCAAAAATTAAAAACAAATCAAAATCAAAAATTAAAAATTAAAAAATAAAAAAAAAAAATTAAGAAAAAAATAAAATTTCTCAAAATTCTCTGTTCGTAAAAGAAAGTCGTGTGTTGGCCACACCTCAATTTTTTATACTGTAGAGCCTTCCACTCTAAACTAAAGCATTCGATCTGTACTAAGCGGGACCAATATTTTATTGCGTTATCGCGCTCAACTGATGACACAGGAGTACCGTCTTGAAATATTCCTGGTTTGACAGGTTTAACGCTATTTCCCTTTATTCTTCGAATGAACCGGAAAACAAACGCTGTTGTTCGTATCAATTTATTCAGGGTGGACGCTCTATTAATCAGTGGTTCCTCATTAACCATAAAGGCTGCCACTTGAAATTCATAATAGATGTTGATATGCGCATTTAATAATCTTGCCTTTGATTCGGCTTCATCAGTGTTCATGTCGTCCTCAGATATGTTCAACCGCATATTGTTTGGCCAGTTGTTCGGTTCTTCTTCGAGCCATTGCGGACCATTCCACCATAGTTGGTAATTTTTCAATTGCATAGCAGCACAGCCTCTCGATAACAAATCTGCTGGATTCTGATCTCGAGAAAAATGATGCCAGTCGTTAACATCTGAAGATGATAATATACTCGTAGTAGCAGTTCGATTTGCGACAAACGGCTTTAGCGATTGCTGCTTTTTCTTCAACCAATGAATAACGATGGTTGAGTTCGTCCAGTAATGAACAGTTATATCTGACAGCATGAATGCGTTTTGAACGAACTTGCATAAATTGACACTCATGACAGCCCCCATTAGTTCTAAACGAAGAACTGTTTGTGGCTTAATTGGTGCGACCTTATTTCTTGATGTAATGAGACGAACAATCACATTTCCATTATGATAAACTGTCCGAAGGTAGGCACATGATCCATATGCTGCTTTCGAGGCATCTGAAAACAAATGCCGCTGCAGTTGTACTTGTTTTGAGTAGGCTATCCATCTTGGAATGGGTATTGTTACCAATTCAGTTACGCTCTGATGAAACGATGACCATAATGCCATGATGTGATTGGGAACAAGGTCGTCCCAACCAATATTTAGTTTCCAAATTTCTTGCATGGCAATCTTACCAGCAATGATAACTGGTGCGAAAAGTCCAGTAATGTCGTATACTTGAGCAATTGGACTGATGAATTGTCGTTTGGTAAAGGTTTTGTCCTTGTTTGCTGGATAATCATCGATTTTGATATAAAAATCGTCTTTGCTTGGATCCCACATCATACCTAATATCCCGGTATTAGGTTGTAGTTCGATTTCACGCAGCTCATTTTGAACAAGTTCTTTAGCCAATTCCGAGTTACTGGTAGCCCATTTTGCTAATTCAAATCCAGCAGAAGCTAACATTTCAATCATTTGGCTATGCAGTGTTTTTAATTCTTCCAATGTTTAAGCACCAGATAGGAAGTCATCTATGTAAAAATTTGCCAGGGTGGCCACAGAAGCAGCCGGAAACCGTATTGCTTCGTCCCTGGCGCATTGTTGTAGAGCTCGAACAGAGTTAAACCCCGCCGACGTAAACCCCTAAATGACACAAGTGATGAAATACTCCTCAATGGGTTCATTTGCTGCGGGACGAAAAAAAATTCGTTGGAAATCCCATTGATCCTGGTGGACCTTTGTTTGGCGAAACACCTTCACGATATCCGATGTCCAAATCGGTACGTTCGAAACAGCAACAACGTTTCACATAGATCAGCTTGCAATTTCTCGCCGGGCAGTTGTTGATCGTTGAATGATGTTCCCGATGATGTTATACAGGATGCATCAAACACGACTGGAGCTGGTGGAGCTGGAATCAATTGACCTGAATCAACGTAATCCAGCATGAATTCTTTATTTGCGGCAGCCATTTCCGCATATTTCTTGAGACGCTTTTCTAATCCGATGAAACGATTGAAAGCTGTATGACGAGAACGGCCAAGTGGCACTGGATTTTCCTTGAGTGGGATCATAACTACGTAACGACCATCAACTCCTCTAGTGTGTGTGGACATAAAAATATCTTCATCTCGTTGTTCCTCGGCAGTAGGAATGGTATGGGATTCGGAATTATCAACAGACCAAAATTGTTCCAACTGTTTATCCAAATCGCAATCTGATTTGACCACATGGTATGATAAGGCTGTTAAAGGCTGCGATTGCCTTGCATAGCCAGACAAATATCTTCATCTCGTTGTTCCTCGGCAGTAGGAATGGTATGGGATTCGGAATTATCAACAGACCAAAATTGTTCCAACTGTTTATCCAAATCGCAATCTGATTTGACCACATGGTATGATAAGGCTGTTAAAGGCTGCGATTGCCTTGCATAGCCAGACACGACCCAACCCAGCATTGATTCTTGCGCGACAAACCGATCACCTTCCGAAGAGTAACGGACTATACCGTCGCCTAAGATCGATGTCATCAACTAAGGCATCAACATGACCAGGTATAGAAAATGTTGGGTCAGCGAGCTTATCATCACAAAGCTGACTAGTAAGTAGACACCTAAACCCTTCCTAGGGATTTACACCTGTTATCTTGTTGACATAGACAAAACGTCCCGGCATTGCAGCTGATAAATCACAGCGATGACGTAACACGCAGTCCACCATGTCCTTGATTTCATCGGCCGTGAGTTACCAATGCTTGAAATAATAATTTTACATGGTTTCCAAACAAGGTTCTACTTTTGAACACATTCTAGTGCTATCAAATTAATCTGTGATCCAGAGTCACAAAGTACGCGAACATTTCCAGTTATCGTGTTCGGTTGTTGTAACCTACACAATGCCATGCCAATTATGGGTAGACCATTGTCGTGATTGGACTGTTCATCCATTGCTATTTGGTTTGCCTGCATACTTTCTGATGGAATTGGATTCTCAACGCTGATATGATACGATGAACGTTGATTTCTGCTACCTAGTCGTTTATGAACATTGTTGTAACGATTATTTTAGATATGATTTACTCGCATCACAGGATATTTAGGACAATTCATGCGATTATATTTAGCATAGTCACTGATTCGATAGACCAGAATTGCATACATTCATATCTTTAATTTTATTCAGTCGGTCCGTGTATTCCAATTTAGCTATTTTCTCACAATTCCACTTATGGTGATTTCCGTTGCAGTATACACAAGTATCCACTTTCTTATTAGTTGCGAATGAGTTTTATGATTGTTGGTTGTTTGATCTATCCCTATCCGTTTTTGAGCGTTTGGAGTGATTATCATGAAAATCCGAAGCATGGCACTTGTTGCGAATTCGGTGGATAGATATTATTTTGGTTATGTTGATCAGCTTGTGGCACTTGATTGGCCTTTAAATTCCATATTGCTAGAATACGGCGTTCGAGGAATGGTAGCAGATCCCGAAATGATGGTGAAGCAACGGGATCGCGGGCCATTTCCCATGCAGCTCTCGTCGATTTGTCCAGTTTACGCAAGATAAACACTGCCATAAATGGACTCCAAGCCTCGGTATTACAATCAAACCGATTTAGCGCCCGTAATTCTTGCTCAATGGTCGATCTGGTTGGCAAAATTCCATGGGTGGAATGTCCAGAATCGCATTGATATGAGCTGTTACAATTTGATACGGGTTGTCGTAGGTACCCACTAATTTCCTCAACATACGATCCAACTCGTTCTTATCCCGATGCTCGGTTTCACCAGCGCAAGACTTGGCTTCGCCAATCAATGCCGACATGAGCAGATCGATTTTCGAATCAGCTGAGAGTTCAGTGTTCAAAACTTTACTAACGAATTGGGCGCGCCACGATGTCCAACCCGTACAGCTACCATTGAATTTTGGCAGCATACTTTCATTTACCTTTGGCACTGTTCGATTGAGATTAGGCTTGGCAATATTCGTGAATGCGGACAACCTTTCCTTCGAATTGTGATACAAGGTCGCCATTCTTATAGCCACCTCCTCATTACGAGCGCGCCTGCGTTCAGTGAGGTTAGGTGACTCAGCTATTTCCAACTGTTGGTTTTGAAATATAGCCCAGTGACGTTCGAGGGCTGATTTTTGCATGTTGATGATCGCCTCGTTCCATGATTGACCTTCTGGTGATTGACATTTAGTATTGAGTCGCCTAATAAGTATAATGGCTATGGTTCGTTCTTTAACCAGCCCCTTGATTTTAGCGCTACCCTTCATTTGGCTACCCTGTAATAATCCAGAGCCGATCAGATTCCAAACTAGCACTACTGGCCGTGCCCGTAGATGTGAAAATTACAGAAAAACGACTTCAAAAAGTTGCAGGTAGTGTATCTAGTATTCGACGCCATCACCGCGTAATCGATGGAAAAAGATGGGCGGTGTCTTATGAAATGTTCAATGCATTAACAATGCGATAGAACATTCCAGAAGTGCATGCCTCGTGGAATTTGCCCAAATAATTTCATGAACCCCACAATGTGAGCAATATATTGCGAAATAATTGACTAGTGATAATGAATCACTTGGGCTTTTTAATAATAACGACTATTTTCGAGTACGATTTATTTAATTTTATTTCTTTATTTCGTGCGCGCTGTGCGAATTATAACACAAGGCTTAATAAAAAAATTAACACAAACGAAAAACAAACTGTATGGTGTGAAATGTATTTGAACAAAAAGTTTCATACAAAACGGTGATTGGTGGTAAAAATCACTATTGGGCGAGTAAAATACACGGTTATTTACACAGTTATTTACTCAGTTTTTACACGAAAACAACGTGTAATTTACATAAGGTTAAACAGCAATAAGCGATAGGCTATGCGATACGACCTTTAAACGTAGTGGGGATGGTACATCTTTCTTAGTCAGAAGCACAGTGTAAATTTCAATGTGGTCACTGTAGGGTGCAATGAATACGTACAGATCTAACTCAAAAACCTAGGTATCACACCTCTCACGGGTTGGATGCAAAATACCTCACTAAAGTGACAATCTCACTGTTTTAGTATTACATACTTCTTGTTTATAATAAAACAACTTACGTTATTTTTAAATAATTTTAATTGAAAAAAATTTTTCCTTATAGTAACAATATTTTTAAAAATTTTTTAGAAGATCGATTTCGGATTGACCCCTTCTTCGGTTCTTTTTTAACAACTCTCTGATAGTTGTTAAAAAAGAACCGAAGAAGGAGTCAATCCGAAATCGATCTTCTAAAAAAATTTTAAAAATATTGTTACTATAAGGAAAATTTTTTTTCAATTAAAATTATTTAAAAATAACGTTTGTTGTTTTATTATAAATTTATAAGTGACAATATATACACAAGCAAAATGGATATACACCATTATAACTCATACTTCTTGCCTTCATTTGAGTATATATTTTTTGGTTTGAGCTTCCAGTAGTTTTTTTTTTGACATTTCTGTATGCGTGATCAATAAAAAAAATAAAGCGTCTTTAATCCAAACAAACCATCAGTTCATCCATCCGTTTAATCCAAACAAACCATCAGTTCATCAGTTCATCGTCAAACCATCCTGAAAATTATAAGTTCCAGCACGCATATACACATCTACAAGTGAGACAATTCTACATTGAAATTTGGTAGTTTTATAATGTTTTGTTTTCAAAACAGTTTTCAAAGGGTATGGTGAAACCAATGAACCAATAGGGAACCATCTTGAATTTAACGAAATTATTTCCTGACAGAATATTTTTGACATCTTGACAAAATCTGTGGTACATGCTCGATCTAGCTAGCAAGCGAAGCATTTGTCAGTTAAAATGGGCCAATTTGTAGGTAAAAGTACGAAAACATGATTAGACATGATAATGAAAGTAAAGATAACACTTGGATTGCAATAATTTTATTTTGTCTTCCAAAAATTTGCTTAATTCCTAGCTTTCGAGGCAATTTTGTTATTTTTGTGCAAATGTTGATTTATTTCGACTTTTCAATCAGTTTTGCGTTAATTTCACTGTTTTCACTCAGCTAATTCACACTGCTATACTAAATGAAAACAAAAAGTTTTTAAAGATTTGTTGATTATTAACAAGTACAATCCATATATCACGTACACATATTATGATATGACCTTATTAAATTGTAAAGAACAAAATGCACCAATTCACTGAACAAAAAATTAGTTCCTCTGTTAAAACACAAAATTGACTCTCGTTCCGCCATTTCACTAAAAATTAGCACTAGATTGAGTAAAGGAAATTTAGATATTTAGAAATTTAGGGAAATTTTACTAATTTAGATTAGGAAATTTAGAAATTTAAAAATACCTCTGTGTTTTTCAAAAATTTTAATACAAATTAGGAATTATTGAATTAGGCAATTTGTGGTAGATTTTAAATTGTTTTACACGGAATTAAGAAAATTTAGAAATTTTGAAACTTACAGAAAAGGTATTCGTGTATTAAAGAATAATGAAATTAAACAATGTTTAGAACAAACAATAATTAAACCTTGATGACTGAGGATTATTTTTTCATATCCTCATCATCAGATCAAAACTGAAATGGAAAACTCTTATTAAAATAAGACTTATTTAGGGTAGTTATGCAGTATCGTATAAAACCCAAATTCGATTGAAAGATTTGTTATGCCTATATTGAAGTAAAATTTAACATTTGTTCCCCTACATTTCCAATTCTCAAAATCAAACACCATCTTGTGACTTAAGTGACCTCAAATAGCCTAAAATAAATTTATGTAGCTAAATATTTAAAAAATATCGATATTAGAGCTTTTCACGCTAATAGGCGACATTCTATATCCCACGTCGGGAAATCAGTGACATCAAAAAGCTCTAGCAACCCCCCGAGATGTTTAAATTTTAATATAAATGTTATACGTTGCTAGTTAGCTACAATTTTTGACGCAAAACTACTACGTCTATACAACTTCAATATTTCATGCTTTATGTATCACAAAATGTGCAACCTCAAAATGTGCTGTCCCGATTTTCGGGAATTTTGATTAAAATCCCGAGATTTAGCAAACTCCTTTTTTCCAAAATATTAAGATTTTTGGCATATTTCAGAAATATTGAATTTAGACAGCATTAACTTTAATTTTGACAGGCCAAATCGAATTTTGCTTGATATATCGAATTTTATATATCCAATTCTGACGTGATATGCCGAACTAACATCTGATCATATTTGACACGGACTGGTCCATTTAAATCGCGCGCGTTAACCGAATCGGTAACATTTTTTTGTCTAGGTTGGTACAATCTTTTTTCACATTCGTGTGACGTTTGAGTAGAATACGTCCATTAGTGTGAGTTTGGTAGCCATTTGTTTACGACGCGAGCGATTTTTATTATGGAAAAAAATCTAAATAGCGAGTTTGCTTGAAATTTTGTGTTTCCAATGGAATTACGGCTATGGAATCATTGAAAATGTTGCAGATGTGTGGGGAGTCTAATATATCGAGAACGCCAGTATTTTAGTGACATAACCCTTTCGAGTCCAACTATATCTATTTTTTGAACTAAATGTAGCCCAAATGTCACAAATGAGAAGGTTGCAATATGCGATAGAGTATAGCTTAAAAAAAATATTACCGATTTCTAAATTCTACGTACATATTTTCAGCCAAATAACACAATTACAGAAGGTCCCACTGTTCAGAGTACAGTGGGTGTCTGGATCGTATCAGATTTTGAAAGACAAATACTATACCCGTTCTTCAAATAGTGACCTAAAATTGCCAATAAAGTATTTCCGTATATACTTCGACGACCAACATTTTGAAAATGCGGCTATGTACATCAATATGTACTACTTTAAAAAAAATGGCCATGACTAAAAATCGTTTCAAAGTTCTGAGAACATCGCTCCATTACGCTGATGTTTCAAGGATACCCGACGAAGCAAAGTCTAATATATTTTGGCAAGTGCTACATATCATCGAAGCAGTAAGAAATAGATGTCACAATATAGAAAGATTCGTGGACCGATACTCGATAGACGAACAGATGATCCAATTTACTGGTCGCTGCCCAGGCAGACTGTTTGTTCGTAACAAATCCCGGCCTGTAGGTCTTAAAAATTTTGTAGTCACTACAACTAGGGGTTCAGTATTGGATTTCGAGATATATCAGGGAACGAAAATCAAGCTGCCTGATATGTCCCTTGGGTTGGGTCCAGCTGTCGTCCTCAGGCTTATTAAAACATTACCGGAAGGCAGTTTTCTATATTTTGATAGGTATTTCTTTTTTGTTATTTTTATATATATTACGACCATTCCCTTACTAAAAAAATTAGAAGCCCTTAATTATAAAGCGACTGGAACAATTTAACAAAATCGATTGAAAGGGTTACGTTTTAAAGATGATAATCGAATGACCAGGGGTGAGTCGGACCAGTTCGTTTATGAGAACACTGTTGCAGCTGTTACATCCACATCGTGAAACAAATGGCTGCCAAACTCACACTAATGTATTTTTCTGCTCAAACGTGATAAGAATGTCAAAGAAGGTTGTACCAACCTAATGGGACAAGTCCGGGTCAAATTTGATCAGATAGAGTACATCATAAATTTACATTATGACATGACATATCAAATTCTGATAATATTTACCAAGCATATGATATTTCGCATTCTGACACGGTATATCGAACTCTTATATCATAAATGCTGATATTCAAATTCTGACATGACGTATCGAATTCTGACATGAAATAACAAATTATGACGTGATTTTTCGGATTCTGGCATAATATTTCGAATATGTTACATGTCGATTTCTGGCATGATACATTTATCAAGTGCTAGCATAATATAGAGAATTCTGACATCATAAATACAAATTCTGATATTTCATATCTAATTTTGATATAAAGTATGAAATTCTGACAATATAACTCGAATTCTGGCATCAAAAATTCAAATTCTGACATGGCGTATCGAATTCTGACATGAAGTATCGAAATCTGACACGAGGTATCGACAGAATTTTAATCGACATCGCAGATTAAAATTCTGATAAGGCATATCGAATTCCGCTAAGTATCTAACTTTGGCATAAAAATTCAAATTCTGACGTAACATATCGAATTTTGACATAACAAACCGAATTCTGATATGATATGTCGATTTCTAACATAATCTAATTTATTCTGGTATGATTTTTTGACATGATGTATCAAATTCTGACAAGGTATATAATATTCTGATATGACATATCAATTTTCGGCATGATATATTGACATCTAAAATTCAAATTCAGACATGATATATCGAATTTTGACATGATGTACCGAATCCACCATCAAATTCGGATATGACTCATTAAATTTAAACATAATATATCGAATTTCAACAAATTTAAGTTCTAACTGTGGCAACTTACATAAGATTTAGAATCCTGACAGCATAAATACAAACTCTGATATTGCAAATCTTATTCTGACATCAATTATCGAATCCTGACTTTTGTATCTAATTCTGAAATGGTTTATCAAATTATGATACGAAATATCTCTCCCTGGAATAAAAATTCAAATTAAGACGTAAAATATCGGCATTTGACCTAATACCTCCAATTCTGATATGATATGTCGATTTATGGGTTGATATAACTGGCAGTTAATTTATGTTGGTTTTGCGGACACAGCCGTGAATGGATAAATCAACTTAATTTACAGCCAAGCAACCGAAGGGATTTATTTGGACGTTGCACTGATGAGGGTGTTCGGTTATATGAAGGTTTTTGTAAAAAAATTAATAGAAAATAAAAGATGTACTGATGTGAAACGTTTTCATAAACTGTAGATATATTCGAAAAAAAATTATCTGGCGCAAAAATCATAGCAGTCAATTTACGCTTGAAATGACACGTTCAAAATGACATATACTCGTACATATGTACACAACTGGCGATTTCGATGAAAATGGGATTCTAAAATGAATTAAGATGAAGTTATAGCGTATGGCCAATTAGGATATATAGTAAGTTGGTTAGTTATTAACCGATATGGATGAAATCCAACGTAAGCGAGGGAATTTTAGGATGGAACTTGGATAATTCTTAGGATTTTAGACTAAACCAGATATTTGCGATGGAAATGCGATTCTAAAATGAATTTAAATGTAGTTTTGGAATATGGCCAATTAGGTTGGAACCTGTATACTTGTGTGTGGGATGAAATTCGGTTCTCATATGAATTTATGCGAAGTTCTGCAATATGGCCAGTTAGAATGAAACCTAGATATTTTTTACTGATTGTAATAAACTTTGATGAACGATAACTAGAAGTAGTTCTGATCATTTGGGATGAAGTTTGGCTATTTCTTCCAGAACAGAGTTCATAACTGGGGCTTTTCGATCTTTTTTTAAATGCTGTTGACATCCTCAGAGAATTTCATTTTATAATAGTTAGCACTACTGTCGGAAATAGAGCAGCTCCAGGTATAGATATACAAATTATGATAATAATAAATACAACTGGAGGGTGCCTGCTATTCAGAGTCCGCATACTTTAGATACTTTACCCATTAACCTATCAGCCATTCATCCAGCGGTATATGCTGTTCCACCTTAGATTAAGGTTTTTTGTCAAGGATTTCTCCTTTAGTGTCATACTTTAGCATGTGCCAAATGGCCAGGTGAACTTGCGAATTGTGAATAGGTTACCCTTTACACAATTTTGTATCCATCACCCAGCTGTCTAATACATGACCAGAACCGCTCCCATGATGCGCACCCTAATGGAAGGTTACGGAGCTGGTAGATTAATCTACTCAACTTTGGTCCCCCATCCAATAGAGGCCAAATCACATTTACATTTTAATGTAATTACTTCGGTCTAAAATTCCAACGTATAAAAATCCTGTCAAAAATGATCAAAAATTTGGTTGGTCCAAAACTACTTTTCTCGACGTTTTGAAAGTCCGGGAGTCTAAAAAACAAAAACAAAAAAAATGACGGTCCGTCTGTCTGGGTATGTCGGTACCCATGGTATCTCGAGAACGACTTGTTCGATTTCGATTTTTTTGTTTTTGCCAATCTGTTTCTATGGTCAAGACCGAGATTTGAAAAGCTTTTGGAACCTATGTGTCAAGAGGGTCGGGTACCTACAATACGAATTGACCTAAAATACCTGGTTATAGAAATATGCTAATTTGAATATTGAGTTTGGGGTTGAGTTGAAGGTTAAGTTAGGGTTCAATTTGCGGGTTGAGTTCAAATTGAGTTTGAGTTGAGTTGGGGTTGATTTTAGATATGGTGAGCAGTTGACCAATTTTTTATATATATGCTGGTTTGAGGATTGAGTTTGGCGTAGAGTTTGCGGTTGGGTTGAGTGTTGAGTTGAGAGCTGTTTACGGTTTGAATAGGGGTTGATATGGTGTTGGACCAGTGTTTAGTGAGCAATTGAGCAATCTATAAAATAAAGTGAGTGTTTGTATGTATGTACAGCATATGTATATGATATTTTAACAAATCCCATCGACTTGACCGATTTGAACCAAACCTTACACAAATATTATTATTTAAGGCTTAAGGAAGATCACTGTTAATATCCCAAACCCCAAATTGATCCTATTACATTTCAAATTAAATCTTTAGCAAATTAAATTATGGCCAATTTGACTTCCGTGATGGAAATAGGATTCTAAAATGGTTTTTGGATGAAGTTCTGGAATATGGCCAAGTATGATGGAACTTGCCTATTTATCAACCAATTATGATGAAATTCTTCTTGTGCATTAAAATGGGATACTAAAATTATTTTAATCAGAAATTGTTCCTCTATTAGGTCTATAAAAATTCCCAGAACTATAAATAAACTATAATAGTCTTCCTGTCTTTCATGGATTAATTCCATGTGGTTTAACTCGATGTATTCCTGCATAAATTTATGGTAAAGCTGTTTGTATGCGGAATATTTGATAAATCTTCTTTCAATTTATAATAACCTTTCGACGGCCTTTCTCCTTGATTTTCCCAATTTACCGTGGTTATCCTTGAATGGAATTAGTACTATACTATGTATCGCTTATTATGATATCGTTCTACTGTTCTCTGAAACAGCTCCTTAACCTTATCCTATTCCTCAGTGGGAATACGTTTCTAAGGAATGTTGTCGATTTGCTTTTTTAAATTCCCCATGCTTCCAATTATGATCCATGCGAACTCCGTGTGTTGTGCCATGGGCTCCTGACACCCGTATTTTGTCATGTTGTTTTTTATAATCGATGGATAGTAGTCTGCCCCTAGCACACGATCGATTGATTGAGCTTGGTAGTATGATGGATCTGCTAATTGTATATTCTGCAGATAGGTCCATTTACTGGTGCCAACATTTGTCTCGAGTATTTGCTGTGTTAATTAGTCGAATACTAAGGCTTCAACCTCCAATCGGAAGTCTCCCTCGAACCTTGGGGCTAGTTTTAGGTTTATTACAAATGCCAGCCTTATTTCCGCCTATGCCAGAAATGTTCACATGAACCTTCTTCATTTTGATGTTTCATAAGTTGGCCGCCTTTGCAGATATTAATGTTGCCTGTGAGCCTGGATCTATTATTGCCCTCAGTGTGGAGAATTGCCCATTTACTGTTTCTGCTTTAATTATTGCAGTTGACAATAATACTGGGCCTTGCTGGTTGACCAAGAATGTTTGTGTCGTGCCCTTAGTGGTTGTTGATACTGAGTTGTTTCCATGTAGAAGAGTATGGTGGGCTCCTTTACATACCATGCAGCGTGTAGTTGATGAGTAGGAATAGAGAGTGACGTCGTTATTGGAATATTTATTTAAGCAACGGACACAGATAGTTGCTCCGCTAACCAATTTTTTCCTATCCAATATTGACATCTCCTTGAATAATTTGCACTCCTCCAACTTATGACTACTTGACATCCCTTAACCAGGCACTGTTTGTTGATTGTTGCAGCATGTATACGTCTTAGGGGTGGTATATATTGTGACCGAGGGCTGCTTACTTTAATCAATCTCATCGCCTCCAAAGATTCAAATCTCCTTTCCAAAAAACTAGATAATTCGTTTATTTTTGGAATTTCCCTAGGATTTGGTAATGTTGATACAGCCTACTGGATTCTGGATCTAATTTTCTGTTTAAGATGAAAACTATGAATGCGTCAAATGGAGCGCTTATATTGAGGCGGTTGATATTGTGGAGCATTTCCCTTGCTGTATCGTCTCAGGGTTCGAATTGCTCCCGCCGATTCTGTGTGCACCGCTTATAATGATAGCAATGAATTCAAACATTTGGTTGCCAGAAGTCTATAGGGTTGTTGTATCTGGCTGGTGATATTTCCCAAGTTTTCTCATGATTGTCACCCGTTGTTGCTAGATGACTGATTAATTGTGCTGCCCCTTTCTGTATGTGCGATTTTAAATACGTTATTTTTACCGTATCTGATAGCTGGTTGAAGATATCGTTGAAACAGCTCCATTGCTCATAATCCCCATGAAATGTTGGTTGTTCAACTTTAGGCAGCTGCACTGTTGTTGTTCTGATCGAGTTTGTTGGTTCGGTCTTTCTTTCTTGCAATCGCACTATCATGGAGTCCACCCTATCCTTGAGTGTACCGTAGTAGTTTTCACGGAAATAATCCGATGTCTGCTCACCTTCTTCTGTTTCGACGAGGATCGTTATGTGTAGTGAAACAATCTATTCCATCTCTTTGGTCAGTTGATTCATTTTTAATTCGAAGTACGCGTTCTGGTTTTTGTTGGTATCCAGTGAGTACTCTATTGAGGCTAGCTTCTGATAAATTTGTCGCATCAGAACGTTTTGCCTCTTAAACGAACTTTTGTTGTTATTGTCTTCC
The DNA here is from genome assembly GCA_958295665.1 of Tipula vernalis. Taxonomy (NCBI): domain Eukaryota; kingdom Metazoa; phylum Arthropoda; class Insecta; order Diptera; family Tipulidae; genus Tipula; species Tipula vernalis. The sequence continues at coordinate 415,244,980 of OY282558.1, forward strand.
ATTTTTGACGCTTAAGGTGGCCTACTACTAATGTATGATTGCTGATGAGGGTTTTGGTCGCTTCTTGAGTCCTCGTCTGGTTGTTGATTCCTCTGGATGTTCTGTAGCGTTGTTGTCTCTTCCATTGCTGGTTGTTGTTTGGAGGGCGTTGGAAGTTGTAGGTTTTCCTTGGTATGTTTTTAGTCGGCGTTTTCAGTGGCCCGTTATTTAATCCTAACCGCATATGGATGCTGCGGTTCTAAATACGGATCCATCTTTCGGATAGCCTCATCGATGGTTAAGTATTCGCTATATAGTGTTTTTTTAGTTTAGCGATTCTGTTTCCGAGATAGCTTATTGTTTCTCTGCTATCTCCATCTTTGTGGTAATTTCTGTTCATCTGAATCAGCTGCTCCTTGTTGTTTTCGTAGTAGCTGATCCATTTCCAGCTCCCCGATGGTGGTTGTTGTTTGGTTATGCTCAATAGGCTCGAGGGACCAAGTAAAATTCTCGCCTCTGCTCAGAACTTGTACATTTGATGATTATTAAGATTACCACTGGTGGAGTCTTAATAATCTTGAGAATGAAATAAACACACGACTGAAGATAAATGTATTCTGATTTTTATATTTCATTTGCTTGACTTTTTATACAAAATTTATTACATTATACAAATAAACAATAAAAGTACAAACGTCTAGTAAACAATTAAAATTGGCTTGGCCCGAAAAACGGTGTTGTGTGACACAACACAAATAAAGAACAAATTATTTAATGCAAAAATTTGTTATATGACCTGTTGTATGATTCACATTATTTAAGGAGTTGATTAAGGAGTTCAGTTCGAGATTGAGTTTAGATTGAGCAAGAGATTAAGCGGTTGAGTTAGGGATTGATTGATTCGGGAGTAAGTTTGAGATGACTTGATATAATCTCACGAACGCACGCAATACCGACCGAAATTCTGATCATTTCGTGAGGTTTTAGCCGTAGATTTTTACATTTTTTACTTGTAAAATGTAAAAAATTGTTTTTTACACGAATGTGCCCAACTATGTTTATGTCCCAGTAAAACATGCGTGATACTAATTTGGAGCAATTTAGAGTATCATAGTGGACATTTTATGTCACGGTTTCCGTTTCCACGGTCAATTTCCATTTCGTCTTGGGTTATTTTGTAACCCTTCTTCTGCGTTAGCTAAATATTTCTTGCGCTTCGATAAAAGATGATTGATTTATCTAAAAATCTGTTAAACTTCAATTAAATTGTAGTTAAGTATTCCCAGATACACGAGTGTCTTGTTGTCATGTTTTTGTTTAAAAACGGAAAATTATTGAATGAATCTATATACCTATTCTAAGACCTATTCTTGTACGAAACCTAATAGAACAATATCGTGCTTTCAACCCATAATGGACCAAAATCTCCCCAAGACAAAAACAGAAAAAAATATAATTTAATGTTCTCGCTAATGTGATACCAAATCGTGGTCTCAATTCACGATCCCATGATCTCTTCCAAGTATTATATGTTTGCTTCATTTTCTTACCATTAAAAAAAAAAATTTTCGATTATAAATTCTAAATACATAAAAAACGAAACATTGTAACAATGGATTGAACACTCAAAATAAATAAAAACAAAAAATTTCATATCTTGTATGTAAATATCATAATAAGAATCAGAATAATAACAAATACTAAACAAGTCTATTTACGAATCAAATGTTTGCTTATATAAATAAAATTATTAAAAATAATAATCTTATTAAACATTAAAATAAATATTACTGCACATTTAAAATCTCTGGTTCGAAGACAAAAAACAAGTCGATTTGATTTATTCTGCACGCTTTGAAATTTATACTTACCACTTTGTAAAAAAAAAATGTTTGTTGTTTGTGTTTTTTTTTCTTTTTTTCGTTTCAAGCAAATTTATTTACATGTCTTAAAAGTTGTTTTTTGTTGCATTTAGATTCGATTTATGCATGTACATATGTGTATGTATTTCAATTTTGAATAGAAAAATTTATGTACAAAATGTTCAATTGAATTTGTGTTAAAAAAAAAAAGTGATGAAAAATATTTGCATTGCTAATTTGGTGTACAGTAAATTTAGATAGAAATAACCGCGGGCGCTTTTGATACTGACGGTTTGATATTTTTATTGCAGCAAAATGCGAGAAACATTTTTTCATTTTTTAATACACCTTCCCAACATACAATCCTGTTTATTATTTTAGCTATCGATTAATTTTTATTACAGAAAATTACAAAAACGTTTTTTTGGTTAAGTTCATGACGATTAAGAAGATGTGAATAATTTTGATAATTTGATCAAATTACGTTTAACGATTTCATTAAAATAATTTTTTTTTTATTTTTCGTTTGCATTAAAAATCTCATTTTATGCAGGCTATACGTGAATGTTTTTTGTTATGTTTGCGATAAAATTACAACACAATTTGATAATTATAGACCTTTTTGATTGTATTTGAAGCAATTTTATGTTATCATTTTTTAATTTTATATCGGAGATTTTTATTTTACGATGTGTTAAAGTTAATGTTTTATTGTAGTGTAATTAACACTTCAAGCACCACATTAACCACTTAACGCATAGGCCCGAGTTAATTCGTTCGGATGTTACTTGCAGAAATGCATAGGCCTGAGTTAACTCGTTCATGTAAATTTCAATCTATTAATTACGTTTGATTTTTGTAATTAAAATATTGTGATCAATTGTACTTAGTGCTGTAGTTTATGGCTTATTATCTCATCAATTTCGATTTTTAGGTTTATGACACCAATTGCTCGGTGGTGTATGATAGCGATAAGAAACATGTTAATGGCTACATATTTCTTCAATAAACGATAAAATAAAAAAAGGTTAAAGTGACTGCAGGATGTAATTTCATTACCTCCCAAAACATTCGAAAATTTTCTCTGTAGTCAAAAGAGAATTCTCGCGGGTTTTGTTTTATCTTTAGGCAAAATAAAATTTCAATTAACTTTTGTTTTACGAAGCCACAACCAAAACCAACACAAAGGTCTATTGTCTATACAAGCCGTACAGATCGCTCATAACAGCAGTTAATGTACGCTAAATTTATTTATATATTGGTATTTTTCATATAATATTTAAATAAAAAAAAAAAACACTCACTAATACTAAACCATAACGTACATCTTAATATCTTAAATGTTTGTACTGTATGGCTTGTATCAAAATCTTCTATAATAAAAGCCATGAAACTCTCTTTTACAGACACATACATTTATTGATTCCACTAGATTTGGCTGTATTAGTTACACTAACAATTCAACGTAAATTTGAATTTTTTTTTTCTTGTTTCTACACCAACACCTTTATACTTAGTTAACTAACACATATAAATTTAGTGATGTCAAAATAAACATCTGTCAAACGAAAATCTTCTTAAATTAGAAATTCAGAAAATAATTACATATTTGTGAACAAAAAATAAAAACATAAAACTATTTGTTGCTGATTCAATAATTTTTCCTGGAATTTTCACATCTACAAGCGGTATGTAATTAAATGCATTAGAGAAAATTTATCCCAATTTAATTTGCTTTCAATTTTTTAGTGTCATACAGTAGTCATAACCTCAAATTCAAGAGGTTAATGAAACGATGTCACAAAAAAATAACAATTCATGCTTAATTCATGTTGGAAAGTAAGTATGTACATACATATTTGGGCTTGTGAGTGTGAATGGTATATTTTAATTTATCCCTATTTATTTTTAGATTATATGCGGCTGGTGCTATGTGCTATCCAAATGTAACCATTATGTGCTGTGATTATGGTGATAAATTCAGTGGTAGCCTGCAATCAGATACTCGGTTTGTATCAGACTTCCTTAACTGAGGATAGAATTGGATCAGTTTCATGGATAAAATGCTACAGTTCAGTATAATTGGTAAAGATTACGTGAAATATATTTGCCGGCACGAATCGAAAACGTAATCATCGATCCAGTAAAACATTTAGATGTAATTAATAACCTTAAATCGGACAAAGGAGTAGCAGTTCCCGTCTCAATGTTTAAAGTCTTAATGTCATATTAAGAATGGTGGTGTTAAAATGAGAGGATTAAAACCATCTCTAGATCCGCGTATTTGAGGTACAAAATCGTGACGTTAATTTATTCAATAAATTAAAATAAATCGTGATTTTAAATCAAGTATCTCATAGTAAAGTTTTCGTTCTATTTGAACGTACAATCAGATGTTGTATCGCGTAAATATGAGATTGTACAAATTACGGAGAAAAATTTCAGCTGGGTCGATCAAGTAAAGAAATTATTCGCCAAACTACGGCCGAAGCAGAAAATAGATTTGTCTCGAAGTTGGCCCAATTTGAGTAGATCGCATATATCGGATTCTTTGAAACCGACCTACGACTTCTTGACACAAATAATCGCTTGTTAAATTTAAATACTTACCTAAATTTAAATATCGAAGGAAAGCGGGATTCAAATCACGATTTACGTGCAATGCTGGTTAATAAAAACCTTAACTGATGAACCAAATGGTCCGAAAATGTTCACCAGGGAAATAAACAAATTAATTTTTAATTTTATATCTATTAGGAAAAGCCTTATGGAAGGTATCAAGATAAAAAATTCTTTAACCTTCCACCAGGCACAAAAACCCAAAACATTTCAGTATAAAAATTAACAAAAAATATAAACATTTCAAAAAAATTTAAATAAAAATAAATAGTTTTTAATAAAAATAAAAAGTTTTGATTTTTGATCACAGCTCCAGGTGGTCGCCGTTCCAAATCCAATGGCCGCTCCAGGTGGTCGCCCGTTCCAAATCCAATGGCCGGTGTAGTACATGAAAAAAAAAAGAAAAGATGGTTAGCAATTCTTAAAAAATTAATGATTTGGAGTTTACTTAAATGATAGGATTTTTCGATTCGTAATGTCACTTAATGCATGACGCTCATCATTGATTTTTTTAACATAACTATTTGGAATAATATTAGCAAAACATTTGCTAATATTAAAATAAGTACTAATGCTATTGGAACCACACTCGCATTCGTGATCTAAGTCAATATTTGTTGCATCATTTTTTCTAAGACTATCTAATGTTAAGTAAATCAATATGCCCTTTTGATTTTTTGATTTAAAAAATTTTAATTTTAAACCGTTATTTCTTAGAATTTCCTGAAAAATGGAAGACATGTGGAAAAGTATATAATTTGGGTGATCTGATGCAACAGATAGCCCACCGCGTTGAAGATAATTAAAATAATAAGAATAAGTTAATGATCCTTTATCACACAAAAATAAATCTCGACAAGACACGCAAGACTGACGTTTCGACGCGCGATGTGCTGCGTAGCCACTAACATATAGTTTTGCATCATCGTCAATTTCAACTTTTTGTAGATAGGAATCATTATCTAAAATTACATCAAACTCGGTTAAATCGACCTCTTCGGATAAAGCGTTTTCATTAGTTGGTTGCTTTAATTTGCCATAGTCCTTTTTATGGTGCGCGAACACGTTATTTAATCTAATTTTCTTTTCAGATTCTACGACTTCTGTGTAGGATACTCTATAGCTACAACCAGCTAATGAACAGTACAATCTAAATCTACCTTCAAGGTCGTCTGTTTGCAGTTTCCCTAGTAAGACGTAATCTACTTTACAATAACAAAATGAAAATTTTATTAAATCTAATAATGTTTGAGTGGTAAGTTTGAGGGCATCCGACGTCTCTACAGTTAACTTAACACTGTTGTTAACACTAGAGCTCCAAACATCGAGCCAAACTAAAATTTTTTCTAGAAACGCGAAATTGGCATCTGTTATTGATTTGATTGGAAAAGCTGATTCCGTTCTTTTCAAAATACCCTTCACTGTTCCTTTCGTATTCACTATATTCCACCATTTTCTGATAATAACACAGAAGTCCGCTGTTTCTTTCATATCAGGATGATCGTATAACGCGGCAATAGTAGAATCGTGAAATAAGTTATCTACCAAAGAAACATTTTGTCGTTCTAAACTATTGGGATAGACGGTTTTGTGACTCAATTTGTAAGATTTAGTAAGTAGACTAGTCGAATTATTTGACTTGTATAGGGAGTCAAAATTTGAATATGAGCCCTGTTTTATTGAATAATCTTCAAAATCGGGGTAAAAATAAGTTTTATTTAAATTCTTTATATTTAACCAATTATTGCGTATATTTTTAAATAAATGAACGGTATCATATTGAACGTAAATTTTTTAATTTGGATGGTCTGGATTAATAAAGTAATTATTCGAACTACAAAATCGCGAAAACATATTTTGATTGATTTTATTGTTATCAGTAACGACTACCAATACTTTAAAATCAAGCTTTTGTACAAATTGAATCATAGATTTAGTCAAATCATATAACAGTTGACCACCTGGACGTAAAACTGGAAACAGACGAACTATCTCTTTAAAGCTACCGTAAATTGACTTAATCATAAATGCTATAACTGTTCTAGCGCAATGAGTGGGGTCATTTATTGCTTGCCCAGCAATTTTATTACTTTTGTATTGTAAGCCTGTCTCTATATAAATTTCATCAATCAAAAGGGCGACGTATTTTTTTCTATCAGTTAATGGCTTTACAATATGAGTTAAATAATTCTCGTCATTGTGCGATGAAGTGGAATCAGGCGTAATATGAAAATGGGATGAGATATATTGTAAATATCTCACCTGGGGCAATATTAAAAATTTTCGTAGAATTTTGTAAGTAGCTGCAGAATGAGCATATATTAAAAATGCAAGTACAATGGTCTCAGAATCATAACGTGGGAAATTTTTGTTTAAAAGTTGTACCTGGTTAATAATAATATTGAGTTTTCCCAGATGGGCGAAATCTTCGTTCACATCTCGAACTTTTACCAAATAATGCAAGGCACAATTTAGTAAATGTTCGCGAGATTCAACAGATTCGGTAGATGATTCGCGGTATTTTGAAAGTATATACGAAATTTGAGACCATTTGGAAATTCTCATATTTCGGGGCAGCATTTCTAGATTCGCGCTATAAATATGAGTATTTTGAATAATAACCTTCACGCAAAGATTACTGTTGACACAAATACGTGTCGAAATATTGCATCCCACATCATCGGAATTTTCCAATTTATAAAACACCACCTTTTCAGAATTTTGATAAACCAGGTACTGGGTGGTGTTCAATTTATCACCAAATTGGCCAACAAATATATCAAAATTTCCGATATAATCGGCAGTGGAAGCTGAGGTAATTGGTTCAATTGTCTGAAATGAGATTTGTGGTAGCAACAGGGATGGTATAGCATTATATCGTAGAGCAGGTTTACGCCGACTTTGATTTGGGAGTTGAGCAAAATCTTCTGCTGTAAAATGTTTGGCACACACGGCCGAATATTTAGTAGGTTGCCAATCTGGCCTACCGATTGCGGCAACCCACTTAGATTTCATATCTTCGAAATATGGAAATGCAAAAGTCGAAATAGTTTCACCTGTTCTTGGTGTACAACCAAGAACTGAACAATAACGAGGCATATTTAACTCTTATTTAACTTAAAACTAAAATAAAATATAAAAAGGAGTACCTATAACCACCAAAGAGCACTTTAAATGGAAGGGAATCTATTCTAATATCACAATATATATCACTGTAGTGCTCCGAGGTATCGATTAGGATTTTATCACAAATTTATATCACAAAAAAAAACCAAGAACAACACAAAAAGTGAAATTTCAAATCGAAAAAACGTTTTATCAAATTTTAAAAAATCTACCAATCACTCACCTCAAATTTAATCCGGCGCCTTAAAACGTTCACAGCTCGTTTTTATTTTTTATTTTGGAATGAACGGAACAGCTAAAACAGAAAAATTACACATATAAAAATTAATAATGTATTTATTATTAACATTATTAGTAAAATAATAATTAGATTTACTTACTTTATTAATTTATTAAATTAAATTACCGCGATTCTAATTTGGTAAAAAATCTGCGAAAGCACGTTAAATGTTAAATGTCAAATGTCAATTTTATATTTTTTTTTTGCGCTTTTTCATTGGTTTCAATTGCCTTGGTGTGTATAAAAATGGTTTTTTGTTTGATATACAATACGAGATGTACATATACACCAATACACATAGAACCTAATTTTTTTTATTTCATATGTATGGAATTTTCATGACTTTTATTATAGAAGATTTTGCTTGTATAGACATTTGTGTTGGTTTTGTCACAACTAGTCGTGTTATACGTGTATATGTATTTGTGAACGAAATTGTTTTTTAGCGCGTTATAATGTCGATAGCTCATTATCTCGTAACATTTTATATAGTAAAATACGCAAATGATACAATATACTAAATATCTTTTATTGAATAAAGATAAATATCTCATGAGAATTTATTCCGTACTAACTTTCCATGTATTGTGAATTGTGATGCATAAATTCGTAAAAACTATGGTGTAGAAGTATTTATGCAATAGTCGTGAAACTACCAAACCGTTATTTCTAAGTGCATATATAGTATATGAGAACATTTTTTGGTACTTTGTTTATGGTTTTTGTATATTTTGCTGTGCACAACAACAGCAACACAAAATATTTTTTGGAATTGGTAAGTGACTTTTTTTTAAATCGAGAATGTAGTTTTATTTTACACTTTATTTTAGAATAAAATTTCGGTAAAAATGAGTGATTCAGATTCAGATTATGAATATGCTGATCTGTCTGAAAGTGACTCAGAAGATAGTAGTGAATCTGAGAATAGTTTTGAAGGAGATTTATCTATTGATTGGAAGCAGATAAGCACTGATCAACCAAATCCGCCTCTTCCTCGGTTTAAATTTATGGCCTCTTCGGGTTGCACTTTCCTCCTTTTGCACAATTTTGATGTTTTAGAGTATTTAAAGCTGTTTATTGACGATTCTATATTAGATTTATTAGTTTTGGAAACAAATAGGTATGCCGAACAACAACCAGGAAATCCTTCTAACCCATGAAAACCAGTTGAAAAAGAAGAAATGATGATGTTTTTAACAATAAATATACTGCAGGGCGTTATCAAAAAGCCAGACGAAAGAATGTATTGGTCCACCAATGAAATATTTTCTACACCCATTTATCCGAGGCTAATGAATCTAACAAGAGGTTCGTATTTATAGTCGTCACTACAATTACAGCAGTAGTTATTGTTTTCGAGAAACAACTGTTTTTGATTTGATTTTTTTTTGGTATTTTTAGTCACACTAAAACAACTGTTTTAGCATGGATTTTATTTTGCTATTTATAGAGATTATTAAATCAACTGTTTTCGAACTAGTGCTACCAACAAAACAAAAATTAAAAACTAACAGATTCAATTTTGTGTGGTGTCTGGTGTATAACGTTTTCAAAATGAGTAGATTAGAGGATAATCTTAGAAAAATATTAATAGAAATCATTAAAAAAAATATAAATATATTGGAAAATAAAAAAACCGACTCTGTGACAAATACAGGAAAAAATGTTGGTTGACCGTAACAAACGAATATAATTCACGGATAATTGGTCAACCAAAAACCACTAAGAAATTAAAGGTAGTCTACACTAACTGGAAATCCAAATTAAGCAGGGAAATATCCCAAAAACGCAGAGATGTTATGAGTACTGGTGGGGGGCCGCCAAAAGTAAAGTTATCAGAAAATGATGGTGAATTATACGACCTAATTTTACCTACAATCAGTCCAAACCGTAATACTTTTGATTCGGAGAGCGAGTTTTTAAATGAAAGGGAAATTAAAAATTCCATATTATTTTACTTGAATCATGATAATTAATCATATAAATAAAATAGGAACAAGAAGAGGGAAGATGATGAATTCGAAGCTGAATATTTAGATGACGAAGCTATTAACGAAACAAGTAACGAGACTACAATAACGCAAACTGTAACAGCGGGCTGTTTCATCAATCTGTTTACCAAATACATCTTTTGAACAAACGACAGTGATCGAGAATTTGCCTCGAATAAGGAAAAGGAACGCCAGTTCGAATAATAAAAAAGTCATTTTATTACTTCAAAAGAAAGCACTTCTATCTAAAATAAAATCAAATGAAGCAAAAGAAAAAGCATATAATGCTCAAAGATTATATTTGGAGAAGAAGATTGCTCGCCTAAACGAATAATTAAGATTAATTCATAATCAATTTATTTATACATCATATAGAAATAAAAAATTTGAATTGAACATTTTATTTTTAATTTATTTTTATAAAATATAAAAATAATCCGCAAATTAAATCGCGTACGCTTGTATTTGTCGTACATTCAAATCGATTGGGTGGTACTTCAGCAACTTGTTCGTTTTCTTAGAGCTCCTCATCGTTTTCAACTTCAATTCCAAAAATCAATTGCAATATTATGTAGCACCGCAACAGCAACTATCACAACTAAAAATTATCCAAATTGATTTGTGAAGCTAAAAACTTAAATGATTTGGAAGTTTGTGTAATTATTTATATTTATTTATAAAGTATATATAGAATTCAATACCTTTCGCAAGAACTGAAAATCGTCTTTTCCATATTCCAAACGCTCTTTCGACGCAAACTCTTGTAGAACATAACGCTTTGTTAAAGGCTACTTCTTGAATATTTTCTGGGTTTCTGTAAGGAGTAACTAAATATACTTTACATCCATAACCACCATCACCAATCAATAAATAATCGCCGAATTCACCGCTTTCAGATCTATGTTTAATTGATAAAAAATTTAATATTGTCTGGTCGTGTGCGGATCCATTCCACCTGTACAAAATAATAAATTATCAAAAATTATAAAGTTTATGTACATCATATTTATCTAGCAACCAAATTTATAAATTTGCAATCAGCATCACAAATGGCCTGTACATTTATTTAGAAGAATCCTTTTCTATTTCGGTAAATTTCGGTATTGTCACCTCCTGGCGATTTAATCGGTATTTGGCAACCATCTATACAGCCAATACAATGCGGAATTTGTTTTAAATTATAAAACTTTTGTACCGTTTTTTGTTGTTCTTCTGCTGTAGCGGGCTTTCGAATAAACTGTTTTCCTAATTTGGCGAAAGCTTTAGAAACTTCATGCACTGTGTAGCATATAGTTGATTGGCTTATACCAATCAAGTCTCCAGAAACTATCTGGAAACAACCAGTTGCGTAATAACGAAATGCAATCATAATTTTTTGCTTTACTGTCAAAGGTAAACCTCTATTGTCTACATGATGCAGATCCTTTTCAACCAATGATTCCAAATAACTTAAGGCTGTTTTTGTGAATCGAAATCTTATCTTAAATTCCTCCTCCGTATAATACTCTTCAGTGATCTTTTCTTGGAAAACTTTTTCCTTTCTCGCACAGTTATTTTCTAGCAAATAATCGGAACAATGAAACTATGGGAGGTGTTAATTGTCAAGATCAACATATTCATGACTATCCAATAACAAGAAAAAAGGGGAAAAAATACTATAAAAAAATATTTTTTCATTTATTAGATATTTGCTTATGGAACTCGTATGTTTTATATCGGAAAAATGGAGGCCAGAAAAATAATTTAGGTTTTCGAACACAGCTGATTGAAAGGTTAATAGAAAATTACCATACTGAAGAAAATATAAAGAAATTAGCTCGACCTAAAGCTGTTGGAGTACTACGACCTACGGAAAAAATTTCCCAGTTTTCTCCCGCCTGCTGCGAAGAAAAAAAGGCCTACAAGACGTTGCGCGGTTTGCTGTATACAACGAGATAGTAACGGTATAAGAAGAAGAAAGAAAAGCCGTTACATGTCCCAATCATGCAATGTTGGTCTTTGTGCTGCACCATGTTTCCAAATTTACCAAACAAAAAAAAAATTTTAATTGTTGTCTTGTTCTTTAGTAATTTTTGTTTTCTGTTGCAAAAAATTTCTGAAAATTTAAAAGATATACGAAAAAAAAACCAAATCGTTATTTTTTGTTGATATAAATGTATCTATTGTGCTAAAATATGTGCAAATAAATATTTTCAATTATAAAAAAAAATATTTTTTTTTTTTGAGGTTTTTTTCCAAAAATAATATGCGTTAAGGGGTTAATGTTATTCAAGAAATAAGATTATCCACATCCCAAGTAACAATTTGATAGGTAAATTATCCTAGGCAGCAAAAACAAAGCTGTTACAACGTCATGAAATCAGAAAAATTACACAAATTAGTTATAAATGTTAAATAGATATTCAATAAGTTTTTAAAACGTTGTGGCAGTGAAAAACAAAGCTAATAAGATTAAGTAGGTATATAAGACATTCCAGCAGGGATTTGGTTATACGCCATAAAGTAAAACAGTCGGGAGAAAAGTAATTTTGCTGTGGTAGTCAACTAAACAAATATGACAGCTATAATACTTTATTTTTTTGTGTAATTTTCAAACGTACTACGAGTATATTTGCATTTAATCAAAATTACTGTTAAAATAACAAAATAGTTAGAAAACAAGTCTAAAGGAAATTTATAAGTAATTTTGGAGGTGGAAAAGGGTTTTTTCGGCTATGATTATTTACGGATACTAAAATCCAATATGCTGTTCGGTCTAGTTTTGCGCTTTATGACATAAAATCAAATAAGTCGAATATAATGGCGAACTAACATTTATATAATTATTTATAATTTTATATATTTATTAATTTATTATTTATAATAATTGTAAATAGTGATGAGTCTTGCCAAATGCTCTGTTTGAGAGGCATCTTGCAATTGGCTAGTACCAGTTGATGCGGAAGGGAGTAACGTAACAGCAATATTTGGTGGTTTTTCCATTCCTTTTTTTTGCGACTATCGATTACATCTTGCACCGAAGGAATATTTGTCTCGTCACCGAAGGAATATTTTAATTTAAAGAAAATTCATTCAAAAATTAATAAAAATTAACAAAATAATTTGTTTTACTTGCTCTTCGGAAGTGGCTCGTTCTTTTAACCTTTGCCTACCCTGTACTGCCAGCTGATACTCTGAATATTTGGCGAGCGGTTCTAAGTACCATGAATTATCGGCTTTTTGCTCTGTAACCCTTGATATTTGAGGAACTCTTTGGTGTCCGGAATGAACCATACCATTATTTTCGTCTCCTTTAAATCAGCACGCCGGACACACAAACAATTCCTTCTTGCTTACAGTTTCGAGAACACAGAAAACCTAATAATCATAACAAACCTATTAAATAATACTCTTATAATATTAAATAAAGAAAACACTTACCATTATTAACGATAAAATGTACTGTTTCAGTAATTACCGCGTTAATCTCACAATAATGTTGAATAAAAAACTACAGAAATCCAACTTGATATGCCAATTGGTTTGGAAAAGGAAAAACTGCTTAACTCAAAGCAAAATTACTTATCTAACAACGAAACTGCTTAACACACAGCCAGTAGATCGGCATGATCAAAACAAACCGAGAACAAAATTTTAATGTAAAACATAATCACTCGAATAAACAACACATCCACCATCAATAACAACTTGTATAAAGTCCACGACCTTACGCTCATATTAAAATTGCCTCCAAAACTGTACATGCATTATTGGACAGTGGTGCTAGTGTAAGTGTTGTAGGAAAGGGTTCAATTGAGTTTCTATCAGAAAATGGCATCAAATATAACCGGTTAAATTCGTCCATTAAAACAGCAGATGGAACTAGCAACAAAATCGAGGTTTGCATAGTTCCAAGTCTACAATCTTTCATTTATTTGGGAATTGATTTTTGGGAGAAATTTCATATTCTGCCAAAAATGGTGATTAACGAGGTTGACGACCAAAACAAGCAAGATAGTTGTGCATAAAAGTTGAATCAAAAGGATCAAGGTGAATTAAATCGCATAATTGGACTATTTCCATCATTTACCAAAGAAGGTCTAGGGAAAAAAAAATTAAACACGAACACGACTTCATTATCCAAAAAGGCGTGAAACCGATTAAGCAACTGTATTACAAAAAGATTTGTACGAAGAAATAGACCGTATGCTCACCAGTGACCATTGCACGTAAATCAAACCGGAAGATAAGACTTTGTTTAGACGCACGGAAACTGAACACTGTCACAGAAAAGGACGCATATTCCCTTCCTTTAATAGACGGACTTCTTGGCAGGCTTACAGAGACTAAATACATTACTGGATTGGACTTAAAAGACGCCTTTTGGCAAATACCGCTTACGGAATCATCACGAGAGAAGACAGCATTTACTGTACCAGCGGCGATCGCTCTACCAGTTCAAAGTGATGCCGTTTAGGCTATGCAATGCGGCTCAGTGAATGTGTCGGTTGATGCATCAGGTAATACCCCACAAGCTCCACGATAGAGTATTCGTTTATTTGGACGACCTACTGGTCATCACCGCCACATTGAAGGATCACTTTGAGCTGTTGGAGTTGGTTGCAGACCTATTATGGACGACGGGACTGGCCATTAACATTGACAAAAGTAAGTTCGCAATGAGGGAAATACGCTACTTGGGGTATCTGGTGGGCGAAATGGGACTTAGGCCTGATTCGCAAAAAATCGAAGCAGTGATAAACTTACCACATCCAGAAAGTGTAAGGCAGACCAGACGTCTTCTCGGTATGGCAGGCTGGTACCGAAGGTTTATTTTTGTCGATTATATGTGGAATTATGGGTAAATAACTTAATAACTTCGGATGTTTAATGAACAAAAGTATTTATAGTTAATCACAAAGTAATGAAAAAAAAACACATGTTCTTAGCTCTCTTCGATAGATCGAATAATAATAAAAAAATTGTGTGTACTTGAACAAACCATAAAACTAACTAGTGCTGCCATCTAGGGAATAAATAGCGAGTGATATCCATAAAACACAATTTAAAAACAACAATTCTGACACTCCCACTGTTTTATGGAATATCAAAATTGTACAAAATCGAACAAACAATTTTTACAAAACAAAATACAGTATGCAAAAGTTATGAATCCTCTTCAAGTTTGTAGCATATTCTGTTGCGATGAAATTCGAAGATTCTTCTTTCCAAGGGTTTGGTGAGGATATCTGCTGGCTGTTCCTTGGTGTTGATGTATTTGAGTTGAAAACCTTTCTTGTCATACTGTTCTCGGATGTAGTGATATTGTACGTCAATATGTTTACTTCGTTTGTGAAGAACAGGATTATTAATCAATTCAAGCGTACTTTGATTGTCAATATAAAGAGTTGTAGCTATATTTTGATGAGGATAGATTTCTCCGATTAACTTTAAGGGCTAAACTATTTCCTTGACTGTTTGATAGGCTGCAATGCATTCCGAATAAGTGGTAGAGGTGGCGACTGTAGACTGTCTTTGAGAACACCAGCTAACAACACATCCACTCCAAATAACTATAAATCCTGTAGTTGATTTGCGTATTTCAATATCTAATGCTAAGTCTGCATCACTGTAGCCACATAAGGACAATGTTTTCTGCTTCTTAAATTGCAAACCATAATCAACAGTTCCTTTTAGATACTTCATTATTTTCTTAACTGCATTCCAATGCAATTTCGTTGGTTTTTCCATATATCGACTAACCATACTGACCGAAAAGGATATATCTGGTCTCGTACCTTTTGATAAATATAACAAGCTGCCCACAGCTTCTCTATAGGGAGCAGTTGTTAACTCAGTCTTCTCATTATCATTTACATTCAACTGTTGATGTGGATCGGCTAGTATTGCAAGAGCATTTGCTTGCTCTAAATTAAATTTATTGAGAATTTTTCTTGTGTAGGCACTTTTACGTAAGAGAATAGAGCCATCGTTTTGTCTTTCAATCTGTAAACCAAGATAAGTATCAGCATCGCCAGAAGTGATATCAAATTGTTTCTGAAGTGCACGCAAGAAATCATTCACAGTCTCTTCGTCGATTCCAGCTACTAGTCCATCATCTATATAGATGCTCACTAGGAGTATTATCAGATTATTTTTGATTAATGTATATACAAGGATCAGCCTTTGATTGTTTGAGTCCATAGTCTGTTAGAAAAACTTTTATTCTTTGGTTCCAACATCTAGACGATTGACGTATACCATATAAACTTTTTAGTAGCTTACATACTCTTGTTGTATCATCGTTGAATCTTGTTGGCTGCTTCATGTATATCACCCATCCTCTATATCACCATTTAAAAAGGCAGTCTTTACGTCAAACTGTTTGAGTACTAAATTTTTTTGAACGATCACTGTTAATAATATTCGGATGGAGTCGAATCTTACTACAGGGCTAAAGGTTTCGTTGAAGTCTATTCCTTCACGCTGAGAGAAGCCTTTGGCTACTAATCTGGCTCTAAATTTTTGTATTTTTCTATTCGTATCAGTTTTTAATTTATAAACCCACTAATTTTCAACCATGGTCGAGTTCTTTGGTATTTCAACGAACTCCCACACTTGCTGGTTTTTAAGGAATTCATTTCCTCCTCCATAGCTTGTTTCCACTCTTGTGCATTCGTACCATTTACTGCTTGTTGAAAAGTCAGCGGTTCTTCTGGGTTTACAATGCAATAATCACAGACATTATCTAAATCTACTTCGTAGTCTTCTAATTTCTTTGGTTTATTTGGTTTGGATCGATCTCTTAGTTGTATCCCTGTACTCCTTTCGGCTTTTGGCGTACAAAATTTCTCATTTTCTTCTTCTGAATCAGATAATTGGTTAGGTAACTCAAGATTTTCTAAATTTTCTTCAATTTGCTCGTCATCTTTTCTTTCAACCTGACTATTTTTTAATTGTGTATTTTCTTCTTCAGGGAGATACAATAGTGCTTGATTTTGATTTTCATTAGTAGATTTCATTAATTTTCCTGTATAGATAATATGTTTTCTGACAAAAATATCATTTTCCTTTGGAATCCAAACTCTGTTATCTTTTACAGATCGCCGTAGCCTACAAAGTAACCTATTTCCCCTTTGAGGTCTAGCTGCTTTACTTTATTTTCAGGCAATTTCACGTAAACTTTCTTTCCAAATATATGGAATTCCTGAATATCTGGTCGCTTGTTGTACCAAATTTCATATGGTGATTTATTCTTAATGCTACTGGTTCCTGTGCAGTTCAAAATATAAACGGCAGCGTTTACTGCTTCTGCCAGAATTTAAGTTTAAATTTTGCAGCATGTAGCATTGTACGAGCTGCTTCTACAACAGTTCTGTTTTCACGTTCTATTTTGCCATTTTGCTCTGGGCAGTAGACTACTGAATTTTGGTGAGAAATTCCATTTTCTTTCATCAATTTTGTGACTTGTTTATTGACAAATTCCAGGCCATTGTCAGAGTGTTCGTTTTTCTGTTTTCCTTATAAAGTCTTTTAAACACTCCAGTACGTCTGATTTTGCACCCAAGAAATATACGGTTCTGTTATGTGAGTAATCATCCTTTAATTTCAGAAAATACTTTGCACCTGTGAATGACTTTTTTGGTAGTGGTCCACACACATCTGCGTGGATTATTTGGCCAATACGACTAGTTTTTGTACTGCTTTGCTGAGGAAAAGTTAGTCGATGGATTTTACTCAATGTGCAAGGCTCACAGACTATTTTGCCATCTCCTCTTGGATTAATGTCATAATTTTTCAAAATTTTTTTTAACTTGAGTGTAGTTTTGGTGAGCTAATTTTTGATGCCATTTTTGAAAGGAACTTTTCTCAGCAATACATGCTTGATATTCATCAGCACTTTCTTTGCCATTTTCGATTGGCATTACCTTAATTTTCATTTCAAATAATTTGTTTTGTCTCTCACCTACAGCTATGGTTTTGCCTTCTTTATTGAATTTACAGATTCTTTTATCAGCTTCTAGAGTTAAATTTCTATCCAAGGCCACACCGCCAGAAAAGAGATTGTATTACAGCTTAGGCACGTAGAGTACATTTGAAAGGTGACATTCTGTCCATTTTCTCCATTAAATGTTGAAATGTTTATGCTACCTCTACCTTTGCCTGAAATGGTTTCTCCGTCTCCAATTTTTATTTTAATGGTATCTTTCATTGGTGTATAGTTTATGAACCACTCTAGTTTATGAGTCATGTGAACGCTCGCTCCAGTGTCCATATACCAGGCCTCGACTGTAGTTTTCGCTGTCTTTTGTACTGAGGCAAATGCTTCGCTTATAAGAGCTTCACCTCTCTCTTCTCTTGAAACTTTGGAATTTTTAAATTTATATTGTTTACTTTTTGGATTGTCCCAACATTCTGCTGCCTAATGTCCAGGTTTATGACAAAAATTACATTTTCCAGGTTTTCTTTTTGTATTTTTTTGGTCATCGTTTTTATTCTTAACATACTGAGTATTTTTGGTACCAATATTATTCTTGGAAAAATGATTTTTACTGCTTACTCTTACATTAGAAGCAAGTGCATTAACTTCTACTTCTCTTTGACTTTGTCTCATCTCTTCAATTATCAATCTCGAGGTTAGGTTGGCTAACGTTCTATCGGTGGTAGCCGTTGATTCCCAGGCACTGATAAAATGGTCAAAATTTGGTGGCAAAGTTAGGAGAATTTTGGTCATTACTCCCTTATCTTCAATTTTCTCTCCCATTGCTTGTAGTCTATTAGATATATCTTTAATTTTTGAGATATGTGCTGCAATATCATGTGAAGGATCTTTAGCCAATGTAAACCACTTTTGCTGTAAAATGTGGATTGTAAATTCTCATTTTTGTTCATATATATTGGTTAGCTTTTTCCACATTGCCTCAGAATCCCCCGAGGTCAAAATATAAATCATCGTTTGTTCAGATATTGTGGTAACGATTACCTTTTGCGCCATCCCGTCGGTTTTATTCCATTTACGTATCGCTTCGGCATTTTCCTTTTTCTCATCAGCCGTCGCATCTGTTGCCACGAGTGCAGATTGTTTGTTTGTGCCATTTACTATGTCCCATGCTTCAATTGACATCAAAATTATCAGAATCTGGAATTTCCATAGATTCTAGTTTTCAATTCCTTGTAATTTGCTTACTCTGGACAATTCTGAATCCATCTTCTTAACAATTTTGGTCGACGGTTACAATTTTCACTTCGCACACGGCTGGATATAACCTCACAAAATTTGTCTTATTTTCACTATTATTTCAGAAAATATTACCCAAAACACGTTTCTGGGCCCATAACCAAATGTTTAATGAACAAAAGTATTTATTGTTAATCACAAAGTAATGAAAAAAACACATGTTCTTAGCTCTCTTCTATAGCTCGAATAATAATAAAAAAATTGTGTGTACTTGAACAAACCATAAAACTAACTAGTGCTGCCATCTAGGGAATAAACAGCGAGTGATATCCATAAAACACAATTTTAAAACAACAATTCTGACAATTTTGAATTTGTCAACGGTAACCGCAGCAATCACGGATTGTTTTTAAAGAAAGGCAAGATTGTTTGGACCGAGAAAGCAGATGAAGCATTCCAAACTTTAAAAAAAATTGTTAACTTCTGCTCCGGTTTTGGTAAACCTTGAATATGATTATCCATTTTGGATTCGGTGCGATGCTAGCACGGAAGGTCTAGGTGCTGTACTTTATCAACACGACCAAGAAGCAAATGAGCGACCTATAGCTTTTATGTCGCAAAAGCTAAATAAAGCGCAGAGAAATTACACAGTTACAGAACTGGAATGTTTAGTAGCAATTTTAGCCGTGAACAAATTTCGATCTTACGTAGAAGGTGTTCCACAATAGGGGAAAAAAAAAATTAAAATAAATTAGGACATGAAAAGGGGCTCAACGGTTAAGTATTGTTCCTTTGTTTACGTTAATTTGTCATTTATTACTTTGGTTGGTTTTTTTGTTTCTTTTCGTTTTACATTTCCAGTAATCTGGTTCGGTTTGGATGAAGCGTTCCTTTTATTTATTTGTAAGTATTGCGCTTCAATCACGTCACGTCGTGTTTATTTTTGATTGTAATGTCGTTTAATAACCCCAATGTAGTTTTAAAATCTATGTTAGTCGATAGGTCTTTCTTAAATGTAGCTAGTTTTAACGTGCAAAGTTTAGTCCCAAATATTGACGAGATTCGTCACATTTTTAATGGTGCTTCCGTGGACATTCTTTGTTTCTCTGAGACATTTTTAAATCCGAATATCCCCAATTTAGCTTTGGCCATCAAAGGTTATAATATATTTAGGAAAGATAGAGCGGTACCTCCCCTTAATTATGGTGGTTTATGTATATTTGTAGGAGATCACATTAAGGCTAGATTAGTTACTATAACTTCTTCCATTTCAGAATTGTTAGTATCGGATTTAGAGTTTTTATTTGTCAATATTTTTATGTATGCCAAATTTAAAAAATCACTTGTAGACTTAGAAAGTTTATTTAGTTATTTCTCTTGTAGATTCGATGAAATGTATATATCAGGTGACTTTAATTTCGATATACTCCAAAAGTCCGGCTTCCCTCGGGATTATTTGAATCTTTTAAATAGTCTTAATTTATCCGTACACAACACTGTGGCACCAACGTTTTCTTGTCCAACCGCTAGCGGGGCATCTTATTCCCTTATTGATCATATCATATCTTTTACTAATAACTCTATTTGTTTTTTCAATCAGTTGTCTCTCGGTATGGGATCCCATCATGATCTTTTAGTTTTTTCTGTAAACTCTTACTCTCCACCTAAACCTAAGAGTTTTAGCTTTAGAGATTTTTCTAGTATAGACAATTCCCGCCTTTACTTAGTTTGTAACTCAATTCCTTGGGAGGATATTTTTTGCCTTAGTTCTGCAACTAGCCAAATAGAATTTTTCAACTCGTATATTAGTTTGGTGTTTAATAGTTGCGTTCCGCTTAAAAAGGTTACTTGCAAAGCAAAATCTCCGCCTTGGTTGTCTCAGGAAATTTCGAATGCCATAAATATTAGAGTTAGTAAATATCGTGTATGGAAAAGGTGTCCTAATAGTCAGTCTCATTTAGAATACAAGCAGGCTCGTAACAGAGTTGTAGGGTTAATTCGAATTGCTAAACGTAATTTTTTCAAGGACAAGTTAGACTCCTCTCTTCCTCCCAAGGTTTTCTGGCGTAATGTTCGTAATTTAGGCCTAGGTAAATGCAAGATTAATTCAAGTGGGGATTTCAAACCCAATGAAATTAATAGTTATTGTTGCTCTAGTCTGAACTCGGGCAGTAGTTCCGTCGATTTGTTCTCTAACGCGTCCTCTAATTAGTTTTCGTTTTCAAATATTTCTCTCGAGGATTTACAATCTGCTATTTGGAAGGTTAAATCGGAATCTTATGGTCTGGATAACGTCAATTTAAAATTCGTTAAGGTAGTTTTCCCTTTCGTCTCAAAATACTAGTTACATATCTTCAATTTTATTCTCACGTCCTCTTCCTATCCAGATCAGTGGAAGCTAAGTAAAATAATCCCGATTCCAAAGATCAGTAATCCTTTAGAGCTATCCCATTTTCGGCCAATTAGCATTTTAAGTTCTCTCTCTAAGGCTTTCGAGATAGTTGTTAAAAATCAAATTCAATCGCATTTACATAGCAATAGTTTAATTAGTTGCTTCCAATCTGGGTTTAGAAAATTTCATAGCACTTCTACTGCGTTATTATGCGTTAATGATTTTAGGCTTAATATAAATAATAGGGAATTGACTTTAACTTTGTTAGATTTTTCTAAGGCCTTTGATTCTATTAATCATAGAATTCTTTTTAATAAACTCTTATCTCAGTTTAGATTTTCGCTTTCTGCTGCCAAATTGATTTGTAACTACCTTTCTAATCGTTCTCAGGCAGTTTTTTTCGACAATTCCTTGTCTGATTTCCTTCCTGTAATTTCCGGCGTGCCTCAGGGTTCAGTGCTGGGTCCTCTATTATTTTCTATGTACATAAATGACATAGAATCCTCAATTCAACATTGTTCATTTCATATTTTCGCTGATGACGTTCAAATTTATAGAAATAGTCGTTTAGATCAGGATTCTATTGTTAGGAATATTTCTCTGATAAATGAAGATTTAAGCAATATCGTTAGCTGGTCGGTCTCTAACAGGCTCGTTTTAAACGCGAATAAATCTCAGTCGATTATAATTTATAAAAAATCGTTAGATACCTCGTCCTTTCCTGGTATTTTTCTGCAGGGTTCGCTAATTGTATATTCAAATACTGTTAGGGATTTAGGCTTAGTTATTAATAAAACTCTTACTTGGGGTGACCATTTAGTTACTATTAGTAAGAGGGTCTTTGGCATGCTTAGTTGTTTGTATAAAGTGGTTGGATTTTCTGATAGTCAGTTTAGGAAAAAATTGTTTTTGTCTTATCTTCTTCCTCATTTTATTTACGGTGACATAGTTTTATTCGGTATGCTTCAGGAAAATATGAATGTTCTCCAAAGATGTTTCAATGCTTGTACCAGGTTTATTTTTGGTATTAGGAAGTTCGATCATATTTCTGCCTACTCTAGCCTTGTTTTAGAATGTAGTTTATCTATTTTTTACGAATTTCGAGTTTGTCTTTTTATTTTTAAACTTCTTAAAGCTAAGGAGCCTTGTTATCTATATAGGAAATTAATGTTTAGTAGGTTTCATTCCTCTAACTTCCGCCTAATTCCGGCTAAAAATTGTTGTAGGTCGTTAAACGCGTCATTTTGTGTTAGGGGAGTTTCCCTTTGGAATTCAATTCCATTGGAAATTAAGAGTTTAGGATCGGCAAAATTATTTAGGTCAACTTTTTTGGAGTGGCGTGATTGATGGGTAATACGTAGTTTTTTAATTTATTTTTAATAACCATGTTATTTTTGTTAATTTTTAATTTTTAATATTATTTCACCTCGTGCTGTACATTTTATTGTAAATGAGCTACTGCTCAAAATAGAATGTGTAAGCACGAGGTGGAAATTGTTTGAAAAAATTTTTATGCCTAATGGAAGCAACTTCTTTTTCCTTTTTTTGTTTCGATTGCTTTGTTTCCATGTGTGCTTTTCCTCTTAATACTAAATTATTTATAAATACTATAAATAAATAAATAAATAAATAATGCTTTAATAATTACAGACCACGCGAGTTTGAAATGGCTTATGGGGCAACGAGACCTTAGCGGACGATCGGCCCGTTGGAGTCTGAAACTCCAGTGGTATAATTTTCAAATTAAACACCAAAAGGGTAGCGAGAATGTTCTTCCTGATATGCTTTCCAAAATATACTGCGACACTAAAGAGGAGCATTTGGCTAGCATAATAAAATTAACAGCTCAGATTGATTTGCAATCGGATGTATTCTCGGAAAAAGAATATGTGGAATTTCGCACAAAAATAGAGAAAGAGCCAACGATATTTCCGGCCTTTAGAATTGAGAACAAAACAATATATATCAGACTCGAGCTGATACTTGGAAGCTATGGGTACCGTCCCAGATACAACAAAATCTTACAAAACAAGAACACGATGACCCGTTATCATCTCATGGAGGAGTGGCGAAGACCTTAGAGAAACTTCGGTAGGAGGCAGATTGCAAAATTCCGAACTTTCTTTCAATGAACGGCATCGTATAATCTTACCCAATGGACATATTCTGAGCTGAAGAACCCCGAAAAGGTCGGTTTGCGATAGAGATAACAAGCTTTTGGAAGGCGAACGCTTATACTACTACAGTACTTAGGTGGACGTAACATTGGTGTGTCATTTACTTTAACATAACGAATAAAATCAAAAAAATTTAGCAAGCAACTGAAACTACAATGCTAAATAGTTTACTTCGCAAAAAAATCTCCGATCAAACCATTATAACTGCTGATCGTTTACATATATAAATTAATTATTTTGATTTTAATTATTACATTTCATTAATACATAATTTTTAACAAGTGCTTTCTTGCTGCAATTAATATTCTTTTCTAAAAATTAAAACGCCTATCGAATATGTTTTTAATTTTTAATGTTTCAAAAAAAAACCAAAACCAAACCTAAAAAAAAAAATCTCAAAATCTTGTTAATGGAGATGTTAAAATATAAATTTTCTTTTCATCTTATTGGTTTTTTTGTTGTTGTTGTTGTACATCTTCTGCAATATCCTGAATATGTATCTCATAGAGAGTTTTTCATGCAATATTTTTTTTTTTTATTATGAACTCTGTCAAAATATACATAATAATGTACAGCAAGAAGAAGAAAAATGAAGAAATTAAAATCAAACTGCGTCCACACACAACAGATTGCAACCCCGCGCGCACAAGAGCATTAAAAAATTATTACGATGATGATCGTTAAAAAATATATTTGCTTATGTATAGTTTTGCAGATTTTTTTGTTTTTTTATGATTTCTCAGACTTTCAGTGCTAAATTTTATTAGCTATATGTACATATTCAATTCATGCATCATAAGAAAATGAATTTTTTTTTTTCTGTTTGGTTCAACATTTTGATGACTGTTTTGAGAATAACCATTAAAAACGCGCGCAACATTTAAATTGGATAAAATTTGATGGGGATAAGCAGCAATTTGCCAAATAAAAAAATAAAAAAAAATTTGAATGTTTTAATTTTATGGTGTTACGTCGTTTTTGTATTTATTTTTCGGTTTTGTAAGTTTATGCAAGTATATACTATATACCTATAGCATCGAATACACCTTAATTTTGGGCCAAACCTAGATTATATTTGGAAAAAATTATAATTAAATTTCATTTTAATAAATCGTGGGATAAAAAACGATTAAATTTATATTTATGTTTTAGGTACGTCTAACACAATCTAATTTTATGTTTTCAATGCGACCGTATAAGGTAACCATTAATTACCAGCTTATCATTTTTTTCTGGATAATATAATTTGTAAAGCGATAATTATTATCCAATAATTTTCGGGATTATGTTCGATAATAAAAGGGTAATTATAAAGAAGCGCAACCTCTTACACACCTTTTTACGTTTTAATGTGATCAGTGTCATTAATCGAGATCAAAACAGAAAACTACCTAAAAAAAATATTAAAAACAAAATTTATGTGATTTTAATAATAATAATTAGAATTCCCAATAAATTACAAAAATCAAATAAATCAAAGAAATATTTCAGTTTTTAAAATAAAAATCGAATTACCATAAATTATTCATCATTAAATAAAAAATGTTTAATTTTTTCTAAACATTTTTATTGTTATAATTTTATTATTTTTACACGGATGCGCGCGGTGTTTATAAAAATTAAGTCGAGAAGTTAAAAAACACCCGCTTAATATAAAATTACTTTAAATGGTCAGTTTATAACATTTTATAGAAAGGAGAATTTTTTTTTTTGTGTTTTTGGAGAATGATTTAGTATGGAGTTTTTATGCGCTTCGTGTTCAAAATGACTTTATTATTTATGGTTGGTGGAAGAATTAATTTTGTTTTGATAAATCGGTTGTTAAATTATTTATATGAACTGTAATTTATTAGGTATCAGTGATTCTTAAAAATGACCAGAATAAGAATTTTTTAGTCTTATGGATAGTTGAACAACTACTCCTATATGAAAATTGTAAATTGTATTAAATCTTACTTACCTTTTATCTTGTATAATTATTCCTCTGTTATATCTGTTTGTCAGCAATTTTATACGCCATATTAATCAGCAAAACACTGATCCCCAAATTAATTGTATTATGGATTTAAATAAACCAAAAATGCTCAGTGTGCAGAAAACCGTGTCAGTATTATTATTATTATTGAAGGGCCATGTGGGCACTAAGCCTCCTCGCACTGCAACCTAAAAGATCTATTGTACTGGACCCTGCTTAATTATTCGTCCAGTCAATATTCATCCTGTTAAAGTTAGCCGAAGGTTTCCAGCCGAAAGTAAAAAGTCGATAATGCAGATTATGTTATTAACATTCCAGCTGAAAATAAACAATTTGGTGGTTGACAGCCAAAGGTAAACAGGATACATGGATTGCAATAAAAACTTTTGTAAATAGTCTTATGAGGAAAACTTTGTTTAACCTAGTCGTGGAAAATATCGGAAAATCAGAAGGATTCACAAAATTTGTATAAAATCAGCCTCTAGAGTGCTATGTCTGGAGATCGATTGCATTGATGTAATTTGTCAATAGCTATCGCAGGAAAAAAATTCAGTTCAAGTTTCCCGTGGGAAATCTCGGAAAATTCGATTTTCCAAAAATTATTACAAAATTTGTATAAAATCGGCCTCTAAAGTGTTATGTTTGGCGATGGATTGCATTGACGTGACTTGTTAATAGCTACCGCAAGAAAATAAATTCAGTTTACGTATCCCGTGGAAAATCTCGGTAAATGTAAAATTTTGGAAAATCGAATTTTCCAAAATTTCACACGGGAAACTTAAACTGAATTTTTTTCCTGCGATAACTATTGACAGGTCACATCAATGCAATCCATCTTCAGACATAACACTCTAGAGGCTGATTTTATACAAATTTTCTAATGAGTTTTGGAAAATCGAATTTTCCGAGATTTCCCACGGGAAACTTGAACAGAATTTTTTCATTCGATATCTATTGACAAATCACATAAAAACGATTCAACTTCAGATATACACTCTAGCGGCCGATTTTATTCCAATTTTGTGGATTCTTCTGATTTTCCGATATTTTCCACGACTAGGTAAAACAAAGTTTTCCACGTAACACTATTTACAAAACGTTTTATTTAAATCCATGTATCCTATCTATTTACTTTCGGCTGATAACTGCAAAATTTTTTATTTTCGGCTGGAATGTTAATAACATATTCTGCATTATCGACTTTTTTACTTTTGGCTGGAAACTTTCGGTTTTAGTTACAAAATCTGCATTACCATTTCTTTATTTCCGGTTAGACTAGCACTATCTGCATTATCGACGTTTCACTTTCGACTGTCAAATTTCGGATAACTTTAACAATATCCAATATTCAGGCTCTTAATGAATCTGATAATACTACCGGCCGGTACAAGATACATACTATCTATTGTTCTCCTTCCTAGATGTTGTAGTCTTTGCTGGAAAATAGCTGGGCATTGGCACAGAACATGTTCCGCAGATCGCAAAAGCGGCATCCATATGTCGTACTTAGACCCATCTTCTTAAGGTGGTACCTCGAGGGAACATGACCTGTGAGTAAGCCAGTAAACAGCCTCAACTCCTAAGTTGTTTCCTAAGTTCAAGACACTCCTTAACCCTGACAGACGAAGGTGATATAAATTTGTTCGCCTTTCGCAACCATGGAATTCTGCGCTAGTAGCAGCACTTTTGAACATCCTCCCAGCGTTTTATCGCTGCTATAAAGTGTTTCTCAGTAACGCCATAGAAGGGTTCTGCTTCAGTAAATTGAGAGGCAGAACCCTCGCGGGTGAGGCCATCAGCAGCCCCATTTCATTCGATTCCAGTATGACCTGGCACTCACATAAGTGTTACCTTAATTGAGCCTGCCAGATGTTTAAGACCTAAGTACCTTTAAGGCCGATTGCCTGTCTGATACAATATAAATCTTTGCATCGTTTAGGCCTTTTGCATTGCTACTCAAGGACTTCAAGAGGGTAGTGCCACTCCCGCGTACTCCTATCCCCGCCCTATCTTCCGTTTTTGATCCATCTGTAAACCATACCATAAACCCTCGCTCAAAGGATAGTCCACCTGTACTCCACAAATCCCGCTCAGGTAACCTACCACAGAATGGTTTGTGGAAGTCCAGTTTAGCTAGTATACAGTCGGAAGGCATTCCTATGGTAGGGTCTGTCTGAAATTCCTTAAGGATTTCCAGATGACCCACCAAGGTTAGAGTCACGTTCAGGTCCATAATATCAGGATCCTTTTTAACATGCAGGTGTAACGGTGTGTTCTTTATCGCGGCGGTTGGACAAGTTTTCATTGAGCACGTAACACCGATGAAGGCTTACGGTGAACCTTATTCAATAAAGTTTGCGTTGCCTTCTGCTAAGTTTTAGGCCACCATACAACCGATGCGTAGGTACTGATAGGCCTAATGATTGTAAGAAATAACCAGTAGATCATTTTTGGTTGTAGTCTCCAAGTACGCCCATAGAGTTTTTGACAGGCCCAGAAATCCTTGGTGCCTCTATCTTGAACTTTCAGCAAATGTTGCTTCCAGTTCAGTTTTTGATCTAGGATAACCCCTAGATATTTAACCTCGCTGAAAAAAGGAACAGTAGTACCATTTAACGAGGGAGCTGTAAGCGCGAACTTTTCCCTCCTCGTAAAAGGAACAATGACAGTTTTGTTTGGATTAACACTTAATCCTTCCTGGTAACACCACTGCCATATTATATTGAGTGGATTTTGCATGCGATCAGAAATGATCTCATCAAACTTGCCTCTGATTATGATAGCCACGTTATCCGCATAGCCCTGGACATCAAACCCATGGCTACTCAGAAGGACCAGAAGTCCGTCGATAACCAATGACCACAAAAGAGGACATAGTACGCCTCCTTGGGGACAGCCCTTTACGGCCCTGATGGTTACTGACTCGCCACCTAGTCTGGCAGTAATCTTACTATGTTCCAGCATGGAACGGATCCACCTAATTGTAGAAAGCGGAAACTTTTTTTCCATTGCTGTATTATCAAGCGCCCCCTCAATGTACACAAAGGCACAACTCATGACTAGATCGCTAAGGGCCATCACAGTGGATTTACCAGTTTGATACGCAAACTGGTCCCGATGCAGCGGATTTTTTCCAAGGCCTCGCTTCTTATTTGATAGTGCACGACTTTTTCCATTGTCTTTAATAGAAACGATGGGACACTAATTGGCCGATATGCCTTGGCCTGAGTGTGTGGACGGCCTCCCCCCACCCCTTTGTTATGTACACTACATTAACTTTCCTCCACAGTTTCGGAATATAATTAAAAGCATACCTTGCCCGAATCATTTGGATCAAGCTGGGGAGTATTTCCTCAATAGCTTTTTGAAGTAGAGCTGGAAAGATACAATTCCCTACAGCGGATTTCAAAGACCCAATAGCTCATCGCACCTTTCTGGGTGTGAAACTTCTCCCAGAGAGACTCCAGATCCTACTGTGAGGCGAATAGGCCACCTCACTTGAGGAACATGCGGGTCCTCTTGGGCTCCCATCGGTACTGCATCCGGAAAGTGGGTCTCTAACAGTACCTGTAAGGTTACCTTCCGGTTTCCAGTGAGCCTCCCATCTTGCTTCTGGAGAAGTCCTAAACCATTTGAATGATCCCTGGAAAGGACTTTCTGGAAACGAGCTCCAGAGGGCAATTCATTGATTCCCTCACAGAAATTCCTCCAGGTAGTCCTTTGGATCTTCTTAATTCGAGGTTATATTCCGTCAAGGCCATCTTATACTCGCCCCATTCACCGGTGCGTTTAGCCTTGTTGAATAATCTTCTAAATTTTTTTCTCAGTTTACCCAGCGTCCGGTTTCACCAAGGGACCATCTTTGTGAACTCTCTTCGCTTAACCGGGCAACAGATCTCCAAACCCTCTGAAGACTCTATGTTCCGCACAACCGAGTGCATTTCTGATTCTAGTGCGGGAAAATGAGTGAGATTTTATAAGAGTCCCAGTCGACCAGTTTTGGAATTCTAATTTCCTGCCACTGCATGTTTTAGGCTGCCAAATCGAATCTGATGTGCAAGTGATCTGATAATAAGGCCTCTCAAGCAAGTGTCAAATCTAGGACCACTTGCCTAATCGGATTTATTAAAGAAGGTTTCCTTCCCCTATTGTCAATGTCTACATTATTTGAGATAAGAAATTCAAAAAGGTACTCAGTCCAGTTTTTTATGTCCTTGCTACCCCAAACCGTGTGGTGCGCGGTAACATCGCATCCTATGGTAGGCCAGCCCATTTAGTTTGCAATGAGATATGAGCCGCCTAACTTCAAGTGGAGGTATCAACTCTGAGTCTCCAAGAAACTAGGTGGAGCCCATTTTACCCTCGTGTTTGCCTCTTTCACCCAAATTCTGAGTGAAAATATTTAAAAGAAAACCTAACTTTCATTATGCTTATAAGCAGTTCATTGAAGAGTATTCAGAATTGGGCCACATGGAGCAAATCCAGTTGGACAGTGAACTGCTTGAAAATGAGTATATTTTGCCTCATCATAGGAGTCATCAAAGACAACAAAAACACAACAAAATTGTGCGTGGTCTTCGACGCCTTAGCTAAAATTAGCCCAAGCCTTTGGTTCAAAATGCAATTCTGCTGACTTTCCTCAGCGAGGTTTGGCTACCCATGAATTGCCTAGTAATAAACTGTGTTGGAGTGGCTCATCATGGTTACCCGAAGAACAAGACAAATGGCCCCATCAAAAAATCATACCTTCAACTTCAGAAGAATGCACGACTATCTCAAAATGCAGAGAGTATTTAAGGCAAAGCAATGCTTGATTGTGCTGATCACTCGGAACATTGGAAATCGAAAGGGCTAATGAAATGATCTACAAATATAGACAAAGCATAGCAAAGCAAAGCAAAATGAAAGCGTTATACCTTATATGTAATTCCAAATAAGCCATCATCCTCTCATAAAATCTTCAGTTCTAATCCCAATTACACATGATGTCCACAATCAATATCCATACCCAGGAATCCACTTACCAACGAGCTTGATTCGTGAAAAACTTTGGACAGTAAGAGGCAAAGACGTGCCCAAGAAGTAGTTCAAGCGATGAACGAAATGCTTCCAGAAAAAATCCCACAATAGCGCGACAAAAAATGGGACATCTTATTCGGCGAAGAAGTTCAGTTCCCATAAACTAATATTTGTGTGTATTTATGTGCTTTAGCACACATACTATTCACATTCAAATTTGTATGGATTAAAGAACTTAGTCATTTTTAGGCTTGACACGATTAATCAGTCGTCGTGGTCTTTGTCACAAAATTGATTTCGATAGTGCCACCAATTTTGTTGGTGTGGAGAATTATTTGAAAGCCATAGCTGAATTTTTAGATAAATGTTATAATTATTTATCCTCTAATTTATTAAATCATAACATAATCTGGCGTTTTATACCACCGGCTGTAAACGTCATCGAGAAGCTTATTGAAGAGCGTTATGAAATCTTGTACAACTCACCTGCAGAGAACATTGGGCGATGCGATACTTACTTTTCAGGAACCGTCAACGTTAATTGTCCTAATTGAAAGGATTCTCAACTCTCGACCAATATGCATCACACAGAAGATGAAGGGTTAATTAAACCAGCAGTAACAGTGGCATACCGTTGATGATGATATTTCATGTCGAATAGAACAGATGGCAAGCAGGTTTTGAAGATATTCTGCCATATTATAGGGAATTGCCTGAATCAAATGATTAGCGTCCAAGGTAAACCACATACCATTAAAAATCTATCTCGTAAACCAATACCAACAATTCGAGAATGAAATCGAATTATGTACTAAAATCAGGTATGCATATGGATAGATAATGTTGGGCAGTTTAGAGTCAGTGGCCGAGTTTTAAATGCTGGAAACGAACCAACGGCCAAAAAGATGGTTACATAGTTACATTTAAGTCCGTTGAATATCGCAACATCATAAATTATTGTCCCATATTCGCCATAGTTTCCAAATTATGAGAAATAACGAATTAATAAGGAAGGTGGTATAAAGATGTATGTTATGTCATCGGCAGAAGTTAAAGGCGTAGACCCATAGTTAACGGGGCAGCTACTACCTTCAAGAGTAATCTAACGGAGTGGATTACTCAGGTCCATATACAATAAAGGCTCACCAGCAGAAGAATTTAAAGCTCATCAAAGGATACGTGGCCTTTCCACACCAGCCTTGCTTTATAGTAACCGACCAATTTCTTCGTAACAGGATTTCAGTGCTTAATAATGATGATAAGCCTTAATGGCCTTCAGTCTTATAGTAATGTTCGAGTAATTAAGTATATCAAAACAAATTATACTGCAAATTCTAAATACAAATGTAACCTTTATCACGTTTTTATTTCATAAATAATTTGCCCCACATTCTGTCCTGAATATTTATATAAACATAAATCTTACATAATTTTTGCGTTTATCATAAAATTATTCATCCGTTTAATAAATTCTTAATTATAATTTCTTATGATAATTACCATATATATACATATGTATATACACTCATTTATTTAATGAAATGGCATCATGATGAAAATTATCAAGTCAACCTCAAAACAGCTCTTATCGCCCGTTCGTCTCAAGTCACACATGAAACAGATACAATTTGTTCTTATCAATGTGTTGTTGTTGTTGTGTTTTCTTCGCTTAAAAAAAATTTCAATTTCCTGTTTAAATCCAAATGTTTGCTTGGTTATCTCAACGCTATGTACACACATTTATACGAGTCTTATCAATCCACAAATAAAATAAAAGGTTAATTATTTAATTTTAAAGATTTAAATTTTTTTTTGTTTTTTTTTATTTTTTTCATGCCATAATCCCAATTAATATGACTGATATATTCCAATTAACCCTGCGCGAGATGAAAACAAATAAAAAAAAAAAATTATCTCGCCTCAAAGTTGCTTGAGTGCGTTGTGTGATTACGCTGGAAGTTTCACAAGATTATAATTTATCAGTATCAGCAGTAAATTACAGTACGGTTTTTTTTTTTTTTTTTGATAAGATGACCTCGAAACTAGTATTAAATTTAATTATGTGATGTAAGATGGTCGCGCCTTATGACCTAACATTATTTTTAGTACTTTGTACGCTATATAGTTAAAAAAAATCGCAAGATAGGATTTATTTACGAATTTAAAATTTAAATGTCTCTTGTACCCATAAAGTAAATTGATTATAGATCAATTGATGTTAATTAACAATTATTGTAAGCATGATGCATGTTAAAGTTTTGTATACTGGTATATAGTCATTATGTCTCGAGATAATTAAACCCAGTTCTCGGAATGGAGTCTAATAGTCTAATAAGACAAGAAAAAAATAAATATTTTATGATCTCTTTTGATGTAACATTTTTAAGCAGGCAAACAAAACCACATTATGTGTTTATGTGTATGTTCGTATGTATATGTAGAAGGAAACATTTTGAAATCATTAAAAATTATAATTTTATAGCAATATAATTTATTATCTGTCACGTGACACATGTGAAAATAGTTTTTTTTTTTTTGTTTGGAAACTGAAAATCTATCAATTCGTATTACGGCGCTCAAGATCCGCCTTTTTCAAATTTTAATTATCAAGAAATGAATTTTTCATTTCCTCTAACGCTTAATGCTGCGTGAAAAATCGGTCTACCAAAAAAAAAATTATTTAATTATTTTGACAAATCATTTACTCCTATATCCTGAAAATAGCTTTACTAATGATCTGAATAAATAAAAAAAAAAATGTTCTGCATAAGCCAAACGTATATTCCTTTTCTATGTACTGTAGGTGCAAAGTATTTTGTGAATGTTAATTTATGAACTTATTTTTATTTTTTGTTTTACAGTTACTTAGGGATTCAAAGTTGAAATTGCCACAAAAGGATATTATTTTCATATTATCCCATATTAAATATCCTGACCACAACATAAATCATCATCCTTTTACAAAAAAAAAAAAACACGACTCCTAAAACAAAAAAAAAAAGGACCGACACAACACAATTTGTGAATTTACTGTGTAAGATAACACATTTTTTGTGTGTGCCTAATGCCTATATAACATATCTAGGATTGTATTATGTTTGTGTATGAAGGACCTAACAAAAAAAAAACAAAATTAATTGTTTGCAAAATAAATGAGGCTTTAAACGGTCAAATAGACAATTCGGCATTTTCGGGGTTTGTGTGTAACTAAATAAATGCACACACACATAAAATAAAAACACAGAACATAAAAAAGGAAAGTACCACCCATTGTAGACGATAAAAATACGCCTATGGCGCCTTCTTAATTTTATTTGGTTGATTCCTTAATTTTTTGTTTGGGATAAAAATCGATTAATTATTTTTGTTTTATGATTTAATTTGTTGCTGGGAACTGTGAAATTTTATTGATTGCAATAGGATTGTAACGATCTTTTAATTTACAGAGCCATTTGTGAGATAAATGTGAATCATATCGCATTTTTTATTTTTATTTTTTTTTTGATGTTTAGTTCAAAGAATCTTCACATAGAACAGCCGCTTTGTAAACAATTATTTTCCTAGTTCACTTTACTACTTAAAATTTCTCAGAGAATATATGTATGTATGTATAAATTCTGATTTGCTTTCTGGTTATAAAATGTTTCCTGGGTCTTTCAGTCTAAATTTAAGTTTTCCATATGAAAATCCAAATTTAACACTAATGAATTTTGAAAACTACGGATATAAATATTTTGGGCCCAAGCCCGGATTGGTCGCCTAAGCCCGGAATTTATTTATCACAAATCCAATTGGAGCTTGTGATTTGCTAATTTTTAATTCCTTTTTAAATTTAACATAAAAATTGCAATAGTTATAGTATCGTCTTGGATGGATATCATCTCTGCAATAGGAATTAGAACCCCGTTAATATTTAGTATATCGCAGCAACGGAATCGTGTTTATTTTCAATAGAATATTTACAGAATATATCCATGCTGTCGCAATCACATACAACGTATTTTCTTTTGAAATAAGAAGACCGTATTTTACATTGCACATCGTTTGACGCAATTGATTGGGTATTGCCTTTAATTATCAAAGTATTGCAATTGATTGGGTATTGCCTTTAATTCGCAAAGGTGGAATGAGGGAAGGTGAAATGTATCCTCTTGATAAGATCACTATTTCGACGCATTATTTCACACCATACATTTAAACCATTGGGATCCTTTCCTGAAAACATTGAAAGGCAACGCACATCTGATAGTCATTAAACCGACCAAATTAACGAACACAGCTCCAGCTATATCGGTTATGAATGACTGTACTCATTTCGGAGTTCCAGCGATGCAAATCAGTGATCGTGATGCTTCATACATAGGAAGGTCATTCGAAACACACGAATGTTACAGCAATGTCAAGAGTTAACGGTTACTGTGAGCTATTAACAAGCTAGCTTATGAGAGGATAAAAGCAGCGAGCCAGAAACAACGATTTGATAAAAGACACTGAGCCCCTTAAACATACAACTCAGGAGATATACGAGTAGTATTCGCAAATTGGGAAGAAGGCAATTCAAGGTATTCATCAATAACAATGATTCAAAAATATCGAGTACATTTAATTGATAAATTGATTAAAATTAAAATTAAAATTAAAATTAAAATTAAAATTAAAATTAAAATTAAAATTAAAATTAAAATTAAAATTAAAATTAAAATTAAAATTAAAATTAAAATTAAAATTAAAATTAAAATTAAAATTAAAATTAAAATTAAAATTAAAATTAAAATTAAAATTAAAATTAAAATTAAAATTAAAATTAAAATTAAAATTAAAATTAAAATTAAAATTAAAATTAAAATTAAAATTAAAATTAAAATTAAAATTAAAATTAAAATTAAAATTAAAATTAAAATTAAAATTAAAATTAAAATTAAAATTAAAATTAAAATTAAAATTAAAATTAAAATTAAAATTAAAATTAAAATTAAAATTAAAATTAAAATTAAAATTAAAATTAAAATTAAAATTAAAATTAAAATTAAAATTAAAATTAAAATTAAAATTAAAATTAAAATTAAAATTAAAATTAAAATTAAAATTAAAATTAAAATTAAAATTAAAATTAAAATTAAAATTAAAATTAAAATTAAAATTAAAATTAAAATTAAAATTAAAATTAAAATTAAAATTAAAATTAAAATTAAAATTAAAATTAAAATTAAAATTAAAATTAAAATTAAAATTAAAATTAAAATTAAAATTAAAATTAAAATTAAAATTAAAATTAAAATTAAAATTAAAATTAAAATTAAAATTAAAATTAAAATTAAAATTAAAATTAAAATTAAAATTAAAATTAAAATTAAAATTAAAATTAAAATTAAAATTAAAATTAAAATTAAAATTAAAATTAAAATTAAAATTAAAATTAAAATTAAAATTAAAATTAAAATTAAAATTAAAATTAAAATTAAAATTAAAATTAAAATTAAAATTAAAATTAAAATTAAAATTAAAATTAAAATTAAAATTAAAATTAAAATTAAAATTAAAATTAAAATTAAAATTAAAATTAAAATTAAAATTAAAATTAAAATTAAAATTAAAATTAAAATTAAAATTAAAATTAAAATTAAAATTAAAATTAAAATTAAAATTAAAATTAAAATTAAAATTAAAATTAAAATTAAAATTAAAATTAAAATTAAAATTAAAATTAAAATTAAAATTAAAATTAAAATTAAAATTAAAATTAAAATTAAAATTAAAATTAAAATTAAAATTAAAATTAAAATTAAAATTAAAATTAAAATTAAAATTAAAATTAAAATTAAAATTAAAATTAAAATTAAAATTAAAATTAAAATTAAAATTAAAATTAAAATTAAAATTAAAATTAAAATTAAAATTAAAATTAAAATTAAAATTAAAATTAAAATTAAAATTAAAATTAAAATTAAAATTAAAATTAAAATTAAAATTAAAATTAAAATTAAAATTAAAATTAAAATTAAAATTAAAATTAAAATTAAAATTAAAATTAAAATTAAAATTAAAATTAAAATTAAAATTAAAATTAAAATTAAAATTAAAATTAAAATTAAAATTAAAATTAAAATTAAAATTAAAATTAAAATTAAAATTAAAATTAAAATTAAAATTAAAATTAAAATTAAAATTAAAATTAAAATTAAAATTAAAATTAAAATTAAAATTAAAATTAAAATTAAAATTAAAATTAAAATTAAAATTTAAATTTAAATTTAAATTAAAATTTAAATTTAAATTTAAATTAAAATGAAAATTAAAATTAAAATTAAAATTAAAATTAAAATTAAAATTAAAATTAAAATTAAAATTAAAATTAAAATTAAAATTAAAATTAAAATTAAAATTAAAATTAAAATTAAAATTAAAATTAAAATTAAAATTAAAATTAAAATTAAAATTAAAATTAAAATTAAAATTAAAATTAAAATTAAAATTAAAATTAAAATTAAAATTAAAATTAAAATTAAAATTAAAATTAAAATTAAAATTAAAATTAAAATGAAAATGAAAATGAAAATGAAAATGAAAATGAAAATGAAAATGAAAATGAAAATGAAAATGAAAATGAAAATGAAAATGAAAATGAAAATGAAAATGAAAATGAAAATGAAAATGAAAATGAAAATGAAAATGAAAATGAAAATGAAAATGAAAATGAAAATGAAAATGAAAATGAAAATGAAAATGAAAATGAAAATGAAAATGAAAATGAAAATGAAAATGAAAATGAAAATGAAAATGAAAATGAAAATGAAAATGAAAATGAAAATGAAAATGAAAATGAAAATGAAAATGAAAATGAAAATGAAAATGAAAATGAAAATGAAAATGAAAATGAAAATGAAAATGAAAATGAAAATGAAAATGAAAATGAAAATGAAAATGAAAATGAAAATGAAAATGAAAATGAAAATGAAAATGAAAATGAAAATGAAAATGAAAATGAAAATGAAAATGAAAATGAAAATGAAAATGAAAATGAAAATGAAAATGAAAATGAAAATGAAAATGAAAATGAAAATGAAAATGAAAATGAAAATGAAAATGAAAATGAAAATGAAAATGAAAATGAAAATGAAAATGAAAATGAAAATGAAAATGAAAATGAAAATGAAAATGAAAATGAAAATGAAAATGAAAATGAAAATGAAAATGAAAATGAAAATGAAAATGAAAATGAAAATGAAAATGAAAATGAAAATGAAAATGAAAATGAAAATGAAAATGAAAATGAAAATGAAAATGAAAATGAAAATGAAAATGAAAATGAAAATGAAAATGAAAATGAAAATGAAAATGAAAATGAAAATGAAAATGAAAATGAAAATGAAAATGAAAATGAAAATGAAAATGAAAATGAAAATGAAAATGAAAATGAAAATGAAAATGAAAATGAAAATGAAAATGAAAATGAAAATGAAAATGAAAATGAAAATGAAAATGAAAATGAAAATGAAAATGAAAATGAAAATGAAAATGAAAATGAAAATGAAAATGAAAATGAAAATGAAAATGAAAATGAAAATGAAAATGAAAATGAAAATGAAAATGAAAATGAAAATGAAAATGAAAATGAAAATGAAAATGAAAATGAAAATGAAAATGAAAATGAAAATGAAAATGAAAATGAAAATGAAAATGAAAATGAAAATGAAAATGAAAATGAAAATGAAAATGAAAATGAAAATGAAAATGAAAATGAAAATGAAAATGAAAATGAAAATGAAAATGAAAATGAAAATGAAAATGAAAATGAAAATGAAAATGAAAATGAAAATGAAAATGAAAATGAAAATGAAAATGAAAATGAAAATGAAAATGAAAATGAAAATGAAAATGAAAATGAAAATGAAAATGAAAATGAAAATGAAAATGAAAATGAAAATGAAAATGAAAATGAAAATGAAAATGAAAATGAAAATGAAAATGAAAATGAAAATGAAAATGAAAATGAAAATGAAAATGAAAATGAAAATGAAAATGAAAATGAAAATGAAAATGAAAATGAAAATGAAAATGAAAATGAAAATGTAAATGAAAATGAAAATGTAAATGAAAATGAAAATGAAAATGAAAATGTAAATGAAAATGAAAATGAAAATGAAAATGAAAATGAAAATGAAAATGAAAATGAAAATGAAAATGAAAATGAAAATGAAAATGAAAATGAAAATGAAAATGAAAATGAAAATGAAAATGAAAATGAAAATGAAAATGAAAATGAAAATGAAAATGAAAATGAAAATGAAAATGAAAATGAAAATGAAAATGAAAATGAAAATGAAAATGAAAATGAAAATGAAAATGAAAATGAAAATGAAAATGAAAATGAAAATGAAAATGAAAATGAAAATGAAAATGAAAATGAAAATGAAAATGAAAATGAAAATGAAAATGAAAATGAAAATGAAAATGAAAATGAAAATGAAAATGAAAATGAAAATGAAAATGAAAATGAAAATGAAAATGAAAATGAAAATGAAAATGAAAATGAAAATGAAAATGAAAATGAAAATGAAAATGAAAATGAAAATGAAAATGAAAATGAAAATGTAAATGAAAATGAAAATGTAAATGAAAATGAAAATGAAAATGAAAATGTAAATGAAAATGAAAATGAAAATGAAAATGAAAATGAAAATGAAAATGAAAATGAAAATGAAAATGAAAATGAAAATGAAAATGAAAATGAAAATGAAAATGAAAATGAAAATGAAAATGAAAATGAAAATGAAAATGAAAATGAAAATGAAAATGAAAATGAAAATGAAAATGAAAATGAAAATGAAAATGAAAATGAAAATGAAAATGAAAATGAAAATGAAAATGAAAATGAAAATGAAAATGAAAATGAAAATGAAAATGAAAATGAAAATGAAAATGAAAATGAAAATGAAAATGAAAATGAAAATGAAAATGAAAATGAAAATGAAAATGAAAATGAAAATGAAAATGAAAATGAAAATGAAAATTGTTTAGGAATCCGACAGTTAAAAATAACGAATAACCTAGAAAATAAATAAAATATTATGTATGGTCAATTAAAGCTAAATAAAACCTTGTAACTTAGCTTTAATCTTCAATGTTCATGTGTAGGCAGCTTGTTATTAATATAATCTAAAAATCAATCATTTACTTAAATTTGTTTGACAGCTGAAACTTTATGTTCATATGCAGGTGCATATAGATCGCATTTAATGACCACCTACAATTAGGTATTTGTACTATATTATAAAATAAAAAGAAAATAAAGAGAATACACAGTCATCATCACACGATCAATTAGGAAACATCCATTGTTACAATTATTGTGTCAAAAAATAAAAATACTCAACAAAAAAAAATAAAGTTTTTGATTTCAATTCGACAATTAAAAAAGTTTTTCAATCGTGTTATTATTCCTTTTTTTTGCTACAATCTTAGAATTGTGGGCATACCAAATTCTGGTAGCAATTAAATATTAAATTAATAATAATATCAAAATAGCATTTATTTATTGGTCCTTCGAGCCGGATGGCTAGTTGAAAGTGCATTGTGTTTTTAGTGGATCGAAGCATACGATTATTATACAGTATCACGTGCCACCAATTCATTGAAGATATCAGTGTTAAATATTTTTGCGGTTTTAACTACGCCATTTTTGTTAGTGCGCATATAACACGCTACAATCTGTGGACATTCAGCCACCATTTTTGCTGTTTAATTACGCGACGAACATCAGTGCGCATAAAGCACGCTACAATTAAATTTCATTGAAGACATCAGTGCTAAATATTTTTGCGGTTTTAACTACGCCATTTTGTTAGTGCGCATATAACACGCTACAATCTGTGGACATTCAGCCACCATTTTTGCTGTTTAATTACGCGACGAACATCAGTGCGCATAAAGCACGCTACAATTACAATTCATTGAAGACATCAGTGCTAAATATTTTTGCGGTTTTAACTACGCCATTTTTGTTAGTGCGCATATAACACGCTACAATCTGTGGACATTCAGCCACCATTTTTGCTGTTTAATTACGCGACGAACATCAGTGCGCATAAAGCACGCTACAATTACAATTCATTGAAGATATCAGTGCTAAATATTTTTGCGGTTTTAACTACGCCATTTTTGTTAGTGCGCATATAACACGCTACAATCTGTGGACATTCAGCCACCATTTTTGCTGTTTAATTACGCGACGAACATCAGTGCGCATAAAGCACGCTGCAATTACCATTCATTGAAGACATCAGTGCTAAATATTTTTGCGGTTTTAACCACGCCATTTTGTTAGTGCCCATATAACACGCTACAATCTGTGGACATTCAGCCATCATCTTTGCTGTTTTAATTACACCACGGACCTACGCATAAAGCACGCTACAAGTGGTTTTTGATTTGCATCCAAATCATCTTGGCACCCTTCAAAGGACGAAAGTCGATAAGTATAGATTTTGTAATTATATACAATTTATATAGTTTGTTTGTTTTTCCAATTTTTTGTTTGTTCCTTGGGGTGTATAAGTACCAATTTTCCTTATTTCGGTGGTTATAAAGTCGCAAAAATATGGCGGCTGTTCAATCACGTGGTCGCGTTATGGCCTCTTTAACTTTAATAAAAAAATTTGCGTTAACGGTTACAGAAGATACCACATATATCGACATTGAGGTTAGACTAAATAAGCTCGAAGAGTTATGGAAGGAGTTCCAAGAGTACGAGACCCAAGTAGCGGTTATACTTGCTAGTAATCCAAACTCAAACGTAGAACTAAAACAAGAAGAATTTGAGACTAAATTTTTTGAGACAAAATCAAAACTTTTAGACTTATTTCGCAAAAGGAAACCGGAAGAAAATCCTCAGCCCGCCAATCCTCAGCCCGCCAATAATTCGTTTGATCAATTATTAGATCAACAGCGCGTATTTCTGGAAAACTTGGCTGACCGGACGCAAGCAATACATGAGCAGTCAACAGTTCAATCATCAGCAACCGTCAAACTACCACACGTGAACATTGATAAATTCGTAGGGGAATATGACGCCTGGCCCTCTTTCTGTGACTTATACACCACATCAGTGCATAATGTGGACACCATTTCTCAGGTTCACAAGTTCCAAATTTTGAAAGGGTTGCTTAGGGGTCCGCCACTTAACATCATTCGCAATTTCTTAGTAACCGACGCCAATTATTCGGAAGCATGGGACAAATTAGTTAAGCGGTATAACAAAACCCGACCAATATTGAATTCCCATATTGACCGGTTCTTCGATCAACCCGGCGCCACCAACGGGTCTCCTCAAGCATTACGGCAAATTAGTGATACGTCGGATGAAATCATCAGAGGTATAAAGGCATTAGGGCTTGAGGCTGAGAGAAGAGACCCATGGCTCATTAGAATTCTTTTAAACAAGGTAGATGAAGAGACTCGAATTGCTTGGGCAAATGAAAGCTCAGATCAAGAATTTCCACAGTTAGAAGCATTTTTAGAATTCGTGAACAATCGGTGCTACGCTAAAGAGAGCGCATTGGGTGAAACAAAGAAAAAGGGAGTTAAAGGTGCTAGTGCAAACGTGAAATCAATGTATAGTACGACAACCGTTGAAAATTGTCCATGTTGTAGTAGGAAACATTATTTATGGAAATGCATCAAGTTCAAGCAAATGTCAATTGAGAACCGTCGACGCATAGTTAATATATCGGGAGTGTGTTACAATTGCCTGAGAGCAGGTCATGCAGTAAGTACGTGTTCGGTACAGTATTCATGTCGGATATGTAATGCAAAGCATAGTACATTACTTCATAAAGAATTAGAATCTATCACATCAAAGCCATCACCAATCAGTTCTGTCGCTCGAACCGAAACTACCACAGCAGAACCACAACGGGTTGAATCGCATGCATACACTACTCGCACCGCTCGGTTAGCTCTATTGCCAACTGCTCTAGTACATGTCATGGATTCAGCAGGGAACCATCATGTGGCTCGTGCCTTATTAGATTCAGGATCCCAATCGACATTTATCAGCGAAACTCTCGTCCAAAAATTGCATCTTCCTCGTTCATTCGCAAATATTTCTGTTTCAGGCATATCGGAAACAAGGGCTGAAACTTCAAAGGGCATAGTAAAAATAACGCTGAAATCAAGGTTTAAGGCCAGCGAGTGCATTGAAGTCGAAGCACTCATCCTATCCAAATTAACGTCCACAATTCCACAGATAAGAGTCGAGGCACAGTGGGTGGACGAGATGAACAAACATAATCTTCAGTTGGCCGATCCAGCATATTATATGCCAAGCAAAATTGACATCTTGGTCGGTGCAGACATATTTTTCGAATTACTCATGGCCGACAAATTTACTATCAAAAATCGAATTGTTGCTCAGTCGACCAAATTTGGATGGATTGTATCTGGAACAGCGTATGAAGGCACTGTTAACTCAAAGTCATTTACAACCACCATCGAAGAAGAGGACATACCCAAATTATTAGAAAGATTCTGGACATTGGAAGAAGTTCCGACATCATCAACTATATCCGAATCAGAAGCAATTTGTGAACGTCATTTCGCGGCAACCCACACACGGAACTCCGATGGCAGGTACGTTGTCAGACTACCTTTTAAAAATGATTCCGCAAGTTTAGGACACTCACAATCAGCAGCAATCAGTCGTTTGGTTGCTATGGAGCGCAAATTCGCCAAGCATCCAGCATTCCATGAACAATATAGCATCTTCATGAATGAATATTTGAGTTTGGGTCACATGCACGAGATAAAGTCTGCTGAGGCAGAATGC
The DNA here is from genome assembly GCA_958295665.1 of Tipula vernalis. Taxonomy (NCBI): domain Eukaryota; kingdom Metazoa; phylum Arthropoda; class Insecta; order Diptera; family Tipulidae; genus Tipula; species Tipula vernalis. Next base: position 415,288,380 of record OY282558.1, read on the forward strand.
CACGAGATCAAGAGTTTCTATTTGCCACATCATGCTATTGTCAAAGGCGACAGCACAACCACAAAACTACGAGTCGTCTTTGACGGATCATGCAAATCAGCATCCGGCATATCGTTAAACGACAGACTATTAGTGGGTCCCACCATACAGAAGGACTTAGTTTCTATTCTAATGATGTTCAGAAGACATACTATTGCTTTCTCGTCCGATGTGGAGAAGATGTACCGGCAGGTCGAAGTACACCACCAGGATCGAGATTATCAAAGAATCCTGTGGAGAAACTCTGCTTCAGAGCCTATGAGATGTTTTCGACTAAATACAGTTACTTATGGTACATCTTGCGCACCATTTTTAGCTGTCCGTACATTGCATCAAATCGCTGAAGACAATAAGTTAACATACCCAGTAGGATATCGCATAGCAAAAAGAGACTTTTACGTGGACGACTGCTTGTCAGGTGCTGATTCAATCGACGAAGCACAAAGGGCTATCCAGGAATTATCAAAGATGCTGGCGTCAGGTGGATTCAATCTCCGCAAATGGAAAGCAAATTCACCAGATGTATTAAGCACCATACCAAACGAGTTCCGAGAAAGAACCAATTTATGCATTGATGATGGCTCTCATACAGTCAAAACTTTAGGATTGCAGTGGAATCCAACCAAAGATACGTTTTCATATAAGATAAAACTCGGAGACCAAATGGTATCAACCAAGCGCGAAATGCTTTCACAGATTGCTCGGATTTTTGATCCATTAGGTTGGCTTTCACCTGCTATAGTCGTTTTTAAGATAATTCTACAGAAACTATGGCTACAAAAGTTAGGTTGGGATGATCCACTCCCTGTAGACATCGAACAACAATGGATGTCATGCAAATCATCATTGCAGAAATTAGAGGGAATCCAAGTCCTGCGATTTTTGATGACGGCTAAATCAACGACTAACATTCAAATTCACGGGTTTTGTGACGCATCTGAGCATGCATATGCAGCAGTGGTTTATCTACGTACAACTGACAGCAATGGCTTTGTAAACATCCGAATTGTTATGTCAAAAACCAAAGTAGCACCATTAAAGCAAGTATCATTGCCAAGGTTGGAGCTATGCGGTGCAGTGTTGCTGAGCCGAATAATCAAATACACAGAACGGGTGTTAGAAATCAACGCGGAGTCCTACGCATGGAGTGATTCGCGAATCGTTTTATCCTGGTTATCAGACGTTCCACGACGATGGAAATGTTTTATTGGAAACAGAACATCAGAAATCTTAGAGACGATTCCATACGTGCGATGGAACCATGTGACATCAAAGGAAAATCCAGCGGACCTTGCGTCTCGAGGTGTGACTCCTAAGCAACTCTTAGATTGCAGCCAGTGGTGGAACGGGCCGCGATGGTTGGCCAAACCGAAACAAGAATGGCCGAATAAAGTGAACATTGAGCAGATCAATTTAGAAGAACGTAATGTCTCATTGGTGTCTCATGTCGAAGAGAAGTCAAACCAAGTGCTAGAAGAGCTGTTCATAAGAATTGACTCTTTCTCAAAAATCAAACGAATATTGGCAAGGACGTGGCGAATTAAAAAAATATATCGAAACATAGACGCAGTTGTGCTACTCGGGAAAGCGGAGAAATTATGTGTGAAATGGGCACAGTCAGAAGAATTTCAAGATGAACTACTGGCGTTAAATCAAAACAAAAAAATTGGTAATAAAAGTCGAATCATTTCTCTATCCCCTTTTATCGACAACGAGGGCATCCTAAGAGTCGGAGGGAGGTTAGATAAATTAGAAGCTTCATTCAATATCAAGCATCCAATGCTATTACCTACGAAACACATTGTGAGCGAAAGAATAATTAAGGAAAACCATATTCGGTACTTACACCCAGGGCCTACGTTACTAACCAGTATTCTTCGGCAAAAATACTAGTTGATCAATTGCCGAAATACAGTACGACGATACATCAACACATGTCTAGAATGTCGAAGACAACGAGCATCCACGTCGCAGCCACTGATGGGCAACTTGCCGGTTACCCGCATAACGCCAAGCCGTCCATTTTTGCACACTGGTGTGGACTACGCCGGCCCTTTATATTGCAAATCAAGAATCGGGAGAGGTCGTATCCCACTTATCAAGGGATACATTTGTTTATTCATTTGCTTTGCTACTAAGGCCGTTCACCTCGAACTTTGCCACGATATGACGGCTGAAGCATTCATTGCGGCTCTGCGCCGATTTACATCCCGTCGAGGTCTTCCTATCGAAATCATATCCGACAATGGTACGAATTTTGTGGGAGCTAAGCGGAAAATCGGGGAACTATACCAATTATGTCAACAAAATTATAAATCAGAATTAATATCTCAATTTATTTCACAGAACGAAATAAAGTTTAATGTTATTCCAGCCAGCGCCCCCCATTTTGGTGGTCTCTGGGAGTCTGGAGTAAAGTCGGTTAAATATCATCTTAATCGAGTGACCAGGAATACTATGATGACTTCGGAAGAGATGCAAACATTACTAGTGCAGATCGAGGGCATACTTAATTCCCGACCACTATGTCCAATGAGTGACAGCGTAGATGATTTAGTTGCACTTACCCCAGCGCATTTTTTGATTGGGGAACCAATTACAGCAGTGCCTGAACCCTCAGTGGATCACATTAGGATTAACCGGTTAACAAGATGGCAGAATGTGCAAGCCAGAATGCAAGGTTTTTGGAAACAATGGCAACTCAATTATTTGCACACATTACAGCAACGTCGAAAGTGGAGGAACAAACAAGAAAACCTAAAAATCGGAGATCTTGTGCTCATCAAAGAGGACAACTTGCCGCCATCAAGGTGGCTACTGGGTCGAATAGTAGCATGTCATCCCGGTGCCGATGGGTTAGTTCGGGTGGTATTAATTAAGACATCCTCTGGAATTTTGAAGCGGCCAATTGTCAAGGTTTGTCAGTTGATGTCAGATGAGGAAAGCATATCCCTAGTTTCTTCTGTTCATGTATTAAAAACTGAAGTTTTTAATAGTCCGGGAGTATGTTCAGGAATCCGACAGTTAAAAATAACGAATAACCTAGAAAATAAATAAAATATTATGTATGGTCAATTGAAGCTAAATAAAATCTTGTAACTTAGCTTTAATCTTCAATGTTCATGTGTAGGCAGCTTGTTATTAATATAATCTAAAAATCAATCATTTACTTAAATTTGTTTGACAGCTGAAACTTTATGTTCATATGCAGGTGCATATAGATCGCATTTAATGACCACCTACAATTAGGTATTTGTACTATATTATAAAATAAAAAGAAAATAAAGAGAATACACAGTCATCATCACACGATCAATTAGGAAACATCCATTGTTACAATTATTGTGTCAAAAAATAAAAATACTCAACAAAAAAAAATAAAGTTTTTGATTTCAATTCGACAATTAAAAAAGTTTTTCAATCGTGTTATTATTCCTTTTTTTTGCTACAATCTTAGAATTGTGGGCATACCAAATTCTGGTAGCAATTAAATATTAAATTAATAATAATATCAAAATAGCATTTATTTAAAAATGAAAATGAAAATGAAAATGAAAATGAAAATGAAAATGAAAATGAAAATGAAAATGAAAATGAAAATGAAAATGAAAATGAAAATGAAAATGAAAATGAAAATGAAAATGAAAATGAAAATGAAAATGAAAATGAAAATGAAAATGAAAATGAAAATGAAAATGAAAATGAAAATGAAAATGAAAATGAAAATGAAAATGAAAATGAAAATGAAAATGAAAATGAAAATGAAAATGAAAATGAAAATGAAAATGAAAATGAAAATGAAAATGAAAATGAAAATGAAAATGAAAATGAAAATGAAAATGAAAATGAAAATGAAAATGAAAATGAAAATGAAAATGAAAATGAAAATGAAAATGAAAATGAAAATGAAAATGAAAATGAAAATGAAAATGAAAATGAAAATGAAAATGAAAATGAAAATGAAAATGAAAATGAAAATGAAAATGAAAATGAAAATGAAAATGAAAATGAAAATGAAAATGAAAATGAAAATGAAAATGAAAATGAAAATGAAAATGAAAATGAAAATGAAAATGAAAATGAAAATGAAAATGAAAATGAAAATGAAAATGAAAATGAAAATGAAAATGAAAATGAAAATGAAAATGAAAATGAAAATGAAAATGAAAATGAAAATGAAAATGAAAATGAAAATGAAAATGAAAATGAAAATGAAAATGAAAATGAAAATGAAAATGAAAATGAAAATGAAAATGAAAATGAAAATGAAAATGAAAATGAAAATGAAAATGAAAATGAAAATGAAAATGAAAATGAAAATGAAAATGAAAATGAAAATGAAAATGAAAATGAAAATGAAAATGAAAATGAAAATGAAAATGAAAATGAAAATGAAAATGAAAATGAAAATGAAAATGAAAATGAAAATGAAAATGAAAATGAAAATGAAAATGAAAATGAAAATGAAAATGAAAATGAAAATGAAAATGAAAATGAAAATGAAAATGAAAATGAAAATGAAAATGAAAATGAAAATGAAAATGAAAATGAAAATGAAAATGAAAATGAAAATGAAAATGAAAATGAAAATGAAAATGAAAATGAAAATGAAAATGAAAATGAAAATGAAAATGAAAATGAAAATGAAAATGAAAATGAAAATGAAAATGAAAATGAAAATGAAAATGAAAATGAAAATGAAAATGAAAATGAAAATGAAAATGAAAATGAAAATGAAAATGAAAATGAAAATGAAAATGAAAATGAAAATGAAAATGAAAATGAAAATGAAAATGAAAATGAAAATGAAAATGAAAATGAAAATGAAAATGAAAATGAAAATGAAAATGAAAATGAAAATGAAAATGAAAATGAAAATGAAAATGAAAATGAAAATGAAAATGAAAATGAAAATGAAAATGAAAATGAAAATGAAAATGAAAATGAAAATGAAAATGAAAATGAAAATGAAAATGAAAATGAAAATGAAAATGAAAATGAAAATGAAAATGAAAATGAAAATGAAAATGAAAATGAAAATGAAAATGAAAATGAAAATGAAAATGAAAATGAAAATGAAAATGAAAATGAAAATGAAAATGAAAATGAAAATGAAAATGAAAATGAAAATGAAAATGAAAATGAAAATGAAAATGAAAATGAAAATGAAAATCAAAATCAAAATCAAAATCAAAATCAAAATCAAAATCAAAATCAAAATCAAAATCAAAATCAAAATCAAAATGAAAATGAAAATGAAAATGAAAATGAAAATGAAAATGAAAATGAAAATGAAAATGAAAATGAAAATGAAAATGAAAATGAAAATGAAAATGAAAATGAAAATGAAAATGAAAATGAAAATGAAAATGAAAATGAAAATGAAAATGAAAATGAAAATGAAAATGAAAATGAAAATGAAAATGAAAATGAAAATGAAAATGAAAATGAAAATGAAAATGAAAATGAAAATGAAAATGAAAATGAAAATGAAAATGAAAATGAAAATGAAAATGAAAATGAAAATGAAAATGAAAATGAAAATGAAAATGAAAATGAAAATGAAAATGAAAATGAAAATGAAAATGAAAATGAAAATGAAAATGAAAATGAAAATGAAAATGAAAATGAAAATGAAAATGAAAATGAAAATGAAAATGAAAATGAAAATGAAAATGAAAATGAAAATGAAAATGAAAATGAAAATGAAAATGAAAATGAAAATGAAAATGAAAATGAAAATGAAAATGAAAATGAAAATGAAAATGAAAATGAAAATGAAAATGAAAATGAAAATGAAAATGAAAATGAAAATGAAAATGAAAATGAAAATGAAAATGAAAATGAAAATGAAAATGAAAATGAAAATGAAAATGAAAATGAAAATGAAAATGAAAATGAAAATGAAAATGAAAATGAAAATGAAAATGAAAATGAAAATGAAAATGAAAATGAAAATGAAAATGAAAATGAAAATGAAAATGAAAATGAAAATGAAAATGAAAATGAAAATGAAAATGAAAATGAAAATGAAAATGAAAATGAAAATGAAAATGAAAATGAAAATGAAAATGAAAATGAAAATGAAAATGAAAATGAAAATGAAAATGAAAATGAAAATGAAAATGAAAATGAAAATGAAAATGAAAATGAAAATGAAAATGAAAATGAAAATGAAAATGAAAATGAAAATGAAAATGAAAATGAAAATGAAAATGAAAATGAAAATGAAAATGAAAATGAAAATGAAAATGAAAATGAAAATGAAAATGAAAATGAAAATGAAAATGAAAATGAAAATGAAAATGAAAATGAAAATGAAAATGAAAATGAAAATGAAAATGAAAATGAAAATGAAAATGAAAATGAAAATGAAAATGAAAATGAAAATGAAAATGAAAATGAAAATGAAAATGAAAATGAAAATGAAAATGAAAATGAAAATGAAAATGAAAATGAAAATGAAAATGAAAATGAAAATGAAAATGAAAATGAAAATGAAAATGAAAATGAAAATGAAAATGAAAATGAAAATGAAAATGAAAATGAAAATGAAAATGAAAATGAAAATGAAAATGAAAATGAAAATGAAAATGAAAATGAAAATGAAAATGAAAATGAAAATGAAAATGAAAATGAAAATGAAAATGAAAATGAAAATGAAAATGAAAATGAAAATGAAAATGAAAATGAAAATGAAAATGAAAATGAAAATGAAAATGAAAATGAAAATGAAAATGAAAATGAAAATGAAAATGAAAATGAAAATGAAAATGAAAATGAAAATGAAAATGAAAATGAAAATGAAAATGAAAATGAAAATGAAAATGAAAATGAAAATGAAAATGAAAATGAAAATGAAAATGAAAATGAAAATGAAAATGAAAATGAAAATGAAAATGAAAATGAAAATGAAAATGAAAATGAAAATGAAAATGAAAATGAAAATGAAAATGAAAATGAAAATGAAAATGAAAATGAAAATGAAAATGAAAATGAAAATGAAAATGAAAATGAAAATGAAAATGAAAATGAAAATGAAAATGAAAATGAAAATGAAAATGAAAATGAAAATGAAAATGAAAATGAAAATGAAAATGAAAATGAAAATGAAAATGAAAATGAAAATGAAAATGAAAATGAAAATGAAAATGAAAATGAAAATGAAAATGAAAATGAAAATGAAAATGAAAATGAAAATGAAAATGAAAATGAAAATGAAAATGAAAATGAAAATGAAAATGAAAATGAAAATGAAAATGAAAATGAAAATGAAAATGAAAATGAAAATGAAAATGAAAATGAAAATGAAAATGAAAATGAAAATGAAAATGAAAATGAAAATGAAAATGAAAATGAAAATGAAAATGAAAATGAAAATGAAAATGAAAATGAAAATGAAAATGAAAATGAAAATGAAAATGAAAATGAAAATGAAAATGAAAATGAAAATGAAAATGAAAATGAAAATGAAAATGAAAATGAAAATGAAAATGAAAATGAAAATGAAAATGAAAATGAAAATGAAAATGAAAATGAAAATGAAAATGAAAATGAAAATGAAAATGAAAATGAAAATGAAAATGAAAATGAAAATGAAAATGAAAATGAAAATGAAAATGAAAATGAAAATGAAAATGAAAATGAAAATGAAAATGAAAATGAAAATGAAAATGAAAATGAAAATGAAAATGAAAATGAAAATGAAAATGAAAATGAAAATGAAAATGAAAATGAAAATGAAAATGAAAATGAAAATGAAAATGAAAATGAAAATGAAAATGAAAATGAAAATGAAAATGAAAATGAAAATGAAAATGAAAATGAAAATGAAAATGAAAATGAAAATGAAAATGAAAATGAAAATGAAAATGAAAATGAAAATGAAAATGAAAATGAAAATGAAAATGAAAATGAAAATGAAAATGAAAATGAAAATGAAAATGAAAATGAAAATGAAAATGAAAATGAAAATGAAAATGAAAATGAAAATGAAAATGAAAATGAAAATGAAAATGAAAATGAAAATGAAAATGAAAATGAAAATGAAAATGAAAATGAAAATGAAAATGAAAATGAAAATGAAAATGAAAATGAAAATGAAAATGAAAATGAAAATGAAAATGAAAATGAAAATGAAAATGAAAATGAAAATGAAAATGAAAATGAAAATGAAAATGAAAATGAAAATGAAAATGAAAATGAAAATGAAAATGAAAATGAAAATGAAAATGAAAATGAAAATGAAAATGAAAATGAAAATGAAAATGAAAATGAAAATGAAAATGAAAATGAAAATGAAAATGAAAATGAAAATGAAAATGAAAATGAAAATGAAAATGAAAATGAAAATGAAAATGAAAATGAAAATGAAAATGAAAATGAAAATGAAAATGAAAATGAAAATGAAAATGAAAATGAAAATGAAAATGAAAATGAAAATGAAAATGAAAATGAAAATGAAAATGAAAATGAAAATGAAAATGAAAATGAAAATGAAAATGAAAATGAAAATGAAAATGAAAATGAAAATGAAAATGAAAATGAAAATGAAAATGAAAATGAAAATGAAAATGAAAATGAAAATGAAAATGAAAATGAAAATGAAAATGAAAATGAAAATGAAAATGAAAATGAAAATGAAAATGAAAATGAAAATGAAAATGAAAATGAAAATGAAAATGAAAATGAAAATGAAAATGAAAATGAAAATGAAAATGAAAATGAAAATGAAAATGAAAATGAAAATGAAAATGAAAATGAAAATGAAAATGAAAATGAAAATGAAAATGAAAATGAAAATGAAAATGAAAATGAAAATGAAAATGAAAATGAAAATGAAAATGAAAATGAAAATGAAAATGAAAATGAAAATGAAAATGAAAATGAAAATGAAAATGAAAATGAAAATGAAAATGAAAATGAAAATGAAAATGAAAATGAAAATGAAAATGAAAATGAAAATGAAAATGAAAATGAAAATGAAAATAAAAATGAAAATGAAAATGAAAATGAAAATGAAAATGAAAATAAAAATGAAAATGAAAATGAAAATGAAAATGAAAATGAAAATTAAAATATGCATGATTACCATTATTTAAGATGTGATCATATAACTGTTTGTGCTTATTGTTTTAAAATTGAATTCGTCTCAATGTTTAGTACCTGAGACTATTTGTGAACCCTTTTATGCGTTGGTTACCGCATAGCGATACTCCCCGTAATTACTCTCCGTGTACTGTGATACGAAATTTTTATATTTTGTATTCAGCGTGTCCGTTAGCAGTCTATTTATTATGTGCTGGTTAAATAGAAAGTATCATATGTAATAGTTTGTTGCTCAGAAACATTTTCTATATATTAAGGTGCTATTCCATGAAACAAAAAACAAAATCACTAAAAAAATATTTGTCTGTAGTTGTGACACTCCTCCAAAAAGTGTCAGACCGAGAACTTTTTATAGGAGTGTCACTAATTCACGTACATAAAATTTGTATATGATGAAAAATAATTCTCGCACACACTTATAATATTAATAGTATTATGTCGAATTTATGGTAGAGATTTTTTTTAGTTTTTTATTCTGTGACGAAAATTGTTCGAAAACATGAAATTCTGATATGAGTATTAATAATATAATTTTTTAGATAATTTTGAAATAAAAAAGAAATCGAATAAATCCAAAATTACTAAATACTTAATTTTTTTAGCAATTATTGGTTATGTTTTTGTTTAATGTCAAATTTCCCCTTAAAACTTTTGCTATAAAAAAATAAAAATTAAAAAACATCTTGTCTTTGTCTATTATATAGTGTTTGATTTTTAATATCTCTTTTTGGCGTATTTTACTATTCAGTAAAATTTTCTCTTGGAATAGCACCATTATGATCAACTCTAAGAGGCTATCGGCTTCGTGGCCTTTGTTTAAATTTGAAAGCATTTTTTCTATTAAGGCTACTCAGCCTAATGTTATTGTCAATTACAACTTGAGAAATAAGCAGTATATACTGCTTGAAAAATGTACAATAATGAACTACCAAAATTCATTTCTGGTAGTCTTCTTCTCTAAAATGTAAAAAATAATTTTTTGTTTTTCTTTGATTGGTTCAAAACATAAATTGTTGTTATTTTTTTGGAAATTAGCGATATAAACTTCTTACCTTAGTTAATGTTGCTTGACCGCTGTTCTCTATTTCACATTACATTATAACAAATTTTTATATTAATCTTTTTGCAAATACTCTTATGTATTCCACTATCTATAAATGATATATTTTATTACAATTAATTAAAAAAAAAACACTTTAAAACTAATTATTTTCTTGATATTTCTAATTCTCTAAGTTTAATACTCCTATGAAATCATTGGAGCCTAAAATATTAGCGTTAACAGTGGTGTATACAAGATCTTTAGGCACATCTGAAGTGATTCAATAGCATAATCCGGTAGCTTTTCATATGCAGAGGGTTTTGATAAATTTGTTTGTTCACGAATATAAATTGCGTGAGGTTGCGCAAATAGTCTTAAAATTCGACATAAAACCATTGATACAACGTTATATGAGGTACTCCTGTATTTACTTGCAATATATCACCATACAAAATAATATTCTATGTTGGTGGTCCGAAAATGTTTGTCATTTTACACTGGGTTTATAAAAGAAAATATTTCCATGGTAATAAATTATAAAAATTTAATTTTTTATAATTAGTGGATGGTTTATTGTATTATTTACTAATAATAAAAATATATATGATAAATTATTTTGTCAAAAATTTATTGGGCAACATGTGTGTGTGTGTATATACCGCGCCGACCGATATAGTTAAGTGTTATTATAATAAAGTTTCTTAACGTGGTTAAGTTCCAAATTTATGAGAATTTTTGGTCTGTTTTTTTATATATTTCACACACCACATATTATACAGTGATAATGACACATAAAAACATAAAATAGCATCATCTTACTAATCAATGTATGTTAAATAGTTTTGTATATTTGGAGCATACATATATTCATATTTGGAATTTGTTGCAAGAATTCGTTATGCGGACACCATCTGCATTTAAATGTTTAATGCGTATAGAGCATTAATTAACTAGATATGGTTGATTGAATATACACCATGTAGGTATGTAGGATATTTTTAGATGTAATTATAAATTAAATTGGATATTTTAGTATTTCTAATAATAAACGATTATTATTATTATTTTTTTGATTTTAAATTATCCTCAGGCCATTCATGAGTTAAAAATTAAAACATTAAAATAATTTTATGGCCATTTCCAGACCAGCAGATATTTTAAAACCATTAAAAAAAATTAAACATACAAATAGGATTTACCTCAATCGAAATAAAATCATTATCATCGTCAGCATCGCAGCATATACATACATTAATACATGGGCTGGATGCATACATAAAAACATAAAAGAGAAACATATAAAAAAATTAAATTATAATTTTTTATGCCTTATTGATTACCACGAGTGAGTGACCATTCGCAAATTTATATATATTACATATACCGAAGCGAACAAACCAATAAACCAGTAATTATTTTTCATTTCGAATTATCTTATTTAAATTAAAACATTAAAATATAATTTAAATTCGTTAATTCTTTCTTATATATTTTTACGATTTTCCATCTTACGTTTTACTTCTTTTTTTTTTTTTTTGTGGCTCCAGGCCAATTCATATTCACTGATTATATTATCTCTTCGCTATATATTAGCGCATATATACAAGAGAATATATACGAAGGTACTATAAAAGTCAGACAATATGATTTAGGATGAATTTCTGTTTTTATGATCTTAAACATTTTTATTAAGATATTAATTTTCAGCTTCCACGTTTTATTTTTATTTTATTTTTTTATTTTTATGTTAAATCAATTCGAGATCGTGCAGTTTTATTATTAATTATTATCGATTCATTCAGGTATTTAGGTCATTTATGTATCCAACTCGGTTTGTCATTGCAAACATAATAATAAACTCGTATCTTTCTTAAGTGAATCAAATTATTAATTATTTCACTTCAAGTCGCTAATTTCATGCAAATTTATAATATAATTTCCGTTTGCGATTCGACATGACGTATACATAATTTTATAGAACATCAGCGCAACAGCAGCATAAAAAATAAAATATTTAACCCCATATCATCATATGCATCATCAAGAGAAACACACGCACGTATATTGAAATTCTATATTGTTGTATATCGTATTTATGTATAGACGAAAGCCGTTGCTACTTGCAAGACAAATAATAATTTTACTCGTTATGCCTAAAAAATTAAAAATGTCAAACGAAACAAATTAACTTATTACAGATTTGTCGTTTTATGCGCGATGCGCTTTATTCTTATGATGTATGTAATAAAATTGATATTTATGTAGAATAAGAAGAATTGTCACCATAAAAATTATAAACGGAAATTTTTTTTAAAATCAGTACCATATGGCAAAAAAATTCTAAATTTCTTAATTACTTCCATCCATTAAACAGTTTTTATTTGTTTTTTTTTTAAATTATTGTTGTTGAAGAAAATGGCTAAAGGACTGTATGTTCAGCAGAAATGCGTTGATGGCTAGTGGCGGATTAAGGAAAATCCAGGCACTGGGGGCAAGCTTTCGTTTTCGGGCCACACGAAATAATAGGAGAATGCGAGCCCTACACCAACCTTATTTTAGAGAATATAACACTACTTCTTCGAATGATATAGGATTGGATTCGCACTAGCTAGAAAGATTTAGCTAGAAATTCACAACAAAATAACACATGTCCAAAAAAACTGACAATTTTCTAAGATAAAGTACGAGAAGTATACGGCTAAATTATGAATTTTCAAAATCAACCTTTCAGCCTTATTCAGAATATTTATATTAAAAAAATTGTTACTGGTTAACTTCAACCTGCATCGTTTCATCCGGAACACGCTTGAATTTTGTTTTGTTTGTTAAATTCAATGATAAATAAACATGTTAGATAAAAATTCATTTGAAAATCTGGGCAACTGCCTATTTGAAATGCCTCTTATTTGAGATGGGCTATTAAGAGAAATAAAGTAATCTTGATACCGTTTAAAAGTTATAATGTGTTTGTAAATTTATGAGATGATCCCATTTGTGTTTATTTATTTATTTTATTGTAGTTGAATAAAATATGTCTGAAAAGAGTTTTTTTGGTACGGATATAAATTTTTGACAGCCGATTTCGATCAAATTTTCCATTGAAATATTTTCTAACGTGTTTGTTAACCTATAACCTAATTAATAGCAAACAAAATTCATTTAGGAACATGATTAAGTCGACCTGGAACAATTTTTTTAATTTCGATTATCTGGAGAATTCTTTATTGGCAAAAAATATACACAACAAAAACCTAATTTTAAACAGACATCTATTGAGAAGTACGATAACTAAATGGGAATGATCAATTTCAACACCTACACTAAGAACTCATGGTTATTTGACTTCATTTTCATAACAACAAAACAAACTCTTTTCAATTACCGGCTTCGTATGTTTTCAGGTACCGGCTTCGTATGTATTCAAACTGGATGCTTCATTCACTCAGTTTTTTCTGTTAGCTTAATAGCCCCTTTAATATCACACTTGATGAAAAGAGTTTTGTAATTTTATTGAAAAACTCAATTTGACCAGCTTTTAAACAAACGAGCCTCCTGAATTGCACTTGACATGTCAATATACTCTGCCTCGGTGGCTGATAGAGAAACGGTGAGCTATTTTTCTGTCACCAGGAAATCGTTCCTCCATATCTATCTATTGAATCAGCTGCCCACTCAGAAACACAATATTGTTTAAATTCACTCCCTCCAATATCCATAACAATAATGATAAGTTAACTAGCGCAGAATGGTCCTCTTCAAGTATATCAAGATGAGCTTTAGTGCGAGCCAATTTGGCATTTGGGCATTTTAAATGGTAACTCAGCTCACGGAATTTACAGCATATTGATTATTTGGTCGAGCCAGCTGGGCTGCAAATAATATAGAACCGACAGCTTCCTAATATAGGATTCTTTGCATCATCTTTCGAGACACTTCGTTATTCGGCACAACAATTTTCAAATTTTGATTCAGCAGAATTGCTGTCTGCCATCCCAATTTTTTCCAAAATTTCGTGGATATAACGACTTTGATTGATTGATATGGGTCCTGTGGTTTTCATTTCGAGTAGTATCCATATTCAGAACGAACATGGCTCCGATGATTAAATGATAGTAACGTCGTTGGAAAAAGATTGGAAATCGTCGAACTATATTGCAACAAAATAAAAATGCTTCTTTCGTTGACGTGAAAATAAATGCATTCATAGACTTTAAATCGACTTAACCCAAATTTAATAAAAACCACATTTAACTTCTGACTCCAGATGCGACTGGTCTGCTTTAGCTCGTACAAAGATTTTTTTTAACCAACGTGCTCTTGGCGTTTCTTATGTAAATTATATCCCGACAAGCAATTGTTAACCGCAATAGGATTCACGGTTTCAAAACCGTAATATGTCGGTTGAAAAATTAAAGCGAAACAGAAAATATCTACACGAAGGCTATCCGATTTTAAAAGACATGGAGAAAGCAAATATTAAGCGAACAAAAGTATGTTATTTAGAAAAATGTACTTATCGACAAAAACCGATTCAAACACAAAAACAGAACGCAACCTAATTAGGTTACGTCACTTATAAATCAAATCTTAAATATTTAATTAATTCGTACCGTAGACAGTTGTAAGTCCGATAAAATTACCTTCAGTTTACGGTAAAACATACCGACAAACAGCGCCGCAAGCTTCATGGATTTAAGACCGTAAAAATCCGGTTGAAAAACTAAATCTAAACAAGTATCTACCCGAAAGGTATCCGATTGTAAAAAAAAAAAAAAAAAATAACATAACGAACACGACTAGACTAACAAAACGTTCACGTATTAAATGATTTGATGGCATGAAATGGTATAATTTACGTTGAATCGAGCTAATTATCTAATACAGACACAAAGACGGTTTATGTACGGAAAATTGTACGTACAAATTTCCGACAATTGGATGATGTTTTATATGAAAATTTTACATATGTATAAACGGCGAGAGGACTGCAGAATTGTATCTAGTACACACACAAAAAGACGAAGTTTATTTACGAGATATTATACTAAGAATTTAATTTGTCTGTCTGTAATCAATTGAATTATTCGGCTTTTTTATAGATAAATATTCGTGTGGGCATAATACACACACAAATGAGGTTTCTCCATGGGTTTTTTGATATTTGATAAAGTGAATAATAATTCGCTATGTCAGTACGTTCTGGCCAGATACTTAATGTAAGTGGCTAGAGTGGAACTTTTTATAGTTTGATCGCAGCTACCTGATGAGTAGACCAACTTTTCAGTAAGAGACCAAACTAACTCTTAGGGCCTTGGCTAAATTACAACGAGGGGAGAATGATATTTCTACTTTTTTTCAGTTGATATGGTATGAGGGATTGGCCTCTGTATTTTTCTGATTTACCAAATCGAAAATATTGGGATTGCCATGAACAATTAATATATTTGTCTAAAAAAAAGCCGAAAAATTCAATTGAGATATTTTACTTTCGAATGTTCATCAATTGGACGGTCTTTTATCCGAAAACTTTACTTACATATTAACGGTGAGGGGACTGTAAAATGTTATCTGATACGTTTCTTTACCGCAAATTTCACAAATAAATGTCCTACAATTGAACGGGTTTCTATCCGACACTTTCACTAACATATTACCGGCAAAGGGACTGTAGAATATTACCTGATACACAGAAAGGGATGGTTGATTTACGGCAAATTTAATATGTAAATGTTCGACTATTGGACGGTTTTATATCCAACAATTTCACTTACATATTAAGGGTGAGGGGACTGTATAACGTTATGTGATACCCACAAAATAACGGTTTATTTATAGAGAATGCCACTTAAAAGTGGTCGGCAATTTGACTGTAAAGTACCCTACGGTCCTCGTTCAGACATTATAGCCCGCCCAAGGTGTTCCAAAACACGGTTTTTTTTACAGTACTTGAAGAAAGTGAAGTCTGCCAAAATACAGTTCGATACTCCAGTCCCCCGTCAGTTATTTTTCAGTACTAAATATTGAGATTATTTGTCTGGTATGCTTCGCAGCCATGGAGATAAAAAAAAACGGATTGAAGCATACCGTACGAATGAAGAAAACGCCTCCTCTTAACCTTTTCCTTGACGTTGCGTCATTCTGCTTCACAACTCCTTTGAATTGCATTTCCTTTTAAACACCCACTTTAAATTAATCGGTTTACGGTTTGCTGGAAAATTAACTTAGGTCCAAGTTTCATTTTCCATGATGTAGCTGAATCGGGTGCATTATTAGTCGCCAATGAAATGAATTTTCTATTCTCAATAGGCTTTGGATTTCCGCTTGATCGCCTAGTTTTCAAGTTGTCTAAATTTCTTGGCCGTGGTGGCAAATCCTGATATGTTTCAGAGTCCAGCAATGATCCGCATTCTAGCAATCCGGCAAGATCATCTTCCATCTCAGGACCTTCGACTGCCTTATCTGGATTGTTGGTGGTAAAAGTTTGTGTTAGTCCATTCTCCACTTCAGTTTTATTTCCCACATTTTATAATACATAATAAAATTGAGTGCTAACTGATACCTGACAACTGTCAATACTTTCACAGCGCTTATCTTCGAGAAAAACTTCATCACATCTAATGACGGTTTTCATTGTTACCGGATCAAAATTAAACAGCCGATACGCCTTAGATTGGTTTATGTATTCCACCATTATGCATGGTATAAACTTCGGATTACATTTTTTTCTATTTCCTTTTGGCACTTGCATCATAATTTTACACCCAAACACATGAAAATGCGACAAAGATGTACCAGCTCCAAAGCTTGCGAAGCTTGCGATATTTCACCCCTTGAGAAAGAAATATTAAAATCAGACATATCAAAATTACAATTAAATTGTCGACAAATCGCCGGGACCGGAGCATTATGTGCGTAATTAGATTTAAATGTCGGCAAATATATAAAATTCCTAATCCGAGTAGGTTTACAGGGCACATGAATATCAATCTTTGCAAGTAGTTTAGGAAATTCAATTTATGAAGATAGTAAATAATAAATTGCTTCTGTATTCGTTCAATTCTATCGATATAAATATTGTTGTTAAAATGATTAATGGACCAAATGTTCTACTAAAAGCAAGCAATAATATGCCATACTTAGATTTGCTTAGACATCTCTTGTAACTGGCCAACAAGTGACCATTCCACTTTATTTGTGTAAAATAAAAGTGTGGAAATGTGATGTCTCACACCTTGTAGGGGTTAAATTGTTAAAATGACAAATGGACCTAATGTTCTACTACAAGCAAATAATAATATGGCATATTCAGATTTACTAAGACATCTCTCTTGTAACTGGCCAATATTTTACTAAGTTAAATTTAATTTTTTTTTATTAGTCTATAGTCCATTAAAAATAATTTTTAATTTCATACTCTTTAATTTCAGGACTGACAAAATTCAAATAATCAAAAAAATTCATTTTTTAATTGGTTCAGATTTTCAAAGCAAATATGGCTGAACCATAATGTCCAATATGTCCAATAATTATGCTTCACTTTGACTTTTAATATTTACTTGCAATTCGTTCGATTCCACTTCACTGGGTATAAACACGACATTCATTAACGCTGCTTCCGCCAAAAATTTGCCGCCTCTTTTAATAATGCAACAATCATCTGAGTCGAAATTCACGGACATTCCTTTCTGCACTAATGTACCCACTGACCGCAAATTCATACAAATCCTTTTGTACAATTTTTACACTTTAAGTTCACTTTAACATCACCTGTAAACTCAACTTTTAGATTTTTATCTTCAGCACTTGTCACAACATAGTTCACGTTCGTAATCCACCGAGAATTTTAGACAAGAGTCTATATTTCAAACATTCGTTGTGCACAGATTAACTTTGAAATATGTTTAACTCGCATTGTGATTGCTACTCTTTGTATTGTCGCTGTTTTTATCAAATTTGTGTTGGCCATTATTTTTCGATTGGGCCTAATTTTGGTAACGCCCCACTTTTTACACTTCAACCCCTTCACTTTAGTCCACGGAGTGAACTTACTGCAACAACTTTGTATAATATTATGCTTGTCGCACTAATAAAATACTCAGAATGGTTTTTTTTAATGTGTAATTTATTTATGTTGTTATAGCAAGAACTGTACACAGAATAATGAGTAAAAAACAAGTAAGAAAAAAACGTTATACAAAAAAAGGAAGGGGAAAACTCAAATACGACGTGGTGTGACCAGATATATACGGGTGCATTCTATTGCAAGTTAGTAGGTGCGTTCAGTAAACATCATTAACTTCCTCGTTCGGATTCAGTGTGTTCGATCTTATAAATTCCTGCTCAGCCAAACCGGTGCGGTTTGGAACCTTCTTTTCTACTGAAATAAGCCGGCATACCTTCTGGACCGGTCGCTTACATTGATGTTTGATTAGCTGTCCATCAGGTGTTTTTTGATCACTATTGTATTCGATCGTTACGACACATACCAGCATATCACTGCCCGGATGTATCTTGATGATGCGCCCTATCGAGAGGGAGGCAGCAGGTTATCTCGTTGAATGACCACGATGTCATCCATTGTGCCCATTTACCACGTGCTTGCAATAAAGTGAGATATTCCTGTTGCCAACGCTTCCAGAATTGTTGGTACATTCACTGTAGTTGCTGCTAATATTTCAGACGATTTTCTGGGACTTCTGGAACCGTTGGTTCAGGCCGTGTTATTATTGGTCGTCCTATTAGAAATTCGCCTGTGTTCGATAACATCTAAAAATGATCTAGTCGACAGATCTTCGGCAACCTCGATGTATACGGCCTTAGGGCTCATACAAATGAATATCACTGCATATGTTTTTGTTGTCGGTGTTGCTCGTCGACCACCCAGTCTGTCGTTAAAGGAACCACAGTAATCTAGCCCAGTGTTTGTGAATGGTAGGGCTACCAGAACACGTGAACGTGACAACTACGCCATCTGTTGCTGTTGCATTGTTCGCCGATAGAGTTCGCAGGTGACACATGGTCGGATGAACGTTTTTACCAATGCACGCCCATGAACAATCCAGAATTGTCTTCTTAGGTATTGTAAAATCATCGGATGACGCTGATCGTATCGAAGATCAGCATGAGTTAGCCGTCCGCCAACAAGTAGAATCTCCTTGTCATCCAGAAATGGACTGAGTGCAAGCAATTTGCCGGTTGCGTCAACACAACAACGAGATTTCAATGAATTAATTTCAGTACATATGCCGCTATGAATTTAGTTCGCCAATATTGTCGCCCAGCTGATCGGAAACGTAGTACAATTGACGTTGTGTGTAACACTCTTTGTAAGGTGCTAAATCGTTCAATGAGTGCGATCCGATTTCTACCGTCGTCGCTTTTAGTGATCTTCCACCTGGGATTCGTACTGAGTAAGGTACGGAACGATTTTGTTTCGTTGATAACTATCTCTTCTTCCGGTGAAGTCAGCGTTGGTGGTTCATCAACGTTCGTCTATACTTTATATAAACATGAGGGGCCATTCCACCATAGGGAATGGCCATCTACCACAATCTGCCGGGTTGTATTCTGTGCGAATGTGTCGCCATTGCTGGACATCGGAATGCTGCTCGATGTAACCCACTCGATTTGACACGTAATGTTTCAAAGTCGTCGCTGGTTTGCGTAGCCAACATAATACAATGTTCGAGTCAGTCCACAACGTGTAATCCGCACCAATCAGATGAAGTGCAATGCGTATATTATTGATAACCCTTACGCGGAAAGGCACATTTATGTGTCCGTCAGCATCGATAATCCGCATGTAAACTACGGCTGCGTATGCCTTTCTGCTTGCATTACAGAATCCATGAAGCGTTATCTTCGCAGCCAACGCGGAACGCGGACCTGTGCCAATTGTTGTAAACCGTTGCGAAATGTTAGCCAGTTTGTTCCAATCAAGTTTCTCACGCCATAAAGCCTGGATAAATATTTTTGCGGCCACTATTACTGGGGCCAACATGCCCGAGACGAGACGTTTAGTTGGTATGGAATCTGATTGACACATGTTGATTTTATAGAATAATTGATCGGTGATCGGGTTCCTGATCGCTGAGATCAAGTTCTGGAGCAGTTGGTTGTGAACCAACAAGCGCTGCTACTGATTATGCATCATTTGAATTCTATTTTTTAAAATGAAATTTCCCTTGTCGCAACATAGAATCTATGGTATATCGAACGCCAGAGCTACTGCTTCACTTGGAGAATCCACGCTATCTAGGAAATCGTCCATATAAAATTTATGCAAAATGCTGTGGCGGGCTGCTGCTGCCCGGCTGGCATCAGTGATTATCTGATGGTTGTCCATCGCACATTGTCGTAGCGTCCGAATAGCGAGGTATGGTCTACATGCCATACCGAAAGTAATTATTTTCAATTGATATGTCCGTAGCGGTTCCTACGTGAATGACGTGAATCAATTTCGACTTGGCGGAACAATTTTTCAATATCGCCTGTAATGGCGATTTTCCGTCTACGGAAGCGAAATATAATATTGACCAACCAGTTGTGTGTCGTTCAGTGACACACCGTTACTTGTTTTGGCCGATGCGTTGAATACCACTCTGAACTTTTCGACGACACCATGATGCGGAATATAATAAGATTGCGAAGGGTCACCTAGAGAATCGGCCACCGCTTACATGTGGTTTAGTCCTATATATTCCCGCATAAACTTCACATACTTTGTTTGTAATTCGGAACTGCTGCCAAGTCTTCTTTCTAACTGATGATACTGCCAGTTGATGAGAATTCCCAAGCGCATGAGCGTTAGGACGAAATGGAATTTGAACACTGTAGCGACCATCTTCGTTGCGGCAGACTGTGGTTTCGAAAATCTTTTCACATGGATCTGGACCAGGATCGGAATTGGTTACGGATTCTTCCAGTTCCCAGAACTTATGAAGCAATTCATCAAGTCTTTGCTCACTGACACATTTGTTGGTTGTAAATGTGTGCAATGGTCGATCAGAAGTTGTATTATTCCTAACAGGCCCAAACACCACCCAACCCAAATGTGTTCGAATTGCACATAGCTCGTTGCGTTGGCCAGTGACAATTCCATGTTGTATTATATTTCCTCAGATATCGGCACCGATCAAAATATCGAAACGTCCAGGCTTAGAAAATCGTGTATCATAGCCAGCTCTAAGTTACGCAAATGTTCCAACAATCAGCATCAACCGACGTAGCTGGCATTGCCGACGTAATTGAGCGTAATATGTATGCCTCAAAATGCAATTCGAAGGTGGCATCTACCCTAGAGCACATAATACGTGTCGCCTTACCTCGGGTAAAGGTATTTGTTGATGCGCCTATTTCTTCGACAGCTATCTCACATAGTTTTCTGTGAAGATTCAAATTGTTAAATACCGATTCAGTAATGAAGCTCACCTGAGATCCGGGGTCACAAATTATTCTACAAAGGTGACTGTTTCCAAACCGATCGGCAAGCAGAACGACACTGTTGGCATGGACTATGAATGACTGAATGTGACCGATGGCTTTCTCGGTAATGTGCCAGGCGTTGATTGTATTGTAGCTGGCATTGGGGCTCGAGCTGATCGTGGCTGAGCAGCAGCCATTTCCTTTGTCTCCTTACAATAATAAGGAATTATGTTTCTGATTGCAAAGTGCACACATACCCGATCGACATTCTCCATGAGTATGATTGGGATTCAAGAAATTAAAACATAACATAAGTTTCTTCACTGTATCCCAGCGCTGATGTACACCCAAATTCCGAAAACTATGGCATCTATAAATAGGATGGGAACCTGCACAATGTAAACAAATCACTACTGCTGGCGATACTGGATTTGAAGTAGAGTGATGAGGTGAATTCGTTGCAGCCACATTTGCACGAAGCATTCGGTGAGATCTACCTCGGTTGCTTGTCTGAGATATTTCTACTCGTGGAGTCGATGACGGCATATTCAATGCCCGTCGCTCAACCCTGATAAAGTTAGCCGAAAGTTTCCAGCCGAAAGTGAAAAGTCGATAATGCAGATTATGTTATTGACATTCCAGCCTAAAATAAATCAACCTCTAGAGTGTTATGTCTAGAGATAGATTGGATTGATGTGACTTGTCAATAGCTATCGAAGGAAAAAAATTGAGTTCAAGTTTCCCGTGGGAAATCTCGGAAAATTCGATTTTCCAAAAATTATTAGAAAATTTGTATAAAATCAGCCTTTAAAGTGTTATGTCTGGAGATGAATTGCATTGATGTGATTTATCAATAGCTATCGCAGGAAAAAAAATCAGTACAAGTTTCCCGTGGGAAATCTCGGAAAATTCAAAAAAGGTTCCAGCCGAAAGTAAGAAATGGATGAATAAAATCAGCCTCTAGATTGTTATGTCTGGAGATGGATTGGATTGATGTGACTTGTCAATAGCTATTGCAGGCAAAAAATATCGGTTTAAGTTTTCCGTGGAAAATTTAGGAAAACTCGATTTTCAAAAAAATTTTAGAAAATTTTCCGAAATCGGAAAAACCAATTTTTCAAGATTTCCCACGGGAAACTTGAACTGAATATTTTTCCTGCAATAGCTATTGAGTAATAACATCAATTGATTCCATCTCCAGACATAACACTCTAGAGGCTGATTTTATACAAATTTTCTAATAATTTTTGGAAAATCGAATTTTCCGAGATTTCCCACGGGAAACTTGAACTCAATTTTTTCCTGCGATAGCTATTGACAAGTCACAGCAATCCAATCTATCTCTAGACATAACACTCTAGAGGCTGATTTATTTTCGGCGGGAATATTAATAACATAATCTGCATTATCGACTTTTAACTTTCGGCTGGAAACTTTCGGCTGGGATTAGACAATCTGCCTTATCATTTTTTTTTTACTTTCGGCTGGACTAACACAATCTGCATTATCGACTTTTAACTTTCGGCTGGGATTCTACAATCTGCCTTATCATTTTTTTTTTTACTTTCAGCTGGACTAACACAATCTGCATTATCGACTTTTCACTTTCAGCTGGCAACTTTCGGCTAACTTTAACAGTATCGTCGCTCAAAGTATACTAGCATATCGTCGAGTTTCGGCAATTCTTTATCCGAAAGGCTCTTATCGCATCCCATTTATCCGTCGGTAGTTTCATGACTGACAATGCTCGCAATGTACTGCGGATGCAGTCGATGATGTCTTGCAAAAGCTCGTTGCTGATCAGGCGCGTGATCAGGCAGATCGAGCTGATGATTAACGTGTGTCTCAACTAAACTGCGTGGATTATCATAGCGTTGCTTGAGTTCGGTCCACACTTGTTCATAACCACCAGTGTAAACACCCGCGACCATAGGAACACTCTCACTTTTTACATATTGTCGAAGCTTGCTTAATTTGTATGTGAGTTTCAGATCTGCCCGATTATGTACAAGAGCCTCGAATAAATCATTGAAAACAAGCTAATCCTCTGGCCGTCCATCAAAATAAGAATAGATATTGGATCCATGTGCATGTCTACAGCATGAATGCGCCCGGTCTCACACCCACTGGCTCAGGTTTGTAATTCAATAGTAATCGACGTAATTTGATGCAAACCTTGTCTATGACGATTCTGTTTGGGCAAAAAGAAAAAGAATTCGTGAGCCCTAGGCGCGTGACCAGTTTCCCGTTTTTTTTTTGTTTTCAAATATGCCAAACGCTCTTAATTGTATTACCGAAAACGAAATTTAGTCCGGTTGTGCTACTATTGTAATTTTTTCTCTGTTTTTTCTTTTATAAGTTTGCAGTTTATTTCATAAGACCAATTGAATGCAAAATGATTATATTTGCAGCTACCTTGTAAGAAACGATACCGAACACTACCAATCTAAAAAAATTGTTCTCAGTTCTTCATATTTTTTGAATTAATTCGCCAGTAGGTATATTATAGCTTTTTGATCTAATCTGTGCTCATGATCGCTACTGGAATAAATTCGCAATAACTTAAATGAAATTATTAGATTGCTTATGAATATTTTACTAAAACTGGTAGGTGCTACAACCGATACTTTTTAAATTAATCCTATAAACAAGAATTTTATGCCACATTAAGAGTCTGCAATATAATTTGTAAATGTCGCTTCTTAGCTTTTTTTGGTTGGTATATATACATGCACAATAAATTGTGTGATGTCCTCAAATAAATAAATCACAAAGACTTAAAGAATTAATTCAGATTTTTTTATTTTTTTTTAAATTTTGTATTCACATTGATACAGTTTACGTTTCATAATTGTGGTCATTTGATATAACATAAAGGCTTAAAAAGTAAACTACCGATATTTAACTATAATCGAATATCATAAATCATTAACCAAACTTTTTGTAAGCCATAGATTCTCATTATAATGATCTTCGCTGGGGATTTATCGCCGCGCTGTTTTTTTTTGTAATTTCATTTTGGTACAAATTTCAAGCCCATTTATCATTAATTAGTCGCCACCAACATCGCGCGACTTTTATATGAATTAAGGATTTTGATTTTTTTTTTTTTTTTTAATATTTATAATTTTCTAAAGAATATTTTTATTGTTAATAATTTTTTTCTTCTTCTTCTTCGTGATCATCTGTTGCTCGATTTGTAACTGATCACACTTATAAGTAATAAAGAATTTATTTTGTTATTTTTCTTCGCGCTTAATGATTGTCTTGCTCGTTTCATTGTTGGGTCGCATTGAATGGATGAGTATTAAAAAAATTTTACGAAATTGAATAAAAATTTAATTTTTTAATTCCATCTTATGTATTTTGTAAATGATTAACGTGATGAGAGGTTGTTGTTTTGTATATTTATGTACTTGTAATAATAGAAATTGTGTAATCGATGGATTCTTCAGTTTAATCGCGTGGTTTTGTGTGCGCGCACTGAAATGCGCGCTAATGAGGTATGCGGTGGACTCAAATTAATGATGTGATGGAGTGTATCGCCCCACATAATTGATTATGGACAAAGTGTTAAACAAATTTTTTTTTTCTCACAGACCATTTATACTTATATTTCAATGACATCCTAATGACTTTCACAACACCGCGTGTATTATAAAGTTGAATAACTTATTTATTGTCTTTGAATATTTTACCTTTCTATTATATCGACTCGAATACACATAAAAGTTAATTGAAGTGATAAATTATATTTAATTCAATAATGCTAATGTAGCCTTTTGGCTATTTATTGAATTTATCGATATTTAATAAAATTTATTTCAATTCTAACAGCTTTGTGTATTGCTTTTAATGCAAATTAATTGTGTCAATTAGACTAATACTTAGTTTAATGTTGACAAATGTATTCTACAGATTTTTTTTTTATATTTTTATTTTATCTAATTTATTCAGTAGTTTTGATTATTGATCTTACCATAACTTAATTAGTAAATCTTTATTTATTATTTATAAGTCAAATTTCATTTTATGAGCTAACCTGTTAAGCTGATCAGCACTGACCGATACCTTTTTACTGCTGACTTCTTTCGTATAATCAAAATTTCAGTCGTGAAATTGGAAAGCTCCAGGTTAAGATGGCTACAGTAATCAGAGTTACAAATTTAGTATTTTCAGGAGCCACACTACTAAACACTCTAATTTCTGGGCCACAAAATTTATGAAATATATAATGAATAAATGCGACATCCAAATTTTACACTAATGATTCAGATTTGATGATTTAAGGCAAGAACATTAACAAATTAAATAACAATATGCGGCTGGAGGCCTTAACTGAAAAAAAGAGGCCTAGATTAATTGTTTTTGTAATTATTATCAAGGAATTTGCGACTAGATCTGGACCCTAGGTATTTTACATCTTGGTTTAATGAATGCAGTCATAAGATTAATGTTGAAATATGAATAATCAGTTAAGTCATATGTTACTATAAATTAAGGAATCTAGCTTTAATTTTAAGACAAATATGACTAATTTTTATGTTTTGGTGTATACATTCCAAGGATAAAAATGTTAAGATTATGGAATATTAACATTAATTTTATATTATTAATTCAAAAACAAATGATTTTTTCATTGATATTTGTACATTAAAACATTAAAATTAGTATCATTTGCCTTAAAATTAGAGCTAAATATAGAGAATTTTAATTAAACCAAGGAAATGGTTTATAATAACTGAGGCAAAATTGATTTAAATTCAGGATTTTTTCATAAATTTTATAACATTTATACTATAAATTTAGGAATAATTCCTTGGAATGTTGATCAAATTTACTTTGAAATTAGGTATGGATTTCTTAAATTAAAGATAGTGTTATACTTCTTTCAAGGCATTTTATTTATTGACATTTGAAATAAAAAGAATGTATTTTTTAATTCATAAAATTTAAATAATTAATTTTTGTTTAAAAATATTTCCAAAATTATATAAAAATATACATTGTCTACGTTTAAATTTAATTTTCAAATATTTTGTATTACATATTTATTTTAAAGTAAAAATGGCTTAAAACGTTTTCTTAAATCTATGTAAGTATATAATAAGTTCCACCAAGTTTTAAATAATCATATTCTGATTCAAGGCCTCCAACAATAAAAGCCCTTAAATGCTTATCATACTTCTCAACAATTCTTCTCTGTGCAATGAGATAAACTTCATCGCGTTGAACTAAGATATCAACTATTTTCAATAGTTTATTTTCTTCTTTCTCATAAATAAAAAAATTGGTTTTATATAAGGTGTTATGAAATGTTATTGAGCTTGCTGATTCAAAGTTATTTGTAGTTAAGTTTAATTTTCCTTTAACAAATCTAAAATATGATTTATTGACAAGAGAGTTTTCATTCTCTACTTTATGAATGATTAACTCTTTTTGAAACCCAATGTTTTCTAAAATATTAAATGAATAGTTTGACAAACATTTCTTAGCTATTGGCAATGGTAAATTTTTTCTAGAAGAAGTTACGTTGGTGTAACATTTCATCTCTCGATGTTTGGTTGGACTCAAATTTCATACACCAAAAATAAATGGGTGGACCTGATTTCATTATAATGGTTGGATAATGTAATAAAATGTGGTGTTTAGGTTTCAACTGATCGTTAAATACATTTAAATATATTTCGTTATGAAGTGCTATTTTTCCTCTTAACAAATTAATTATAGTCTCTAATAGTTAAAGTAATAGTTCAACAACCTCATCCAACAGGCAAACGTATTTCCAAACTCTATCATTTTGTGTTACTTTATCACCAATCAGCAACGAAAAGAATTGTAAAAATTTTAAACTTTCATGGGCCGACATATGAAGCTTTTTATTTTTCAAGTGTTCTTCTTTTATCAAAGGTATTCGGTTTGTACATTGTAGTTCTCCATATTCAAAATACTTTATTCTATTATTTAATTCGTCCAAAGAAAAATATTGTTTATCTGTGATAAAATAACTAATTGCATTTGATAGACCATATTTAATTATTCCTTCAAAACAATCATGCATAATGTCAACGCAAAAGTTTTCAGTTACATGAAACCCTTGCAATTTATTAAAATCGGATTCAAATTTTATGCTTGTCAGCTTGTAATCGTTTTGGTCCATATCATCATTATAATTTTGAATTGTCCTTAGTTTAGTACTAGCTTCGTATTTAAAATTATTTATCTCGTCTCTCATTACTTTGCAAAATCGGCAGAAATATTTATGATTGAATGAAAGGCTAAACCCTAATAGGCAATTTAAGCCTAGATTATCGCCAACTATATTTCCTAGAATAAAGAAAACCAGGAACTCTTTGCCTTTAATATATAGGACCATGCCATCCTCTCCAAGATTTTGTAAAACGTGTATCAGTCTAGATATACTTTTATTGTACCCGTCTTTTTTAATAACAGTTGTTTTAACAAACATTGCGGGGAAAATTGTTGATAAGCTAGAGCAGTTTTGAGGGAGTGTTGGAAAATTGAAATAAAAAGCCGCGATAGACTGATTTCCAGCATGACTTCCTAATGCATTACCCGTTTCAAAGTCATCATAGTATAAATTAAATGGAATTACATTTCTATTTTTGAGATGTTTTGTTTTGAATTTCCAATTTGTGCCATGTACAATACTAGAAATGTTCAGCGATATATTATTTTCTAGTACTTTATTATTTTCCAAAGTTTTTTCTAATACTCCTGGTAACTCAAAAAACTTACGAATTTGGAATTGCATAGGCATTAAAATACCGATAGATGTTTGTTTGTCTAAATGGGCAACACCTTTTTTCATTACTTCAGTTACTTCCGCATTGATAGTAAATTTTTCAGCTGGTTTGTAGAGGTCTAAACTTTTTAGATGTTTCAACAGCAGATACTCGCTGTTTAATTCACTAAAGGGTTTTTGGCATATTTCGAATAAAACCTCACATTTATTTTTCATTTCATCGATAATAAAAGGAAAAATGCTGCTTTTTAATTCGTTTATCATATTTTGAATTATGATATTGGAAACATCCCTTATAATAGTTGTCAACAAAGTAGTTGTAACATTATTCATGCCATTTAATTTACAAACAAACTTTAGTGAATTATCATATATCTTGCGTTGAAACTTTGAGACGCTATGAACGTCGAAATTCAAATCTATTGTTTTACTGCTACAGTCGTTTACAAAAACATTTTCAGAACACTTTGATTGAATAGAATTTCTATTTAAATTATAATTCGGTACTTGCGGAATCGCATCACAAATTATGTTATCAACAGCATTAAATTGTTTACAATAAGCGTAGTGACACTTTAATTTACTTGAATTGGAGAATACTGATAATCATTTAGCGTTTGGGCATTTTTGATTGATTGATTGATTGATTTCGATGTACGATCAAGCATTAAGCAAGTCTCCCGTATTATAATTGCGAATACCACACCACTATACCCATGTTGCAACACGACACCATAAACTCTCCCTTACCAAGGAAATATGTACCATCATACTCAGCTTTTCATGAAGCCAACATAGCAATATTTCACCCTGTAAAGGAAGGCGCCACATCGATAACCACATAAGTCTAATAGTTGTGATATCCGCCCCTGGCCAGGCCGCCGTCGTACACCTTTTTACATATAACAAAATCGAGGGATGGGAAAGGAATGTTAGCAACAAAGACTCAACCCGGTTCCAGACACCTAAGTAGTTGATAGTTAGTAAATTTGTTATTTATATATTTTTAGTAATTTATTTAGCACAAGACAACACAATTTACAGTTCATCTACTGCTCCAACTCATATAAGGTTGTTTCAGGTTCTTCAAGACATTCCTAAATTTAAAATATGCATTAATTCTTTATAATAACTATTTTAAAATTAATTGAGTGTAAATTTGATTCTCTGAAATAAATTCTAGATCAGTCCCTATGTACCACAAATAAATAACCATTAATAGTTTGACAATCATTCAACCAACTACCTTCTAGCCATCGTGCTGTCATCACAGCCATTGTCATCTTGGTCGAGTTTCTCAGGAGTGTTCTAAACTAAAACCATTTTAACTAACCAATATGAATACTAATACCAAAACTATCATTAACAATTATACCAATAAGTATGAACATTAACACCAGTACGAACACCAATACCAACACCCACTTCAATACCAATACCAACCTCAAACATAATATTAAGCCATATGAATAATTCAACATCAACTATAAAATTCTACGGGAATGTTAAAAAATTATAAATTGCCAAGTTACAATTTAGATTCACAGCACTCGTTTCATTAGCCCTCGTTCTCCTGTAAATAGTTAATTAATGGTTTACTTACTGCAACTAGATGATTCACAAAAAGAAGCTGAAAAAATTTATATTTTATATATTTTACCATACTATTAAAAAGCAACTAATCGGCAATTTCCTAAAAATCTTGCAAAAGGATATTAGTAATGCTTAAATTACATATTTATTTACTCAGTTAATGATGTTTAAATTAATTATTATATACTACGGAAAGGTTTAGAATATTAATTGTTTAGTTAAATACTACTTGTACCTATATATGATATTTACTAATAAGACTCAAATAGAGTTTCCCAGGTTACTCTGAAAACTAAATTGCTTTACTACTTAATTAATAGCAATCAACTTATACAATTTAGTTATAGTAATAAAATAAATAATAAAATAGATATCACAAGCTAATCAACCTCCACGCCACACAGCTGCTGTATGCTTGGCGTTTGCGGGGGTTGAGCGAGAATTCACCATTATTTCTGCAGCTTGGAGATGATCTAACAATTATATATAATTTAGTGTAACCCATCACAACCACACCATCAGACAAAGTACTTGAACAAACTATGACACTTTGATATAATTAAATTCAACAACCAAACGGTGCTGAAACGTTTTCATCAATACCTCAAAATTCTTGCAATGCAATGTAGTACACAATATCATACAAAAGGAGTTCTTCCCCATCCTAGATAACGTGCGATGCTGTTCATTCAATCAGTATAGTGTGTTTATTAAAAGCCTTATAGAAGTTTAAAAAAAGTTATCAAAAGCTTCATAAAAGTTTAAAAGTTTAAAAATTGAAAAGTTTAAAATTCAACAATTTAAAAATTTATAGGTATACAAATTTAAAAGTTCAATACAAGCTTAACAAAAATCTTACAAATGCCCATCAAAAGTCTATTAAAAGTTTAGTAAAAGTCTAATAAAAGTTTAAAAAATTTAATAAAAGTTTAATAAAAGTTTAACAAAACTTAATTAACAGTTAAAAAGTTTAAAAGTTTAAAATTCCAAAAAATTAAAAGTTTAAGTTTAAAGGTATAAAAGTAAAAAGTGTAAAAATATAAAAGTATAAAAGTATAAAAGAATAAAAGTATAAAAGTATAAAAGTATAAAAGTACAAAAGTATAAAAGTATAAAAGTATAAAAGTATAAAAGTATAAAAGATTAAAAGTTTAAAAATTTCAAAGTTCAAAAGTTCAAAAGTTTAAAAGTTTAAAAGTTCAAAAATTTCAAAGTTTAAAAGTTCAAAAGTCCAAAAGTTTAAAAATTTCAAAGTTCAAAAGTTTAAAAGTCTAAAAGTTCAAAAGTTTAAAAGTCTAAAAGTTTAAAAGTTCAAAAGTTCAAAAGTTTAAAAGTTCAAAAGTTCAAAAGTTTAATAGTTCAAAAGTTTAAAAGTTTAAAAGAAGTTTAAAAGTTTAAAAGTCCTAAAGTTTAAAAGTTTAAAAGTTTAAAAGTTTAAAAGTCCAAAAGATTAAAAGTTTAAAAGATTAAAAGTCTAAAAATTCAAAAATCTAAAAGTTAAAAAATTTAAAAGTTCAATAAAAGCTTTATAAAAGTTTAATAAAAGTTCAATAAAACCTTAACAAAAGTCTAATAAAAGTTTAACAAAAGTTTAAAAGTTTTAAAAGTTTAAAAGTTTAAAAATTAAAAAGTTCAAAAGTCTAATAAAAATTTAATAAAACCTTAATAAAAGTTTAATAAAAGTTTAAAAGTTCAAAAATGTAATAAAAGTTGGAATAGGCCCCTAAATTATTTAGTTTAAAAAATTCCTAATCGATACGAATCGTACGTTTAATAAAAGTTCTACAAAAGTATTTTCTTTGAAATCATACCTTAACTTTAGCACGCCATATTCCGTTTTTAATGAACACTTAAAAATTAAATCAATCAAATATCGAACGAACAAGAATTTGTAATATTTTTTGTTTTGTTGTAATTTAGCTAAAGCTTGATTTTCTAAAATCATTTTTAAAATCCTACTCAATTGTTTCAATAAATAATACTAAATTTTCCTATAAGAATTTGTTTTGACAGTGTAATACATACTAATACATTGATACACCTCTGGAATGTCTGGGGTGACATGTTACAACCATCACCCCTCTCGCACCGATGCAACCCCGACAGAATAACTGTATTCCATTGTTAAAATATAAAATTTTAAAACAATTTAGATGTAAGATACCGCTACTCTGCCGAAAACGCATCGAAGCGAAAAAAGTGATGGTCACCTCTGGAAAACTTCACACTCGTGTATCATCATTATATTTTAAACAAAATACGGTTCACTTCCCCATTAATTAAAATACGGTGGCACGCACTCACAATACGACATGCTTTACAAACTTGTTTCAACCAAAATCAAACAAAAATACAACATGAAACAACGCACAAAATACAAAACAAATCTACAACATTTTTCTGTTTTTTTTTTTTTTAATACCAATTTTCAACAAGTATTTACCGTAGACACTAATACTAATATACCCTAATGCACAAAAAATTCCTTACCCAAGCCATATCATTTAATAAATATAAAGAAAAACTGTACACAATTCGTCATCACACATATGTATTTCAATACGTGTGATGCGAAAATACCTGTCTAACGGTACTAGAGAGTACCGTTAATTTATTTTTGAGCACGTTTGATCACGTTTTCCTCGATAATCACTTCACCTTAAAACTATTAATTGCACTACACTTACATATATGTACATAAAAAACAACACTTTTGCACCACATATTACAACACACCACATCACATCAAAACTATTGTTTCAATACACTATTACACTGCCTAACAACACAACACATAGTAACACTAATTTAATTAATTTTAACTAATTTAAATGAAATAAAATAAATTTCACTTACGAAGACAGACTAAAACACGTCCATCTCCGCCGTCGTAAACAACATCCCCGTTTCGATAAACATTTAGCGTTTGGGCATTTGTAATCATTTTCAGATGGTTTGAATTTATGCACTATTTTCAAATGTAAAATGTACGAATCAATTTCACTGCAATTATAGTTACAAATTTCACATTTCATTTTTATTGTGTAAACTAAGCTAATAATATATTTAATTAACAATACATTTAAGAATTTAAGTCCAAAATCAAGGACGCAACTTCAACATCTGTTTTATCAGAAAAGGTTTTTAAATCAAAAAAAAAAAAAATGTTGGATAAATAACCAAACCCTGTAACATTCTGTAGAATAGTTTAAATTCAGTACAAAATGAATTTTGAATGCCACTGAAATGCATTCTAGCAAATTTTTAAACACGTAGAATATTTGGTCATAACAAATGGCGTACTTTTAATCTT
The DNA here is from genome assembly GCA_958295665.1 of Tipula vernalis. Classification (NCBI taxonomy): domain Eukaryota; kingdom Metazoa; phylum Arthropoda; class Insecta; order Diptera; family Tipulidae; genus Tipula; species Tipula vernalis. The sequence goes on from OY282558.1 coordinate 415,321,665, forward strand.
GGGATTTTCCCAATACTATACGATGAAAGGCTGTAGATTAAACCTATACTCGTTGCAAATGTCTCGTTTTTTGGTTATTTCCTCTTGTAAACTGGAAACGTCGTTGTTTAACTCCAAAATAAATGAGCAGATCGAGTCTCGGATTGAAATTTTCCAAATTTTTTTATCAGTTTAACGGGCAAGCCGAGCTGAAGGTTTCATTATATAATGTAGTCCTTTAAATACCAACAAACTGAAAGAATCTGGAAATAAAAAAATACAGAAACTTTAGTAATAATTGAATTTTAAACATTTTGTTGAATTTTACCATCAATTTGTTCTATGCTAGTAAGCTTTTCTATAAATATTTTGTCTTTGATGTTTTTTGTCATTATTGGAATGATTTTATTAACAAAAACCTCCCATTTTTTTTTTTAATGCAATGTTCTTTGCGGGGGTACAACATTTGAAATTCAAGGTCAAACTATGAATAAAAAACAATAATGAGTAGAATTAATTTTTTATTACCAAATTATTATGAGATACAAGTCTAAATGCATCTGGATTCCTAAATATTAACCATTCTTCATAAAATGTTTGAATGTTAAAATTTTTTGCTGAGAGTTCCTGTCGGCGCCCACTGAATGTACTTTGAAATTTCATTTCAACCGTGCTCCAAGGAACGTCCATGCACTGCAGCCATTCTTTGTCCTTATAGTACTCCACATCCTTCACATACTCTGGGATGTTGTTGCTAAAGCCGTTGTTTTCGTTTACTTGAAAAAAAATATAGAAATTATGGAATGCCATAATAAATAAATTATAAACTTCTAAATTTTTTGATTCCGATGAGTTTGGTTTAGTTCTCTTTGCCGTACCAAAGTAACCAATTTTGTTCAACTTGGGGGACTCGTTCCGATATTTGTTATATAGTTTCCCGGAAGGCCGTTTTTTTCAACTTTGTGATAATACCAATCCTATAAATCGAAAAAATGAGTTATAGAAAATAAATAAATGTATATTATGCTCGATGTTGGTAGATAATTTTACTTTTTTTTCTCCAACATAAGTGTTTCCGATATCACAAGAAATTTTATCAAAATCGTTATAGTTTAGGGTAATATTTGATGTATAGTGATATTCTAGAATGCTGTCCACTAGAATTTTTCTATGTATGTTATCTAGTTTTGGAGGATTTGTCGAAGTATAGCACTTTCATATTTTCCGTCCTTTATCGGTCTTTAAAAACTTTTTTAAATCCTGTAATAAATTAAGCTATTATATAAACTGCTAAATTTAGTTATATAAATTAAATTACAAAATGTGAAGATGTATTTTCATTAGATGCTAAACAATTTAGTGTGGATGGTGTTGATCTATCACTCTGATCATATTGATTCTCAATCCAACTATTCACAAAACTGCTGCCTGTTTTCGTCGTCGCACTAAGTAGTTCCACCTCGACTTTGTATCCCTAAACAAGAATAATAAAAAATGAATTTAAAACTTCGGAATACGATTGTATTAAATTGGTTATTTACATTTTTTTTCCCGCCAATTAACAATTTTTTTGCGAAGCCTTATTTTATGACATTGATCACTGTAAGATAGGAACATCACATCTAATTCCACTTCTGATATAGCCTCCAAATCCAATAGCTGGTCGTATCCAGCTTCTGTAACATAAAATAGTAAGTAAATGGTTTTCAAAATTATTGTCCTTTTAATAATTGATAATGATTAGAATTACCTATGAATTTGTCACGTAAATAATAAAGGTTCCATTAATACAACAGTTGCTCTACTTCGTTCATCTCGGGTGAATCACTTGGTATATTTAATATTATCAATTGGTCTGTTGTTGAGGAATCAATTCCGTTATTCTGAATAAGTATTACACGGTTATTCTCCAAATCCGTTACTTGATTTTGATCATTTGTAATATTTACATATGTTGTTTGTAATAGAAAATTTAAAATATAGTGAAATTCGTGTGGATAAAATGTATGATGAAATAAATCTCAAATGCCAATGAGCACTTGGAGGTCGAGTAAAGCAAAGAGATTAATTTACCATCTGAGATACTTGCAGCCATTTTATCTTAATTTTTTTTAATACAACACTTGCTATATTAGACTTGAATAATTAAATAACTGACCATAAAAGCTTATCTGAAATAATTTTAAATCTAAAGCAAATACGACAATTAAGGTTTTTTGAAATCGCACTGAATTTATGTTCAAATAGTATTAGCCCCGACCACCCCGACAAGAAACACCTCTAAAACTGCACTACTACTACTACTACTACTACTCACAATACTCTGTGATTTACACTCTAAAAAATTTTTGTTTAATTTTACTTCAATAATTGAATGTAACAGGTTACCTACAATAATTGTAGTAATTTTAAACCTGTTGAATATTAATCAATACTCTTGTTAAAATATAAACAACATTAATAAGATTTTCAACAGAGATTTGTAATAGATTGTTTAATATTTATATGTACTAAATATTAATTTTTAACAATTTTTGTTTACATTTAGGGTAACTTTCAACAATTTGTTTAATTTGATTTATAAAAAAGTTGACATTTAAGTAACCATTTGCTTAATTTTCCTTAAGAAAATGTTTAATTTTATGTATTCAATTTTATTCTATAGCTTAAATTTAAACAACAAAAGTTAATTTTCAACTACGCCATAAGCGCCTCCCGTGAGAAAACGAGCAATCTTCAAGAACATAATAAAAGGCACAAAGTTGATTATTTAATGTTTTTAAAATAATAAATTTATTTAAATAATTCATTTGAAAATCAGTTCCTTTGTTTTAATACAAAATTAATATATGTATACTAAAAAATATAAAATCGCATGTATGTTTTATAAAAAATAAAAATATTTTTTTTATTTATCGCCAGATGAAATATTTGATTTTCTTTATCTGAAAGTTCATCTAGTTTGCGAACTAAATTAAATATTTTGGACATATTGTATAGAGTCTTTTTAGGTCCGCGGGCTTTTGGTGGGTAATATTTAAGAAGATATCGTACTAAAAAATCCATTGTTTGCGATACAGACTTTGGATATTGAATATTGAAAATAAAATAATAGTAAAGGACTTCTATAATCAACTCAAATAAGCTAAATTTGTTGGTACAGCTTATTTCTGTATTTTCAATGAAAATGTAGGCCGTTTGAGAATCTAAACTTGAATCTAAAAAAATAAAAACAAATTAGATATAAGGTTGTATAAATAATATAAAATAGGTTACCGGTTATTGCAATCCAAGGACCAGCTGTCGGAATTGACTGAATAATATCCTCCAATGTGGCGCCCAACTATAAATATTTTTAAAATGTATAAAACTTTAATAAGCAAAAAAAGTATGTAAATAAAGAGTACATTATTCCACGAGCATGTGATGATAGTTATTATTCGTGTGGCTTACTATTATTGTAACTCGTATTTTATTTCATTGGAAGTGTATTTTTATTGATATATTCTGCGCTAGTCGCCAAGACAATGAGTGCCGAATGAAAAGTCGTATAGAATGTAATACTATCTACATAAAGACACATTTCGGTATAGGTGTAGAAAAAAACTTATTTAACTACGTACAGTTTCAATTTCGATTATCGGAATTATCCATTATATTTCATTTTTAAGCAATTTCCTTATTCGAAATAAGAACAACGAATTGCTTAAAAATGTCCGGTTAATTTGAATAGTCGAATAACCGGAAATTAGGAATGGAAACTCCAAACACATCGCTATTGAAGTATATCAACCATCAAACATAACTAAAATCTGATTTACTATATGGCATAGGAGAGATTTATTTCTTTACCTGGTAGTGTCGAAATAGGTACATCGTGTCCTCTTTGAAGTAAGCTGCCGTGGCTCGAATTAAATTAACATCATTAACAACAGATAAAATAGTATTTACAAACTCCAATTTAGATGACAAAAAAAATTGAGTTATTTTCTGTTTTTCGTTTTCATAATTATTCTGTTGTCTAATTTCCTTTACTCCAGTTAATTCCATAAAATGGTTGCGGAGGCAAGTTTTGTTGAAAATGAACGGCCAATTTTCTTTAATGGATTTTATTGATGGATATTCTCCTGATCCATTAAAGAAATGCCTTTGAAGAGCATACGTGTCCATCATGTAGTTCACTATAATTTGGTTATGACTTCCCATATCTTTATTAGAGGAATATAGGTTTAATAAATATTCCTTTTTATGGACACATGTAAGACCCTCCGTTGCTTCAACGACGTCTGGCTGCCAATTTTTTACCGATTCCATCAAAGCATTGGTTTCTCTCCGTTTTTTTATATGTATGTTTTTCACGTCATTTCCTCGGTTTCTGGAGATATTGTTTAAATAATTATTCCGATTTCTCAGCATTGTAACAATAACTTCAGAAAATGAGGAAGTTACAACACCTTCGCTATTCCGCTGCTCAAACGTTCCAGGATATGTTTGTACGATATTCTCCGAAACGGAGCGTAAAATTTTTAGAGGAATATAGTTCGAAAATTGACGAAGATCATCTACAACATAATTAATAAATGCGCTGAGCCTATTGCCTAATTTTTGCTTGTCATGAATTGCTTGTACAATGTCTTTTGGCATTCTGTTCCAGGAAATAATAAAGTTCTGGAAAAGTGTGGCGGTTTCACTTTGGCTTGTTGAAGATGATGATGATTGGGGTATAGATAAAGTTGAAGCGGGAGAAGCTTCAGAACCGCTTGTAGATGTTGCATGAAATTGAATAAGTTCGCTGCTAATAAACTCTGCATTTGTCGTATCATTTGTTCCCGGAATAATCAAAAAAGGTTGGTTTTCTACATATACCTCCGACATTTCAATTTGACCTTGAGAATTATCATGAACGCTTTTTAAGTTTTCATTTGAAACGTGAGTTGGTGACATCCATTTCTCGTCAAATTTTTCTAACATAAAAATCGTATCCTGTTGCTTCGCGTAATATTCAAAAATATCATCTTCTTCTATTTCAGAACCCGATTTTTCCAAAACAATGTTGGTTCCATGGATACCTAGAGAGTTTGCTAAAACGGTCAAATGTTTATATTAATAAAAATAACCGTAATTAAAAAATAACAATTACTAAAAATAATTACCTTTGTTTATAACTTCTGAAATCGATGGAACTGCCAAAAAAGTTTTTCTGATACTTCGGTCACCACAGCATATTTCAAACGGTAATTTTGACATCTTTTGAATTATAAAAATAAATAAAATATAAACGAAAATTAAATTTTTAATGCTTCAGTACGATTAGACATTCCAAATCTTCGTTAAAACTTTTCAATGAAAGTATTATATGGCGAAAAATAACATTTATTGTCTTTCATTAACAAATTCACTGGCTTTTTTAATAATAATTGATCTAAATAGAAACTTTTATAACTCAGTTCTGAGTTAATGTTTTCGTACAATGTAGTATACTGATTATACCAGAAATGTGTGACACGACCGTATAAAACTGCATTATCGTATAAAGAATTTATAAAAATTGCATTAATACTTAAAATTTCTATTTCGCCTTGTTCATTATGTGTTGCAAGTACATTATCGCCTTCTTTGTAAGTCGTATTGAAAATTGAAATCCTTTTTGTTATAAAAATAAATTCGTTGGGGATTTTCACATTAAAAGCATTTTTTGAAAATCTCGTAACATCGTCCGCCACTATGATGGATTTAAATCGATCCCCAGCGATGGTAGTTTGAAATTCTTGATGACTTTTGGCCAGAGAATAAGTTATATTTCTAAAATTCTTAGTTTTTTTTGAGACTTGTTTGAAATACTGATGCTTTTGCTCAAACGCCAAGGTCCATAGTACTCTAATTGGTCCAAGTTTTTGAATTAAATCCGGATAGTGTGTTATGTAATGATGTTTTGGCCGAAGTTTTAACAGTGGAAACGACTCCTTTCTGTGATTAAAATAACTATCGATATAATAGGTTAGCAATGCTAATTGATTTTCGGAAATTTCGGAAGCACAAATTAGTCGACACGTTTCAATCATTGAACAGAAAAATGTCCACACACTATTTGCAAAATTTTCTATCTGACCCATCATTATATGCGGCATTAGAATTAAAATACTCCACACTTCATAAGCTTTTCCAGGAATTTTGTTTTTTTTTAAATCAATTTTAGGAAAAGAAAGTGACAATATAAATTTTTTTCTTAATGCGGCCAAATACCAATTTATATAATCAACACGAACTATATCATTGTTGTGAAAATATTTTAGAATTTCCATTAGGTCGTACGCAATAATACCTTCAAATAAGTCATGCGCAATACATGGTGGTAATCCAGGTGCACATGTGTGGTAATAGTTTAACACATTTAATATAAAATTTTGCTTTATGCCGTTTATAACTACAGATTCCGAAGTTAATAAGTCCTGGACTACTCTATTAAAATTTTCAGGTGTTCTTAGCTCTGGATTGTCCATATTAAAGTTTCGCAACGACGTCCTGTTATATAAACAGTATCTACAAAAATATTCCGAGGTGCTAAAATTTTCGGTAAATCCGCCAATTTGGTGGCTGCCAAGGTTATCTCCCAACATCGCAATAAGTGAACCTGATAATTTATGCAATGAACCTTTTTTGTTTGGATTATTTATTTCTATTCCTTCATTTTCCAAAATTCTCAAATCCTTTATAATAGGTCTAAATATTTCCTCAAAGCCAAAATATTTGACATATTTTTCTTTACATAATAATACGAGCTGAATATTATTAATTTGACTTCTATACTTTTTATGTATATTGCCAAAAGCCAAATATACTCCAACCATTTTATGTTTATTCTGCGATGAACCTAATGGCTTACAAATCTCAAACGCATCTTGAAACAAAATGAGCTCAATTTTCGCTTCACCTTTGGAAAAAAATAAATTTTCTTTATACACTGAACCATCATTGTAATCCAAAAAAACGTTGTTACACTCAGGCTTCATTTCAGTGAACAGCTGATAAAATTGGTTGTCTTTCATCAATGCCTTTATAGTATTCAATATTGAAATATAATAAAAATAGCACGGTTGGTGATAGTTATTTCTTCCTAAATCAATTCTTGTCGGTGGCACGTACTCAGTTCTACTTTCGGTGTATTTAACACGAGTAAAATTATTTTTGAATAATTTAAGTTCCTCTATTTTAGAAAAGTTTTTAATAACTCAGAGAACTTCTTCGCGGTTAATAAAACCATTTGCATCTACTGTATTAGATTCTATTTGTTTTATTAGTTTTTCAGATTGTTTTTTTGAAATAGTAGATAATTCGTCATATAAAAAATTCAATCCTTCTATTGACACTTTATATTTGTATTTAAGGTTATTAAACAGCAAATAAAAGCTATTATTCTCCAAACTCGTTTCTTCAAGAATTTCTTCTGATTTTTCGTCAATAAAATGTAAATTATTATATGCCCCACAGAAAGTTTTCTTACTAGTTTCAAATTTGTTTAGCACTTCTGTCTCGGTATTTTTCGCTTTATGAAATCTAAAGCAATGAACCCGAAAATTTGTCGAATTTTTGAAATACATATTGCAGTCGTGGGATGGGCACCTGATCACTTCTTTTGCCCTTAAATGATTTCTCATGTGACATGCGATTTGAGTAAAATTATTTATTTCATATTCACACAAATTACACTTAAAATTACACTCGTTTAATTTCGAATTTAATTTTATAGAGTCAACCCTTCTTTTTGTGTTTGTTAATGTGGAATGAATTCTATGCCAATGTACTTTATAAGAACCATAATTTGAAAAACGTTGCATACAATATGGCCACAAACAATTAAATTGCACATTTTTCTTCCCACGGTGCATATACACATGCTTATTGTATAGCACTAATGATTTAATTTTGGTTTGACAAATATTACAAACAAAAATCATTTTCCGTATTTTTCACTAACACTACGTTTAACTTTTAATCATCTAACCAAATTTTTCCGATTGCTATATGTAAGCGTCACTGTTCAACGAAGGTTTGGAATGAAATCGCAACATATGTGTGTACTTATATACCAACTGTGATTTGTTTAATATTAACCATTTTGATAACAATACAACACTTTCAATGGATTTTATTAATTAAACAATCATAATATTCAACAAAAATACTTACACTCTTTATAGTTATTAAATAATGATGTCCCTTAATACGAGTACTTTTCACTTGAGTTTAAATTTTAAAATTATTCTAACACAGCTACCACAGTTTGATCCAAACAGAACTACTACGGACGAACATATGAAGAAACTGTTGTAAGAAACTGAATTTTTGATAAAATAATTTTTATAACTGTTAAATATCCAGTTTAGTCTGGATTTTCAATTTTTTGTCTGGATTTTTTGTTGAAAATTACTATAAGATAGTAATTTTAAACTAATGCTGTTGAAAATTAACCTATGTTTAATCTTCTTGAACCTTATTTGGATTTTCAATATTTGTTCAATTTTAAACATTTTTCAAGTTATTTATTAGCAAAAAATGATTAAAATTCAATAAAATGTTAAATATTAATAAAAAAGAATCATTACTACATTTATTCAAAAGAAAATACTTAAATAATTGAAGCAAACTATGTTGAATTTACGTTTAAATTTACTCTAATTTTTTAGAGTGTAACTAAGCAACGTAAATTAACACTAAAATATATTATTTTCACTTATAAAATGTAGTACGCGCGCATTAGTAAATTTATAGAAATAAAATCATTACTATTAAAAATATTAATATCATTTAAAAATAAACTTTAACCATAAACTTATAATTCCACCATCCATTCAAATTATGATAACAATTCCTTAATCTGAGGAAAATGAGCTATATATATATTCTAGTTTCAAAATAGGCAAAAGCAACAATGAAACTGCATTCATTTTTTCGGAAACATTATAGCACCAATAATCAGTTACCGAACTTTAATCTTCGTTTCGCTTTATCAATCGGATTTTAGCTTGGTATAACTAGAAATAATAACTTGTATAGCAAATTTAGAAAATTATTTATAAACCGTGTTTATTTTAATTTAATTCGATCTAAAAACAAAAAAATGCACCATCAATTGGTTTTAAGTCTATGGGTCCTAATTAATTCAATTAGGATCAGTAACCATTTCATTTACTGCAAATACGCATGTCCATGTAGGTAGGTACTATCTTTATTTATTTTCTCGATACCAGTTTCCGATGTACATTCTAAAATTGACTGTTTCAGCACATCAAAGAAAGAGACATCTTCTGACATTTGGCATAGTGGTCGTGAATTAAGAACAACCTCAATTTGTGTCATTAATGTAGTGAGCTATAGCTCTTCAAATGTTAGCGGTGTCGTCCCAGCGACTGTTCTTAGATGCTGTTTTGCTGATTTCACATTAGCTTCCCATAATCCACCAAAGTGTGGTGCGCTGGCAGGATTAAAGTTAAAATGTTTTTCTGATTTGTAAAGATCAAATAATTTGTCAAGTTCACGTTTACTGCCAACAAAATTGCTGCCGTTATCACAAAAAAATTCAACAGGCAACCCTCTTCGGGATACAAATCTGTGTAATGCAGCTATGAACGTCTCGTCGCTGGTCATATCGTTCACGATCTAAATGTGTACCGCCTTATAACAGACATACAAACAAAAAAGGCAATAAATCATTTTTTAGTTTTACAGGGACCTCTGCCAGTTCTTTCTTTTATATCTGTTGGACCTGCGTAATCAACCCGAGCCTTAGGTAGATTGCCCATAAGTTGTTGATTGCTATGTTGTTTGTATTTGAAGCACGTCACGCATTTTGCCACAGCTAATCTAGTCATGTTTCGACACCCTATTATCCAAAATCTCTTCTTGATTAGAGTGCTTAGTAGTGTGGCTCCTGGATGCAAATGCTTAGTGTGATAATTAATACGTGATGATGTATTGGCTCTATACGTGATTCTTTGGTAGTATTATCGGATGTTTCGTATCAAAACTGCAGCTTGCTTCTTGAATTCTACCACCAGCTCTTTATATTCCGTTCTCATCTACAAATGGTGTTAAGCTTGACAGATTGCTTCGAGCTGGTAATTGCCTATTTTTTTCAGACTTATTATCTCGTCTAAAAATAATTCTTCTTGTGCCCATCGAATATACAAATTTTCGGCAAGAATTAATTCGTCAAGTGTTATTGATGTTTCTGGATCCGGTGATGATTGTTTCTCTTCTTCAGCTCGTTTTCGTATTCTTATTTTGATTAACGAAATAAATTTATAGACATAACTACGTATCCGATAAATTTTCTGCAATGATGAAACATTTTCGAATAACGTAGCACAAATATCAATTTAAACATGCGAGAATGAAAGCAGTCGTAATTCTTCTTCCGCTCGTCGATTTTTCCCCAACCAATTAGGACCATTCCACCGTAGTTCAATTTGTATTAAATTAGAAGGAACTACTCCACGAGATCCTAGGTCAGCTGGATTTTATCTCGATGGCACATACATCCAGTGTTTTCTTGGAATTGTCTCTATTATTTCTGAAACCCGATTAGCCACAAAACATTTCCATTTTCTAGGATTGATTGCCAAAGATCGTTGAATGTATTTCATTAACCGAAACGACAAAACTGCACCACATAATTCTAGCCTAGGTAATGAAACTTGCTTGATTGGAGCAATTTTGGTTTTTACAGCCATTAATCAAGTAGTAAAGATTTCCATTTTTTCTTGGATTTTTTCTTGGTCTTGGAATTGAAATCTGCGCTAGCTCTGGTAAATATGATCGAAGTTTGACCCATTTTTCCTGCATGTCCTTTGGGAGTTCGTCATCCCAATCAATTGTTTGAAGCCATAATTGTTGAAATAACAACTTAATTGAAATCGTTTTTGGCGAAATCCATCCAAGCGGGTCAAATATTCACGACGCCTCTGATAGCAATGGCCTTTTTTGTGCATTTAATATTTAGATTTTGGTAATTTCGTAGTTGTGCTGGTTTCTTTACATACAGGGTGATGAGGTAGGTATACATATTTGCTAATTCATTGGTTGGAATGAGCTCTATATTGCCAAGATTAAAATACTCTTTCATAAAATGTTCATGTTTTCCCACAAACATCTGATTTTTGTGGAATTTCCGCTTTTAAGCGTTTGGCCGCGCAATATAACGAAGCATCAAGAATATCTGTAGATTTTTTGAACGGTAATCGAACTATGTAACGGTCATTGCAATCTCTTGTTGTTGCAAAATCTTTGTAAAAGCTGCAGCTCTAGGTCATTATTAGCAACAGATATATATGAAAGCTGGTAATATGGTTATCAATATTTTCCTGAAAGTGCCAAATCAAATCTTGTGTTTTGTGCAAACAAGTGAGTTTCAGAAATACGTCGTTCCAAGAATGATGTCGATTTCTTAAGGAATAATTTATAAAATAATTTTATAACCCGCTCGCTTTGCACCAAGACCATTCACAATTACAGAAGCTCGTACTCTCTTAAGACCAATTCTATGAACACAGCTTTCACTTATTAACGATGATTGTGAACCACTATCCAATAATGCTCGAATTACAGCCTATGAACCGTTGGTAACCGACACTTTAACTGAAACTCTTGACAATATTGCTTGTAATGGACTAAACGTAGTACCAGTGTTGGAACACGACATGCGATTTGTAGCATTGAAATTTGAGTACGAATTCGAAATTTCTGAACTTTGTTCGCGTCTTGGGTAAAAGTTGTTTCCTGTCCGATTATTTTCACTGTTAATTGAAGAAATATTGTCAGTGTTGATTGTTGAAGTCGTTGTCTTGTTAATTGACGATTGTTGAGCTGTAGTGGTATATGTAACCATGGGTTAAGAACCTTCGATTTGATGTAGAGTAGACGGATTTTCGTTGATATGGAGAAGGGAATTGTGGTCGCCTCCACAATGGTAACATGTAAGCTTTATTCCGCATGACTCAATACTGTGAGTTGAACTCATACATCTTTGACATAGCTATTTCTAGTGCCCAAAATTTTTTCGAGGTACTTTCTACAGTGGTTGATGTAAGTATTTTAGCAGTTAAATTTTGACGTACCTGAATAGATCGTTTGTAAGAAACTCTAATAGGTAGGTGACACTTGGACAATCAATATCATTGGAATGCTGTGCCCATAACTGCTGCGTCTCGGTATCCACCTTTTTAAGCACCAAATTAGTTAGCCATGTTTCTCGAGTCTTACATTGCTAACCAAGTGCCTTAAGCCCTCTAAGTACTTCATCTGAGACGTCACATATTGATCGTAGCACTTTAACTGAGCCGGACATATCAGATGGCTGACTTAAAAATAACTCAATCATTTATTTTGCTGTGTGTTTCTTTTTATCGTACCGTTTCACAAGTGTGTACCGAATTTGCTTAGTAAAAAGTCGATATTGTAGTTGTTTTATGTCAAGAGGTGAATTGCATTGATATTATTTATTAATAGCTATTCCTGAAAATAATTCAGTCAAGTTTCCCGTGAGAAGTCTGGAAAATCTGATTTTTTCTTGCGATGTAGCTTTGTGATTTCTTCGCGCTTCTATGCAATCCATCTCCAGATATAACAATCTACGGGTACATATTTTTGTTTCGGCTGGGATAACACAATATGCATGCCACTGACTGTATGAAATCCTTCCTTATTACCCCACCCAAAGTGTAAGTAAGAATGTTGCATAAGTGTTACTAATAAGGAAAATCGAATCTTACGGTTTAAGGTATCGTACTGATATTACCTCCAGAAACGACTAGCTGAGTGAATAGACGTTGAACCCTGAAATTTTGAACTTCTTAGGGTTCGTGGTGGTGCGTTCTATATGAGAAATTGAATATGAACCTCTAATATCATCTCCCAGACTATTGCAGCGTTTTCATTCTCTACAGGATATTTGCATTTTTACGGACACTCAGGCCGCTATTAAAACGCTACGATCCCATTTCCTTATTTTAAAGGTAGTCAATCCACTTAACGAGGGTGCCGTGTCACCTCAGTGTTGCTGTGAATAAAAATGCGAATAAACTCGTACGTCAGGATACAAATTGCCTCACTTTACCAAAGTAGGGTAAATGTTGAAATTCCGCTTGGTACATGTAAACTCTTTGTAAAGCAGATGGAAATTTCTGGGAGCTCCTCTTCGCAATGAGCTGGTGACTTCAATTATATGGACTTTAGGTGTATTAAACGCTTCGTTGTAAGGTCTGGTTGGTTCGATGAGCAGAGTTAAGGAAACTTGTATGTGGTACGGCTACGGACCATTTTTTGTGTCTAGAAACATTAGATGGAGAATGTTTCTACCGACGCCATTCTAACCATTTGGCCCTAGGGCTCTAAAAATTTTAGGACACGAGAATTTTTTTTTACTTTCCTATACGTACACACTAAATCAGAGACCGTTTCTGGAAAATATCTGTACGAGTATATTTGCATTTGGATGTCTCGATGTTCTATAACTCAAACAATCGTTGCAATGGTCAGTTATTGTTAACTTCCAGACCAACTACAGTATACGAAATGTTCACTAAATTTCTCCAAAAAGCGTATGAATAGCTAAGCGATCAAAAAATGTCGGGAACAGTGCCGGCTTGGAACTACGGCTCGACTTAAAGCTCCAAAATTTGTTGGGCTGAGCAAAAAACATCAAAAATCCTTGATGTCATGCTGTACAAAATGTAGCTGCGGCAAATATCAACAACTTTTCATCAGGACGAGGAGCACGACTACTTACAATATTTGAATGGGCTACTTCGAGGAGAAGCTGCTAGTCATGTATTCAGCGCCTTGGAATTCCACGATACAATGGGAGAATTTCTGTGAAAGGAATTGGGCAAGGTGAATCAGGTACACAAAAACGGGTTGCTACCGTGCACATCCAGCCAAAGTCGGGTTCAACTTTAACAATAAAAGTGTTTATAATGAAGCGGATAACCAAGCTCCCACTTATCGGCATTAGTGCTGCAAATCTGGATACTTGAGAAAATGTACCAGATCTACTAATTGGAATCGATTATTTTTTCAACATTTTGGTTGATGGACAAATTAGACTGAATCTCAATGAACCGGTTCTACAAAACACCATTTTTGGATGGATCGTGGTAGGCACTATCAGCGATAATACGACAAATGCAGAAGCAACCCTACATGGATTCAGGAACAACTTAACCGAAAGCAATATTGATGAAACCTTGAAACAATTACAGCCAAAACCATCGAGACGGGAGGAGATACACAAGACGAAACACAAAAATTGAAAACTTCGATAAAAACCACGTTATCTAACTACGGCTTTAATTTGCGAAAGTGGGTATCTAATTCTAATGACATTTTGCAAGACATTCCACTTGGAGATAGAGAACATCATTTGAAAGCAGTCGAAGATTCAACCATTGACAAGGCAGTGAAGGTGTTAGCACTGCAGTAGGATCCAAGGGAAAACACTTTTAAATTTCGGGTCGAGATATTGCTGAATTCAAGGTCTACAAAACGAATTATACTTTCTGAAGCCAGTAAAATCTTTGACCCACTCGGTTGGATCGCTCTAATCAACATCAAAATTAAAATCTTTATTTAAAGACCCTGGATTTTAAACTTTAATTGGGATGCTCATCTACCAGAGAAAGAAGCCACAGAGTGGGAACAACTGCGGCTTATACTACCAAAAATAGAACGTTATGTTCAAACGATAAAATCATCAAAAGATGAACTATACATGGATTTTGCGACGCTGCCAGCCAACTTGCTTATGCCGCAGTAGTTTACTACAAGGTATAAGGTGACCACGGAAGACGGAAAAACTTACAGTCACTTAATTACATCAAAAAACAAAAGTGGTCCCTATAAAGCAACAAAGCCTTCCGCACCTAGAACTCTGTGGTCAAAAGAAAATATAACCTCAATATTCAAGAAGTTTTCTTATGGATAGATTCAACCATCGTACTTGATTGGCTTACATCCCATCCTCGCCGCTGACCAACATTTGTTGCCAATCGCACCTCTAAAATACTGACGTCATTTAGTCGAGCACATTGGCGACATGTACCATCACCACAAAATTCAGCCGATAGTGCCTCGAGAGGGCTTGTTCTAGACGAACTTAGAGAGAATGCCCTATGGTGGAACGGACCTGAATTGTTAAATAAACCAGAAAAATTTTGACCACCGCAACAAAGGGATTAAGCCAACTTTTATTCTCTAATCGAAAATAGAATCCTTAAGTCAACCGTCAAGTATGATATCTTCGAAAACTTAATCTCGCTCATATGTACGGCTGTATATTTCAGCGGAGTATATGACGCATAGGATTTAATGGCCAGTGAAAATAATCGTAAATAATGGAAATTTCATTAAAATATGTGGACGTCCTCCTTGCGACTGTGAACCTGGTTTTACCGGTGCACATTGTGAAATACAAATGAACGACTGTCAAAGTTCTTCATTCGAATGTGTCAGTCCGGCGGTCGAGTTTCAATGCAAATGTGAATCCGGGTTTATTGAACGCCGCTGTAACCTGTGGCCAAATGATTATCTGATATGTAGCGAAATTGCGTCCAATATTGATATCCACGACTATTGATCGTCAAAAAATGCTTTCATTTGCGTATGCTCGAAAGGGTTAAAAAATTTTACTGTAACGAAATTATGGGTTGTGTATATCAAAAATTTTGCGACAGTGGAGCGATGATCCGAATGTCCGAAACTATCACCGAAACATGAAATTGACGTAGAAAAGTTTACGAAATATTAGAGTGATTGTCCGCCATTTTTTTTTTTTTTTACTTTCTGCCAAATATTAATTCGACCCGATTACATCCTCAACAAAATCTTCATGAAATTTAATTTTGTGTTTGGCTTCAGACGCCCGGCTCGTTTAATTATGACGCAATTTTGTCGTATGGATCTGGACAAACTGAACATGTGACAAACTGCATGACACAGGATTTAACTTAAGCACTATTTCGCTTATTCAGGCTAATGGAAGTATTACAATTGGGCAGGAATTAAACGGTATTGGTACAAGCTTTAGTGAAACCAAGGCATTTGTAGGTAAAATCATGTACCGTAATATCCGGAACCATATCCTAATGGACCAAATGAGACAAGAATACTTTATGACATGTGCACCGCATCTCGGTAGTTTGGTACCATAGACCGAGTCAGTGTTTCCGGATGTCAAAATGGCAGCCACCGGTGCCAAATTATCAGCCAATTACGTGTTGCATTGTTTATTCGTTAATGAATGGATTAACGAAACGCATACGTACCGTAAAAGATGAGGAAATTGTTTACCCGTATTATGATGGCTATTATGATTTGATTAGAGGGACAAACCGATAGTGCCTGGCTAATGGAACTTGGTTCCAAAGTACACCACAATGTGTCAGAGAAGCATTTTGTTATAAGCTTAATGTAAACAGCAGAGAGATAATTTACGCGACAGACAGTGGGCCATTAAACCCCGTCGGAATTATAGCAGAAATTCACTGCCTAAATCCTATGCTATAAAGATCAGCTGAGGATCATCACAACAACTACCCCGACGTAAATCTTATATTCTGGAGACTAATTCTATCGAAAGTAGAAGCCATGAATACTAAGTGCAATCGATATCGGTTTCTTTCAAAATTGTGGAGCGACAAAAGTCGAAAACTACTCCTATTTTGTAAGAATTTGTTGAAAATTTCAACAGTAAAAATTTAAGCGACCCTACCGGCTTTAACGCACCCAACAAATTTAAAAGTTGTAAAATAGTATGGCATTTAAACAATATTAGGCTGCACCAATCAAATTAAGTAGGTCAGCAGTGCGAGGTTTAATAACAGAATAAATTCGAGATATCTGGGGCACATTGTCATAGCTTTGACCTCTGAACTTTTTAATATCAGTATTTGTGCTTTATCCAATATTTGGGTTCTCATATTTTTCGCTCCAAGACCAGGTAGAAATAATTGTCCCACATGACAAATATCTGGTGAAGTTCTTTGCTTTTCGAGTTTCCATTAATATGTTTAACTCCAATTTGCTTGATATTAATTGAACGACCGAATGGAGACTTCTAAAAACTCAATGCAAGAGCACGATTAATAGCATGCTGTTAATCGTCTCGCAATTTATCTTCCTATTGTTATGTACTTTGATTACTTCCCAAAAGATTTCAACACGACCACTTTATTTATGACAATTTATTTATTGTATATTGGAAGTCTGTACTTGTTGACTGACTGCCCAAAGATCATCATGCTTTTTGTTATAACATTATTCATTATTTTATATTACAATACAATTATTTAAATATCTCTTAAATTAGGGGTTTCCAATATTTTATTATACCTAATACATTTCAACTTTCCCCGTTTTTAAATAGATTGTTACTTACAATTAATTTCAATTAGCTATAATTTTATTTATACATCAAACTTTGTGGACTTCTTCTTTCTCGGCCTGATCTTCTTATTGTAATTGCCGAATCACTTAACGATCGCCTTTTGCTATGCTGTTCGGGTACTGACACATGAGACTCCGTCTCATTCTCCTTAGTATTTTTGTAATGGCTTGTATCAATAATTGGGTTTCCAGGGTGATATTTGTCCTGTAGTGTAGACAGCCGTAGTTTATTTTGATGACAAAACCTGGTGGAGTTAGTTAACTGTATGATGTAGGTTACCGCACTAACTTTCTTTACAACGCGTGCCGGTATCCATTTTAGATAATTACCAAATTCGCTTAAGAACATTACTTTCTCTCCTTTTTTAAAATTTTTATAATATGCTTTACCTAACTTATAATTCAACGTATTATTATTTTTACAATTTTGTGATTTTTTCTTATTTTTACAATTTAAATCAAAACTACAACTTTTTTCCTGTGAAGTAAATCAATTAATATTCGTGGTTTAAATGCAAAAATTAATTCCGACGGACTTTTAGATGTAGGTACTCATGGATGGTGTATTACGATGATGCAATAAAAATTTGTCAATACTTTGTTCGATAGTTAAATTTTTCAATTCTGGATCCAACAATGTTTTGTACAATACCTTTTTAACTGACTGTACATTACGTTCGGCGAGACCATTCGATTGCGGATTATAAGGAAGAGACTTTAATAAACAGATGGTATGTTTTCTTGCAAAATCTGTAAATTCCCTTGAACCAAATGGAGGACCATTGTCAGAAACAATTGTATTTGGTAAACCAAAAATCGAAAATAATTTTACCAATTTATCAATTAAACTAGTTGTGTTTGTTTTACTCATCATTATTACATCTAAATATTTGCTATACGCGTCTATGATCAGTAAAAGGGTATACTTCTGAAACTGCAAAAAATCTATATGTATTCTTTCAAATGGATAGCTGGCTTCCGGCCAAGAGCTTTCTATGACTTCTTTTTTTCTGTTTTGCGTTTGTTGGCATACTACACATTCACTTACTAATTTCTCTAAATCCTTATCAATTCCTAGCCACCACACATATAATCTTGCCACCATTTTCATTTTCACGATGCCTAAATGATTCTCATGTAACAACTTCAACAACACTTCATCTTTTAGAGACTTTGGAATTATTACTTTACTCATATACAACAGACAATTATTTTCACAAGATAGGTATAATCTTTTTCCGTAATATTCTTTAACTTCACTAGGTATCTCCGTGATTCTATTTGGCCAACTATATTTCACAAAATCATAAACTTGACTGAATATTTTATCAGTTTTCGTTGCCTCCTCTATTTTCTCGAAGTTAATAGGAATTTTATCGGAAAAATTTAAATAATTTAATCAATCTACTTTTATATTTGTTGATAGCTGATTGGGTAAACGCAATAAAGCGTTAACATTTCCCATTTTGTTACCAGGTCAATATTCAATTTGATAATCATACATTGACAATATGACTGCCCTTCTCTGCAATCTTGCTGCTGCTACTGATGGTGTAGATTTTTTCTTGGATTGAATATTTCCCTTAATGCTTGGTGGTCACTATATATTTTGAATGGTAATCCAAAAATATTTGCTAAACTAGCAAATATGTCATCAATCCTTGGAATTGGATAATGCTCAGACTTTAAGAACTTATTTATGGTCACTTTAAAATCGACACAAATGCGAACAGATTTATTAGGTTACACTACCTCTTTTTTAATAACCGTTCTAGTTCTTTTTCGACTTCTACTCTAATCTCAAATGGTACTGAATAGGCACAATGGAATATAGGCTTGACTTCCTCTTCCAATAAAATCTCTACGCTATAATTCTCAATCGGATGGTAATACTCGGGATTAGGTATAATATTTGGATATTGCAAAAAAATATTTTTATTTAAATGGTTCGTAATTGTATTTACCGTTTGTGTCCGAAAGCTTGACTCCTCAAAAAATTGTTTCCATTCCGGTTTTAAAACATTCAACCAAGACCGTCCAATTAATGGATTAAAATCTTTTATTGCATCTATCACAACCAATTCCAGTTTGTACTTCTCATCAATATACTCGTCCGTTACGTTTATTTTCCCAAGAATTTTAATTGATTCACCTGTAACAGTAGTAAATTTATTATTATAATCTTGAATTTCTAAATGACTAAATGATTTCTGGTACTTATCTATTGAAATTACGGTAACACATGCGCCAGTATCAACTTCCATTGCCATGAGTTTACCTTCTATACTTAACTGCATTATGCATGGCTGATCAACTTGTTTGACTGCATTAATAATTTTTACTTTGTTTCTGCAAACAACTGCTGTATGTCCGTACCGATTACACTGGAAACACCTCCATTGTTTAGCTGGACATTGATGTGGATTATGATTCTTTACTCCACATCTTGAACATAGATGCTTAGTATACGATTTTCCTTTATAACTATGACTCGAACTGCGACTTGAATTTGGACTTGGACTTCTGTTCCTAATGTTTGACTGACCTTGACTTCTAGACTGACTTCTACTACGTTGATAGTTTATTGGTTTACTAACCTTTGACTGACTTTGGCTATAACTGTTGATCGACAATTGTGATTGTGACGACTTATGAATGGCTTTTGTCTCCTTTGCCGACATCTCCATATTTAGTGCTAACTCACAATACGTCGAAAAAGTTTCATCTGCTCTACTTAATAACTCTTGTTAAATTGAACTCGACTTTAAACCCACTATAAATTTATCGGATAGTGCATCATCCAAATAATTTCCATATTTGCAGGATTGCGCTAAACTTTTTAGCTTGACTATGAAACTGGTAATTGTTTCACCATCTTCTTGTACCGCTTGCATGAACTTGAACCGTTCGACACGTTTATTAATTTTCGGTGCAAAATGAGCCGTTAACATTTGGACAATTTCACCATATTTTAATTCCTTTGGGGACTTAGGAATTGAAAGCGACTTCATAATGGTATATATTTCCGGTCCAGCAAGAATTATAAAATACTCCGTTATTTGGTTGACCTTCAAGAAATTCGCCATGCGCTCCTCGTAGTCGACAAAATTTCCGTAATCAACAACAAATTACTCCATCGTTCCGATCATCGCGATATTTTCCTCAATTACTTGTTTTACCGTGGCTTTGTCTGGATCAAAATCGACACTTTTGTTTTCACTTCCACTTAACGTATTTGCAGTTACTTCACTGCCGCGTTTTTTTATAATTACTGTTAATTTATTATCACCCATACACGTTACGCGTATTTATTGTGTAATACACTATAATTTGTATCCACTCTATAACATTCACACGCGATACTATGTACTCCGGTATATCGTTTCTGTACGCACTTATTAACAATAATTTTTTCTTTACCTCGTCGCCAAATTTGTTATGTACTTTGATTACTTCTCAAATGATTTCAACACGACCACTTTATTTATGACAATTTATTTATTGTATATTGGAAGTCTGTACTTGTTGACTGACTGCCCAAAGATCATCATGGTTTTTGTTATAACATTATTCATTATTTTATATTACAATACAAGTATTTAAATATCTCTTAAATTAGGGGTTTCCAATATTTTATTATAATTCATCTCACCTATGAGGTCCAATTAATAGTTTAAATTTGTAGTTAATCGTTGATTTAGATTAAAGTGCACAGTAGGGTCCCTCCCAAGAACTTAAATAGTGAGTTTTAAGACCTTCGAAGGCTCCGACATTAAGTATGCTTCACCAATTATGTGAAATCATTGCTACAAGTCATGCTAACACAACTTCAATTTTACTTCAACACAACCCCTCCCCTTAAGACATCTCAGCCTTCTACTTAACTTCAAACTCTTTCTCCTTAACGCCAACTCAATCCTAAAATCTAATCGATTCGAAAAACTTCATGCTTATAACTCAACTGAAATCCATTCAATCTAGCGTCGAACTAAGCCTTAAACTAGACCTCATCCAATTAATTCCTAACCAAACCCTTCACTCAACCAAAACTGAACTTCAACTCAAACCCTATTGAGCCCCAAATCAACCTCCCAAATCAACCCCAAACTCAATAAATAAACCATGCAGGTACCCGGTCCTCTTAACGTACAAGTTCCAAAATATTTTCAATTCTACGCCTTGACCATCCATTGGCATTGGTTCTTGCAGACCAGACCATCTTTCAGGAAAGATATTTAACGGACCCAAAAGTAAATTTGCTGAAACGCCGACGGTGTTATTTATTCCTCGTAATGCAATGCAATCTTTAAAATAGAGGAAAAGTTTTAGAAGACAATTATTGCTATTCTGTACACTTGTCCGTCAAAATCGATTTAATGAATAGTAGAAAAGCTAATCAAGCGCTAAAACCGTTCAACGTCGTCTCATACAAGATACACCATATCACCTTTCAAAATACCAAACAATTTTATAATATCTAATTAAATATTTACTTATAACATTTCTTAACTTTAACTAAATCTTTTAAGTTTTAAACTATATGTATAGTACTCGTTGTACACATTTTTTTATTATGAGTAATTGTTATGTAATTGAATTTTCATGTAAAATTTATAATAAACTTAACAGGCAACAACCACAAAATGTTAAATACACACAATTTAATCGTTCGTTAACTATGTTTAAACGAGGTATAAGCAGCGCATATAACATTCGAATAATCAAATTATCTCATTATCAAATTAAAATTTTCTTGTACGATTTTCTTAATAAAACGCTGTACCATATAATAAGAATAAGAAGAAGAAGAAGAAAAAGAAGTCGAAGAGGAGGAAGAAGAAAATGTATAGCGCAATAATATAAGATTCGAATAAAATTAATTTTTATTATTTTACGTTTCACAAAAATTGTTGTAGGTTTTGTTATTTGTCTGAGTGTATGTCTCTCTCTCTCTCTCTCTCTTTTTCTTCTTATTAATAAATTTATTTAAAAACTTAATGTCTTATTACATTAATTGTAAATTATTGTTGACATTATCTCTTACTGGAAACACTATGTACTCTAAAGTAATAGGTCAAATTGTGATTAATGCTAAATTAAATTACAAAATTATGTTTTGTTTCTGCGCACGCTGGTTTTTATACTCAATATGTGGTTTTCTTTAACGAATTGGTTACCAGTGTGTTGTCTTATTTGTGTATACAACAAAGATTACACTTTTTGATAAAATTGAAAAGAAGTGTCGTTGAAGTCATATTATATTTTGCGTCGGTGTGAAGTTTTTCACGCAAAGTGTAGCTATACACAAATTAACGAAAAGTGTAAGTATATTTTGAAAAAGTGTAGGTATACATAAAAAAGTGTAAACACTTTTCTATTTATACCGACACTTTTTCCGTACACTAACACTTTTCGTTAATTTGTGTAGCTACACTTTGCGTGAAAAATTTCAAGCTGGTATATAATGTCTCGAATGGAATATATTAATGTATGATTAAGTCCTAAGTGTCAGTCACTTTAAAACTCAAATACAATTGTTATTTGTAAATATCATGCTATGTTTTACGTTTACATAAAGATGAGCTTACACAACCTGCAAATGTAGAACTTTTACACAGACAAAAAGCAATGTTACGATTTGATCCAAACGACAGCAGTTGCATTGTGTAAAATAAATTATGAAAAAATTTACAATTACGTAAATTAAGTTGCAACCAACTATCTCGGACCCCTTACTCGTCACTAGAAGCGAATGCATTTGAAATACACCAAACAAAAAGAAAATATAAAATGTAAATTGCTTATATGGTATTTGATCACCAGTTTCATCGTAATCGCGGATTTTGAGGGCAAGATTATCAGGTGAAGAGTATCATAAAGTGCAACAGCTCTTGCGCTTTGGGCCACCTACTCGGACCAATCCTCTATCGTTCAGAAATGGATTTCATATTTTAATATTTCGGCCTCTGCATCTCGCCACTCATAGCTCACGGTAATTCTCGAAGATGCTTTTGACTTACTAAAGTACCTCACAATAAAATTTCGAATTATTCTCAGAATGTTGATGATCTTATCGTTACTTGAGTATTTGGATATTAATTCTTCTATGACTGATTGCGATGTATCGGGACAGGTAGCGACCATAACCTGCAATTTTTCTCAACGTTCTAGATTGCTCGTTTCTGGTTACTGGAAACCTGGCCAATATTCGGGTTCTGCGCTAACAAAAATTCAGGTCCACTCCACCATAGCAGATGATTTACTAATTGATTTGGGCTTAATCCCCGTGCTGCACAATCTGCCGGATTGAGCTTGAATGTGTCGTGTCCCCATTTGTCTCGTTTATTTCGAGTCGTGGCAGTGAAATATTTTTTATTGGTGCAACTTTCGTCTTTGCTGCTATCAATGCGGTGACAGTTTGCCCATTGTAAACGGTGCGAAGGTAGACTGACATTCTGTTTGATTCATGCACAGCCATCGGGGTATCTTCAAAATTGACATGTCGGAGATTTCATCTCGAATTTTCAGCCATTGGTCTCGAACTTTTGTGGTAGTTCGTCATCCCATCCCAACTCCAATAACCACAACATTTGAAAAAATAATTTAATTTTGACGACGAACGATGCTAACAGCTCCAGTGGATCGAGGATTCGACTATTTTATCTTTCATTGTGACGTGGTAAATGACTGTATCGCTCATTGGTTGCCATTATAACCCCCATACCTTGACTTCGTGTTGATCTTCAGATATGGGTTTTGGCGTTTGAAAGGACTTTGGGAGAATTGGAAGACCATTTACGGAGATTAAACCCGGATTGGGTCATTAACTGGGAAATATGCTGAGCCAATTGAATTGCTTCAGGTCCGTCACTTACCCGGTTAGCAAATCATCGATGTAAATGTCCCTCAGTAAGGTTTGAGAAGCCTTGGAATATCGATTAGCATTATCGACAGCAATTTGTTTTATGATCCTAGTTGCCAAATATGGTGCCGAAGACATACCGTAAGTTAATGTCTTCCATTCATAATGTTTGATGGCTTCTTTTGGAGTTTTGCGCCTTACTATACTTTGATAACAATAATCGTTAAGGTGAATTCAAATTTGGCAATACATCTTTTCCACATCTGCAGTGAAAACTTTTGCAAGTCAGGTTTTGCATGGTTGATCCGGTTAACAAATTGTCGTTCAATGAAAACCCTAATGATGTTTTGGCGGACGCGCCGAATACCACGCGTAACTTTGTGGTGATGGATGTTGTCCTTCACAACTGCATGGCGCGGCAGATAAACAAATTCAAACGGTTTTTATGGTGATTCTACCTATAGCATGTAACCGAGGTTGCTATATTCCTCCATGAATTCGACATATTGTTTGTGTAATGTTGGATTTCTATAAAGTTTCTTCTCTACAGCGTACAATCGTTTGACTGACATCTTTTGGGTTTGAACGGCAATTTCACTATGAAATGGTTATCTGTAAATCGGATCTTCAGGTAATAATGATGCACTGTTAAACACCTCTTCACACTCCCAGAATTTTCTTAGGTGTTACTCTAGAATGCTGTTATCCACCAAAGTATTGCATTGATTGGATTCGTCGCTATGTATCCAATTCCCAGTAACAATCCAGCCGAAATGAGTGTTGTGAGCGTAAATCACTCGCGGTTTTAAGATTTCGAAAAACTTGTCGGCCTCAATAAGTAAATCGAGTTTAGTTGTCCATTTTATGCATGTGTCAGCCAATGGCTTTGATGGAATACAAAGTCGTATTCTTTAATTGAATGGTACAACATGGGCAGCAAATTTCGGTTGCGAATGTAGATTTAAAGTGAGATGATACAGTAATCTGAACTATCCCATGATCAGCTTTTGGTTAGCGAGGCATTGAATGGAGATTCTTCCATGTCTACGGTTTAGACCCAACTTTTGGACGAGAGCTTCAGTTATGAACGAACTCTGTGAACCAGAGTCGAGTAAAACTCTACATAACTGATGCTGGCCGCCATTTCCGTGAACACATACTGTAGCGGTAGGTAACACTGCTGGTTGATGGATTGAATTACTACATGATGAAATCAATGGTTGAGAGGTTGCTGATGGCGGATAATTGTTTGTTAGGAAATTTTGCGAAGATCTCGGATGATTGGTATATGGGCGAAACAGTTCAAAACGCAAAATGTTCATAGGCCTTCGAAAGTATTGGCTCAGAAAGGCCGTAAGTTAGTTTCTGCTATTACAAGTGGAGGAAGAGGGAAAACCGTGACAGTCTTTGTTGTGCCAATGCGACTGGTCAAATGGTTCTACCAATTTTTATATTTCCGAGGAAAAATATTAAAATTTCATTGACAGACGATGCTATTACCGGCACGCTTCAATGTGTATTCGACAACGGTTGAATCAGAAAAAGGTACTTCCTCGAATTCCTCAAACACCTTGTAAAAATGTCCGTTGTTCCAACGAGAGGAAGGTTCTCAAAATCTTAGATGGACACACAACCCATACCAAAAATTAAGAAGCCATTTCATATGCTTGTAAAAATGGCATCATATTATTGTCACTGCCACCACATACCATACAGAGGCTACAACCTTTAGATGTCAGTTTTATTCGGCCGTTCAAGGCACCTTATGACAAGGCTTGTCAGTTATGGATGAGAAATCATTTGGCGATTGAAAAGGCTGCCACTCCTGGCAACATGGAATTTGGCCTTTTATCCCAGAAATTATTAAAGATTCCGAATATACCGTTAACATTTAGATTTCAAATAATTATGAATGTGCCGAAACAAAAAAAGCTGATGAGCAGTCCATCAATAATTTCGTTGTGATCAACCACTCAACATTGCCTAACATTGCTGAACTAACTGACATTACCAGTCACAACCCACCAACAGAAAAGATGGTAACTATTGATCTAGAAAATGTGGAGTTAATATTTGATGACCAAGTAACGATGGTGATTCCAAATGATGTAATATTATTTAAATGAAAATTCGCGGTCAAGTCGTGACCTCTAAACCATCTTCGATTGACCCAATATTTTTTCTGTTTAAGTTTTTAGCATAACCTCACATTTCTAGGGAGTGTCCCTTTAGATAGCTCTACATTTTTTCCCCCATACAAACAAGGACCACCCTAATGTACAATGTATGTGTATGATATTTAAACAAATTCACACGACACAGCGCATAAATCACGGAGCAGGTAAAGAATTCGGGAGGCAAACGCGTCTAAATAGTGTCTAAATTAATTCCAAGGTACTTAAAAGATTCCACTAACTATATATGTATATATTCAAACAATCTGTACGACAACTAACGGAAATACATTTAGAGGCACTATGATATATTACTTAGGGGTGATTAGCTGAAGCGCAACCAGCGACTTTGAACCACATAAAATTTGTTTTTTCACTTAATATAAGTAAATGCTTATCAAACCATTTATGTAAGATTTTAAGTTCAGAATTAATCATACAAATCATAAAACTAAATTATCAGCAAGTCCAGTACTGTCACCATTCAATTTAAGTTTCAAAATAGAATTAGTATAAGGAATAGCACAGGACGTAGCACTGATCTTTGAGGAACCCCGATATACACAGTTCTATTTATGAAAAATATATAAAAAATCCAACATAGACGATCCAAGAATAACTGGTTGGAGCGCAATAGGTTTATAGTTACTCTTATCACTATGGTCACCACTTTTAAAAATAGAAACAAAAATAGGAGATTTGAGCCTTTTAGTTACTAATCTCTGGCTCAAAGAAAAAATTGAAAGTATGAGCAAGAACATGACTAGCTAATTTAGAAAGAGCTTTTAAAATATACGAGTAACTACTAATTCCTTCATTATTTAAAAACACTTAAGGTTCCAGGGATTCAATAGTAGAAAATAATTCACTACTAGAGGAGGTCGTAATTTGTTTGTATGCTATTCGAGGGCAAATATAATCTTAACTTGTCAGCAATTTAAGTTAAACTCATTACATATACATTGTAAGAAGAGCACCTCTATTGGATGAAATATTACTAATCGAAAATATTTTTTTTTTTGTCAAAATTTCATGAACATGACGTTCCAATTTTTATTACGTCACCTCCACACTACTTGAGAAACGATTGATATAATATATTTCTTTCTCACTCTTAACATCAACAGTAATTTGTATGCAAGAATATTCGTAAATTTCTTATTTTTCACCTATTTTTCATACATCTTACTATTCAAATAAATTTGATTTGTAATATTCAGGAGTGAAAAGTAAATTGGACTGAAATTGGAGTGAAAAGTTAATGAAGATTTAGTTTATTTTTTGCTGTCTCTTTAAATTTTTTTAGTCACTTAGTTTAAAAATTTTCTAACAGATGCATTTATTCCAGCAAATGTTTCTATAGTACCACCGATTGTGTAAAGGATCAGCACCCTTTCCGGAAGAATTTTTAGATCTCTTAAGGAAAAGCAAGATTAATTAATCAGAAATCGACATGACTCGTTAGGTAAGTGGTTTGTACCACTCTCAACTTTTTTTCAGAAAATTTCTTATCAAAAGCTTAATTAATTTGTATGACACCCTTACATACTCTCGTCTATATTTAAATATTGATTAGGTTTTTTTAAAACAAAATATGTGTCACCGAAAAAATCGTCGAAATAAAATGTTGGCTCGATTTTTTTCTTGAGCAAGTTTAAATTTTTGAAAAACCGAAAACATTTCACTCTTTAGGCTTTCACGCTTCAGAAGTAAATCCTCTAGATCTTTCAATTTGTCGAAATGTACTAAAATATGTAAAATCCTATATTTAGCAGGCTCTGTACTAATTCGAAACTACTAAACCTACTCCAATGCGACGTTCCAATGACTATTGTAATATGAAGTACACAGCTATTATTCCCCATTTTTGAGGACGCTCATTTTCTAGATAAGGAATTTCTCGAGAATTCAATGGATTTGTTGTTGAACTATCGCACGCCATAAGTAAGGAAATTTCATGAAATTTTCGGACTGATCAGTCTTCTGAATCGTCAAATCGCAAATATTGGAATTTTTTGATTTGTGCAGAAATGATTTGATTTTTTATTTGGCATCCAATTTGAAAGAATTCAACCACAGATAGAGAAATCACAAACGGTTAAGATTAACCAATTAATCTAAACTTTTCGTTTAATCGATCCGATATTAACCGATCTTTCTCGAGAATAAAATATAGTTTGAATTATTTATTAAATTTTGTGAAACAAATAATTTCTCAAAAGAATTAGAATCAATAAGCAAATAGTCAGTTATTGCAATCCATCCACATTTCAAATTTGCCTTCTCGGGTAGCCTCTGAGTGCCGATTATTTACCTTTCGTTGTTAAAGGTACGAGTTAAGAGAACTCAATTTACATAGAGGCAATTGTAGGAAAACGCAATTATGTATGTACGTGTTACGAGAGCTGGAAATGTCTTATATAATCGCGTTTTGTCGTAATTTTGAAAAAATTCTTTATCCTCGTTTAATACTTGCATAATAATAAACCGACCATCAGACGTCTAATTTTCGGATTTGGTGGTTTAACATTTTTTTGAATAAAGTTTAAATTACCTACATTGAAATTGTCTTAATATGGATTACTTGAGATGTTGCTGACTTATAAGTAAATCGATATTCTCGATATTTTATGTGATTCCTCGAGGTGTACAACCTTATTCGGGATTTGTTTAAAGCGTTATATATTTATGTATAGTATATGAGATATTAAGCGAAATCTTATATATTTTCGATATTGTTCGAATTTGGGTTGGATTGAATTATGCTTAGCGTTGGGTTAGATTATTGAAATTAGATATTTTCAGATTTTTGAATTAACCTACAGATTTCCGGGTTTGATTGACTTTAAGTTGCGTTTGACTAACTTTTAGCTGCTCGCCATCGAAGTTATTCGAAATTAGCAATATAAGATTTGGATTTTCCAAGGTTATTCTAGAATTCTAATTTTATTGGAGATTTTCGGAATATTAGAAATTTCTGGAGAACCTTTGCGATTATTCCACAGCTCCGATATATGTCGAGATTTTTGATATTTTATAGGATTTATATAGATGGTTTTTTCCTTATTTTAGTTTTGGTTAAAGTTTGGTTCAGCGTAATATTCTATTTTGTGATCCTACAGAGATGAGATTCTAAATCCAGATTTGTAGATTTATCTAGATTTCCAAATTGTTAATGTTAAATAGCGTTGAGTGGCGTATGACAGCAAAATTGTAATCATTATATTATTCAATATTCTCGAGATTATTAGTGGTTTTGCAAAAGCTGTTTAATATTTTTCAGATTAATTAAGATCCTTAGTGGTTTCTCGTTTTTTCAAAATTATTATTAGATTCCAAATTTATTCGAGTTTCCTGGAAATATTCGAAATTTTTTGTGAATATTTGAGCTAGAGTATTCTAAAAATGTAAGACAATATGATCATATCAAAATTTGGCGGGTTTCTCCATATTCCTCGACATTTTAAGGGTTTAGGGGACTGGGCCAGTGCTGTCTGACAGCTTTAAACGGAGTACGTTTCAAATTTTCAGTGGAGTATTTCAAGTCAGAAGGGGGTTCAGTACATTACACATCCAGCAAATTACACTAAATTTGTTTTTAGTTTTTTAGCCAAATTTTATTAGCGTTAATCCCTGTATGCTGCTCGAGCTCAGTAGTTTTTAACCCGGCCTCAACCCTCCACGAAAGCATACATAGATATTTTCAGATTATCGTTTTGAGATTTTTAAGTTCTTCTCGTAGGGAAGGGTGCACTGATCAGCGAAACCGTAAGTTGTTAATGGAAAATTTATTTTAAATGAACTTTAGCTTCGAACCCTTTCAAAAGAAACACGTCAAATATGCGAAAAAAGCAAAAAAAAATAAAACAAAACTATTTAAACCTTTGGCAACCTCGGTATAGCTGAACGAAGAAGGTTTAGGATTTTTAGAAGAATTTTTTGAGAGCAGTTTTTTTTTTTTTTTGTTTTTTTGTTTTAATCTATGCAATCTGTTTTGGAGCTCAAGGCACTTCCAACTCTTTCGCAGTTTACTTTTACCGTCCTACTTTACGCATTATTAGCCAAATCGAGGACGTACGGCTATAGACCCGTTTTGTATAAACCACTTGCAAAGTGCATTGCTTCATGCCAACCTATAGTGCTGACATGAAAAGTGGGTCGGCCCATGGATTCTGCACTCTCAACAGGGGGTCATATATGTGTTCATCTTCATCACCGTTTGTAATCAGATGATGAAAAATCCCGCCCTTATCGGGATTCGAACCCGGTACCTCCCGATCCAACCGCCGCAGCTTTAACCATTCGAGGGAAGTTCGAAGAAAAATCTTTTAAATAAAGAACTTTTATTAAAGATGCCGAAAATTTTAAGGTTGAAAGTGAAATACGCAAAGCATGACGTGTTAGCGGTAAATTAAGATACGTTAATTTGCTTATGTATTCACAGAAAATCGTATTTTGAGCAAAAAAATATTTAAGTATTTCTTCTATCACATTCATAAGTGGATAAATCCTGCTTATGTTGCCAATTGGCCGTTTTATTTTAAAAAAAGAAATCGTCACGGCAAAAGTTTTAAGAAAATAGTTTATAATTCACTAGGTAGGTGTGTCTGCATGATAGTTTTGTGGGAACTAAAACGTTCGGGCCAGTAATCGGAAAATCGTGGTTGTTGAATTGAAGAATTACAGTTTTAGAGTTCGATTGAGGTTAGTAGCTTGCTTCACTTCGATTGAGGGTTGATCTGTGTTTTAACAGAGTCAGCCTGATAAAAAAAAAGTCAACAGGTTGTTTTAGGGTTGGTGTTCAGTGCTATCGCTTTGGATACTTTAAACGGAGTACGTTTAGAGCTCTTTATTTATTTTACTATTAAAACGTTAAGCTTCTGTATGCTGCTCGAAGCTCGACCTAAATAGTTTTTTTTAACATGGTCACAACTCTCCATGAAACAACAGATATTGTTAGATTGCCGTTTTGACTTTTTTAAATTTTTCTCGTAGAAAAGAGTACCGATCAGCGAAATTTTTCATTTTTAGCTATTTTTACCTAAATTTTACATGGCAAATGGAAATTTTATCATAATTTTGCATAATTTTGACAGATATGCGAATTCAGACATGTCATTGTTAGTATGTACGTACCTAAAATTGACTTCATTTGGGGTCAAATTCAAGAAATATTGCGAAACACCACTAATGATTATTAGAAACATTGTTTCATCAATTTTTTAGACTATCTTCTCAGTCTCCAGTATTAAACGAATGGAATACGACCATTTGTTGATGGATTTTAGTGATATTTATTGTCTACAATATTTTGTAAATTCTTTAAATAGTTCCTATTAAACAAACTATTATTTCACGACCTGAAAAAATTCCCATAAGTTAGCTGGAATCAGAGTTTTTAAAATTAAACAAGGCCCAACGGCAAAAAATATTTTGGAGCACAATTCGTGCTAATGGTATTACGATCGATACCATAAATGAAAAACTAGGTTTGCCAACTCCACCACATATTTGTGTTTGAACACACATATTTGTGCCTGTATATATAAAGAGTAAACATTAGGCCAGTCATTTGGGTTGGGTTCCTCCTGCATTTTGCAGGTGGTATGGTCACCCTATTCCTACCTATATCCAACCTAGCCTAGGCGAGAAGGAGAATGTCAAAATAAAACTTAAAGACAATTTATGATGTCAGCATTGCACCTTGCTAGATAAGAAAGATGCAAGGGAGACTGGATTTTATTTAAATGTAAGCAAAGGATTTGAGAATATTGATGTCCCTTATCAGACTGCATAAATCCCGACTTTCATCCAACTTTCTAGTCTAAAAAGGTTAAATGATTGCAAAAATTATCTTATAGTATTATTTTTTTATCCCTATAAAAGATGGTCCTAGTCTAGCTTATGGAAGGATTTGAGAGTATTGTAAATCCAGACTGTAAAGATTAATGGCTGCATAATTTTTTGTATTCAGGAGGTCCTAATCTAAATATTTAGCCAAAGCAGATAAAAATGTTTTGTTAAAATCAGGTAAGCTCTGTTATGTTTGAGTTTATCTGGTGCCCCATACAGAGTGCCTTGATGTTTTTATAAGATGTGAGAAACTCAGAAGTTGAGGTAATTTAGTTCGCAAATTTGACATGTTTGAATTGATATTGTCTGCTAAAGTGACTAGCACATTACCGCAAGAAAACCATTTTATTGATTTTTGCCTGAGAATGACTATTATTAGTAGGGCAGTTATTAAAACAGGGAAGTACAAAATGAGATAGCGGAGTACAGGAGTATAACAACTAGGCGAAATTAGTACAAATTCTCCGGTCCTGTTATAGAATTAGTTATTTTATGCGACACTTTCATATTATTGAGTTACATACTGATAATTTTATTATGTTTAAGTTACATATACGCGTAGATGACATTTTTTGGGAATATTTCAAATTTTCCAGGGTTACTTGTTATTAAAATTATTGTTGAAGACTTGTTCAGATTTGTGAGATTAGACGTTTGGTAATTTTTCGAGATTATTGCGAGAAATTTGGTTTCTACTGAAAATTATTCAAATTTCCCAAAAGAAAATGATTCAGAGAAGCAAAATTGTTATTGAAACAAAAATTTTAAAAACAAATTGTTTTTGACGATTTGTGGTCGTTTAAACCAAAAGACTCAAAAACAGCTTTTATATGTGCCCTAAACATTCCTACTATAAAGTTTTGGTCAAGGTGACGGTGATACAAACAACGTCATTTCCTTTTATGTTATGGGCACATACGGAACGAGATAAAAACAAGAGTTATGGTTCGCTCAAAAAGTGTTGATAATGAAATTGAACAATTATTTTGGCTTTGCAACTTTATTTTGGATTAAAAAATTTTGATTTGTTTATGTATGCAGCAAAAATGATAGATACACCTTGGCGCTGAATTTTTATTTTGCCAGTAATCTCTGTAAAAGGTCTAAAATGCTGTACTTTACCATACCAACTTTGTTTACTTAGTCACCTATTGAGTCTAAGAGACTCATCGCATACTTTGATGTTTGTTTTTTGAAAATGGGCTGGTTAGGCCACCATTCGGTAGAACTAAAAAATTGTTAGTATGTGATACTAGGATCTTAAATAATAATTATTAGAATACATAAAGCTCAATTTTCAGTAACAAATATTTTTCGGTTAAATTAAAAGGTTGGCAATTAAGCGGCACACAAATAATTAATAATTGAGATACAAAAAATTAATAGCAAAAAAATTTCTTGGCATCATAAAATTAATTTTTTGGAACAAAATATAATAATTTGGCAACATTTATTATTTTTTGGCACTATTGGAAGGGAACACAAAAAGTTATTTTTGGGCATTGAATTAAAGGTTTTGCGAGAGTCAACCATTAGAAACAAAAATAATAAATAGGCATTAAATAAAATATTTGGCTGATTTCAAATGTTTGTACAAAAAATGTTCTTTAAAGAAGCAAATAAAATAAAGTGGAGAAAAAAATTATCATCAAAATTAATTTTTTGGAAACAATTTAATATATGGGGCGTTTATGGGAATACATTTTTTTTTGTAAAGACAATTTTTTGAGGTTTTCGGAAAAATTAAGCAATACGACCTCGTTTTGCGTTATTTCAAATTGGGTATTTTAAATTTTCGAATTTCTTCAATTTATTACCGAAATGAAACTTTTTTAAATGTGCTAAGAAATTTTAGGTTTGCTTAATTTTTTAGAGTGGAGTAATTCCTAGTTTCATTTTCTTTTTATAGTGCAAATATTAGTTGAATCATTTTGTTCGGCAAATGGTTAGCATTCAATTAATTTTATTTTTAAAGTTGATTAAATTAAACATACATTTAAGAGTCTTTAGCTGTGAAATTGTCATACTTGGTATAGAATTATTCTAAAAATAATTTTGAATTTTTTTTTGTTTTTTTTAAATAATTTGCATTTTTATTTTAATACCAATAACTGCTCCAGTGACCAAATTAAGACCGCGTTTGATTCTTGAGTTACGAGTTTTTTACAAACCGGACTTATTTTCTGACTTATTTGTAGAACCTAACTTATTCAATGTAATTTCTTATGGAATAAGTTAGGTTCCACAAATAAGTCAGTAAATATGTGTCGTTTGGAAAACAGCCTTATACCACGCTTACATTAGTAGAATAAAAGTATATAGCAAAAAAGTATCGTCATGTGAACCCAAATTTTAATATTTAAATGTTTTATCAAATACTTTTTTGATATTTCGATAAAGTATTTATCAAAAAAGTATGAGTACATTATGTTGTTATGTGAACCCTGACTAATAACTTGTAACGAAAGGACGTGAAGTCACTCCGTTAGCAGATATCCATGCCACTTGTTGTTCCTGGGCGGTCATTGGCCGGCTAAGGCTCAGGGGAAAGGCGTGGGGTTTGCCAGGAACATGGCACGGATCTAGTTGAACCGCGGGAAGGGATGGAGGCAGGATGTGGGAGAATGGAATAGGCGGGGTTGTGGATTGCGACAACTAACACCTCGCTTTGGGGCTGGGTTAGGAGAGTCCTGAACTCATCCTAAATGGGGCTTATCTCGCCATCTTAATTTAGCAAAAAAAAATAAAATTGGATCCCCATGGACTTATCGGACGAAAACTGGGCAAAATTACTGAGAGAGAGAGAGAGCTGTAAGAAAAATTTATATAATAAAAAAATTTAAATAAAAAATAAAAAAAATATGAATATGTGAAAATATGGCAAACAAATAATATTTCAGGACTAATTAATATTGGTGAATTTTTGTAAACTGACAAATAATGTATAAATCAATAATAATATGTATAAAATAATCCAATTGGAAAAAAATTGAATAAAAAAAATGGTAAAAATGCACCATGAAATTACTAAATACTAACAAAAGAATCTTAATAAACTATTTTAAAGTCCGGACTTAAGTTTCTTAACTTAACCATTTACTGGTATTTAACTGACAAATGACTTAAAAGGTAATGAATTAATATGTATAATGTATATAAATATATGTAATGTAGAATGTATATGTTATGTATTGTATATATATATATATATATATATATATATATATATACATATATATATATATATATATATATATATATATATATATATATATATATATATATATATATATATATATCTATATATATATATATATATATTTATATATATATATATATATTTTTTATATATATATATATATATATATATATATATATATATATATTTTTTATATATATGTATATATTTTATATATTTTATATATATATATATTTTTATATATATTTTTTATATATATATGTATATATATATATATATTTTTTTAATTAATTTTTTTTTATAATAATGATTAAGATGGAAACAAATGAAAATTTATTGTAAAAAAAATATTTAATTTAATATTGACAAAATGGGAAATGTTTGATTACGTAATTAATTCAATAAATTACTACAATATACATAATTATGTAATAATAATACAAAAAAAATGATACTTAAAGTTGAATCAGTTGATTGCTTTCCGGATAATGTGGTCCACACCATTAGTATACGAGGTGTAAATACAGGAACATAGCATAGTTGATTATATGTACGACTATACTTGGTTGTATGCAGTATATAATTTTTGGCAAATCATAACGTGAACAAATTAGATTATATACAATTACAATGACGTTTCATATATCTACAGGTACAATGGTAGTGTATACCGACTCATAGATTTAAATACTTGTGATTTCATCATGGCATTGTTTGTTGTAACATTTATTATATTTTCTATGATTTTTCTTATGATTAGTTTATTTTTTCCAAATTTGAATATTATTTCATTCTACACCAACGAACACTTTGCAAAGTAATTATAATTTTTTGCAAACAACATAGATATTGTCTACTACATAACACAGTAAGACTATGATTAACACGGTTAACAGTTTTTCTCTTTTTTTTACCGTTTAAAGTTTAAACTTAAGTTTATCAATTATAACATAATTATATATCACACTTGAATGATTGATATTTTAAATTTTTATTAATTTCTTAATTATTGTTCACTAATTTCTAAAGTTTATATTATATATATATTTTATTGTTCAAAAAAAAAATTCACCAATGACAAGGCAAGGACAGTTAGTATATAATTTAATGATTGTTCGTTTTAGCATTTTGGTATTAAATTATCAATAACGGTTTTACAACGTAAGAAACACCGAGATGATATACCGCTTTACCATAAATTCACTTATGTCAAAAATAACAGTTCATTGTATAAAAATAGAAGAAATCATAAAAGTTATCACTTGAACGATATATATTAGATATATTTAGCTAAGACGCGATCCCCACGCGTATATTATTTTTACAGGGATTCTTCACAAAAAAAAATAAAGAAGAAAAAAAATCGACTTAAATTTTCCTAAGCATTAGGCTTGCGCTCACGCACCAAAAAAAAAAAAAATTATTTTTTTTGTTTTAAAAAAAATAGAAAATACCCGACTTCCTCGAGCTCCAAAACTTAACTAACTCATAAACCACGCGATGCACGTCGGTCGTCAATCGCCAACATCAGAAAAAAAAATGCATCAGCATAAAAGGAATTAGAAAATTAGATTATAAAGTATGTACTTGGTAATATCAAAAAAAATAAAAAGATAAGAACCCAAGTGAAAAATGAGCTTCGTGAAACTCAGAAAAATGAAAATTCTCATGCGTTGATATATAGCTGACTTGCTTGATTTCCGTAGAAGAATGCTCGACCTAATTGAGCACAAGCAGTCACATGAGATAGGAATTTGTTATCTGTTTTAGGCAGACAGATAATTTGTTGTTTGCAATACCAACAACCATGGGAAAGAATGTGGACAGTACATATAGTACAGGTAAAATAGGCGAAGACTTAAGAAAATTAGAGGTACGCCAATTGACTGGCGTGACAAACTATATGTTAATGTCATTCGTATATTTGTTGTCAAAACAAAAACTTATTACGTTTTTTTGTTAAACTACCATTTCCGGTGTTAATCAAATAATTTATCGACAAATCTAATAGAGTTTGAGAAGAAATTCATAATACATAAACTGAATTGAATAAAAGCCATTAGCCACATTTTAAAAGCCATTAGAATAAAAAAAAAAAAAAAAATTCAATTTTGTATTTACTGCTTATTTCTAATTTTTGATGCTACTCTTTGTCGCTAAACTATTTTTTTTGACGCTGATAATTATTTGTTTGTATTTTCATTGTTTTGTTCCAAAATATTATATTTGTTGCCAATTTATTAATTTTAATTCCAATGTTTGTCGTCACAGTATTTAATTATGTCCTTCAAAAATATTTGTTTGTTTTCTCAAATGTTCTTCCAAAATATTATTTGTGATGCCAATTTATTATTTTTGATGCTAATGTTTGTCGCCAAAATTTTTTTTTTGTATGCCCGTTTAAATTGTCCCAAATTAAAATGAGTCAGCGAGACTCAACCCTCGCTGATTAGGGTTAAAGAAAATTGGAGTGTCCTCTTTAGAATCTTCTGTTTTCCAAACATATTTTCCTAAAGTCAAACTGTCTCTGGGATTTATTTTAGAATTAAATCCTTTTCCGTGTAATTTAACTGAAGGCTATGATTGCAATACTTCTTTAAATGGGTTTAGTCTAATGACTTCAGAAAATCTGAGGCATGATAATCTATCGAACATCGAAATCCACCTTATTTGAGCCACACTTCAAATTAAATGTCTTTTTAATGACCAATTACCGAAAAAATAGAAGTAATCGAGATTATACATACTACTCCTGATTCCGTGCCCAAAATGTACACGAATAAATCTTAAACGCACACAACTATAGAAACAAAAATTAAATTCGCATGTTTTCGTTTATAAGCGCGATAAATAATTAATTCATAACAATATTATGTACCTACACAAAAATATGTTTTATGCAAATTTTAATTAATTTATTAATATGACGCATTAGGGAAGAATATTAGCACCAATTACAAAACAAATTTTCTTTTAATAAATTTCCAAAACAAAAAACACAACACAACGATATTACTTTGAGTCACGAACATTGATTTTGTTTATGTTTTTGGAATCTTCCCTGAGCACTTTATAATATAATGCATGTGGTGTTTTCCAGGTAATATACCTACAAAAAAAAAAAAAGAGGTACGGATTTGCGTAAAATCTTATTTGCGTGTATTTGCATTTTCCGTACATAATTTTCATCCAATTTCAAATGTCAAAAATCGTTTTTTTTTACGATTATAACGAGATTATTTCATAAGTTAAGACGTCTTACGAAAGGTTGTATATGCAGATTAAGGTTTTAAAGTGTTATTATTATGATTTTATGTTGCTGCTAGTGCTACCTGCCTTTCATATTTGCACTACATAAAAGTTATATACCTACCTATCCCACTTCGTATATTATGTTGTGAAGTAAAAATTATAAATTCATATAAAATTCACATAAAGTGTTTTTTTGTACGTTTAAATTACCTCTTTATTTTCACATAAACATGCAATGCAAATTTAATAAATAAAATACCGATTTTTTATTTTTTTTTTGTCTTTCGTCTTATTATTATTATAGCGAACACGATAAGCATCTTAGATATTCCATATATTTTTTTTTTTTTTTTTATAACGTATTCATAATTAGAATGAACGTAAAATTAAAATTCGAGTGTTAACATGCGCTGCATGCAAAAATTCAATTGGAAGTTGGATTGGAAGACTTTTTTTTTTGCTGTTTTGGTTTTGAGCAAATTGAATAAGAAACAAACGAGACATAAACGAAAAAAAAAAAAAAAGAAATAAATTGTTGTAATATTTTTTGTTCAAGTTTTAAGACGCCAAAATGAAATTTATGGCATAACAATGAGATCATATAAATCATAATTTTACATAATACATCATAAGGTTTCTTTTTTTTGTGTATACGTTGTTGTCTTATACTCGTATATGTGAAAAACATATTAGGTGTTTTTCTAATTTTCTAATTTATTTGTTTTAACAGTTGGACGATTTGGTAGAATTTTTTGCTATATACCTACACGTATTTAATGCAAATTTTCCGACATAAATGACGTTAAAATGTGTGAAAATAAAAATGCTTATAAATGGTTTAATTTTGACATGAGAATCAATCTTGCATAAGCATGGGGGAACCATCCTTATATGACAAATATTCCTTGTATTGTTTAAATCCGCCTGTATTTATGCTACCAAGGCTACTTTGTTTAAAAATATACTCACCTAGTTTCAGCGTTTTACGTTTTTGTGAAGAGAGCACAAATGGTACGTAAAACAAATAACAAACAGATTGTACGGCCAAGCATTATAGCAGGAACTCCCGGACTCCCGGGCACACACCGTACACCCGTTTACATATAACAAAACCGAAGGATAGGAAAGGATTATTAGTTGGAACAGACTCGACCCGGTTACAGATACCTAAGCGATCGATAATTAGTAAAATTGTTAGTAAATATATAGTAAAAATAGTTAGAAAAGGACTACAAATTTCTAAACTACAGCTTATTCACTACTTAATGATCCTGGAGAGTTTATTCAAGCTAAAATTTAATTCAGAAACTCAGGATTAATTTTAATCCCCATAATATTGATTAATTCTGGAACTATGTTATATTCTGAAAATTAAGTTATTTATTAGCAAATTAAGGAAGAGAAACCTTTAAATATTCTTTAAACTAAATTAATTAATAGACATTAATGATGTTTAAAAATTTTTAATTACTAAGCTATGATTTAAATGATATATAATATATAATATTTATATATAATATTTTTTTTCAACATGGCCGCCGAATGAAAAAGTAGTGCTGATGCTGAGCTAAATAATTAAATAAAATCACTAAATAGTGTGTTATAATTCAATTTTGATTGCCGAACAATTTACAATTTATAGTGTTTAATAGTGGTTAATCGCAATAATTATTGATCGACGAATTGATAATATAAAATATAATATTTGAATACATATGTACAATAAATGCAGTAATTGTGAAATGAAAATTGGCATTGTGTGTGTTAATTGGCATATGAATGAATGATACTCCTAATCGAACAGTGAATTGTGATAAACCGCATCAACAAAAAATAATCCAGTTGTTAATTTAATAGTGTGAATTTGATAATTAAAATAAAATAGTGTCCAGTCAATTAATATACAAAAATAACAAAACAAAAAAAAAAAAAAAAACTTTCTACGAGTGCTTTTTGTAACTGTGTACAAGTATTTCCAATAAATTGAAGTAATAAACATTATATAGCTGTTTAATATAACAAAGTGAACTGCATAATACTTACTTCCTTAAATTCGATTTGATTATTATTAAAAAATGGCATTCCCAGCTGCTACGCCATCGAATGTGGCAAATCAAAAACTTATTACTCGGAGTTCTACAAAGTTAAATGAAAAGTTAAATGAGGTTTTCCAAACCGAAAATCCAACTATGAAAGATGTCCTTGCTGCAAATAAGGCCATTTTTGATCTTATACTTACAACTGAATCGTCTTTAGCTAAAAAATTTTATTCATTAAGTGAAACGGTGGCATCGTTTGGTACTGAGTTAACAACTATCCAAGGAAAAATCGGTTTAGTGGAAAATAAGGTTGAAGTGTGCAACGACGATATAAAATTGTTGCAACTTGAGGTCGAAACGCTAAAACAACAGCAAGTTCAAAACGACGTAGTTATAAGTGGTTTTCCATCGCTGGATTTTGATCCAGAAGATGTAGTCAGAAAGCTAAGCCATGTGTTCCAATTCAATACGGATAATGTTATCCACTCTTACAGTAAGAAAGTGAAAGTAAATATTGATAATAGTGAAGAAACAAAATTTTTCTTACACATAATCATTACATTTAAGAATAGTGGTGTCAAATCAAGTTTTTTGGCAAAATTACGAAAAAACGGACCACTTTTTCTAAATCAGCTGTTTCCCGATCAACAACAAAATAAAAAACCAAATTTTCATTAATGAAAGGATGACATTGCATAACGTTAAAATTATGAAGATATTAAATCAAATGAAGAGGAATAAAAAAATAGTACATGCCTGGCTACGTAGTGGAAAAATGTATGTACGTGTTAAACAAGGTGATCAACAAATTCAAATTAAAACAACTGATGACATCACTAAATTAAATGTTTAGCAGCTCAACATCGGATGTTTACTAATCAGATGCAATGATACAAAAAGATAAATATTTTCTCAATTTAAATGAATTTAAATATAATAATAAATTTAATGCAATTTTAGGTATCAATATACTGTATATTAATATCAATCGATTGAAGAATAAGGTGGAAAGGCTCGAGGAGTTTTGTTTTCGCTGAATTATGAAATTGACATTATAATATTAACTGAAACATTTCTATACAGTTTTGAGACTAATTTTATCAAACTAAATAACTATAGAGCATATCATAATTCACGTGATCATAGGGGTGGAGGTCGTATTACGGTTTTTATAAATAATGCGTTAGATTTTATTTTGAAGTGTAGCTATACGTATATGGAAAATGAATTTATGATTTTGCATTCTCGTAAGTTGAAGTTCAATATAATTGCCGTATATAGGCCAGGGCATACTCATGTCTCTTCATTTTTAGCTTATTTTGGTAATCTATTGGAATAATTTCAACAAAGTGTCGTGGTTGGTGATTTCAACATTAATCTGCTAGATGGAAGCGACAGTGAAGTGATTGATTATACGACGTTTTTACAAATATATTCCTTCAGAATTATTAACAAAATTGATAAAAAACATTCTACGCGATTCTCAAATACTACTATAGTACAATCATTGACCATGTTCTAACATCGATACCGTATCATTTTCATGTTCTGATTTCGCCAACTGATCTTAGTGACCATGAATTTTTGTTAACTCGTTGCTTTGCACAAAGTAAACGAATACGTAAGACTAAACAAATAGTTCAACGGAATCAACTAGTTATTGATAGATTTATAGAAGAAACTAATTTTACCAGTAATTCATTTCTAGAATTCTATCGTTCCTTAATAAATGTCATTGCTAAAAACACGACAAGTAAAGAACAAGTGATAAATGTTTATACTTACAATAAGCCGTGGTTTACAAATGATTTAAAACAATTAATTAAATCACGGATTAAATTTCAAAAACTTAAAAGAAGGTATTCTACTAATTCATATTTCAAAGAAGAATTCCATATTCTCAAGAAAGAAAGTTATGAGATGGTTATGAAATTAAAAACGGATTATTATAATAAATTACTAGACGAAAGTCTTAAATCTCCTAAAAAAAATGTGGTCCATTTTAAACGAAATTTTACATAATCGGAAAGGACAATTGAAGAACCTATAAATTTATTAGATAACAGTAATAAATTGGTTACCTCGCAAAGCGAGGTAGTTAATCAATTCAATCAGTTCTTTAACGATATTGGAAAAAGCAATAATTATAACAATATTTGTATCAACCATTCATCTACAATTCAGGTGCTAAGTAGACTAAGCCATTTCAAACCAACTGATTTTGACGAAATTAATATAATTGTCTCTAGCTTAGATACTTCTAGCTCATCTGGCTGGGATGCCATTTCATCGAAATTTGTTAAGAATTTCAAAGAAAAGTTAATTCCAGTATTGTGCGCTGGCATAAATGAGGCTTTCATGAGCAATAAGTTACCTGATGAACTAAAACTTGCTCATATAACCCCAATATTTAAAGGTGGATCAAAGCTAGATATAAACAATTTTCGTCCAGTTTCTGTCCTTCCTCATTTTTCAAAAAATCTTCGAAAGATCAATTCATAACCAGCTGCAAGACTACCTCAATAGTAGTATATTATCTGCTGTCTTAAATCTTATGCACAACATCTATAATAATTTGGAATCGAAAAATGTCACATCAGGCATCTTTATTGATCTGGCTAAAGCCTTTGATTGTATTGATCATTCAATTCTACTTCTAAAGTTAAAAACGCTTGGAGTTATAGATAATGCTCTCGCGCTGCTCGGAGACTACCTACTAAATCGCCGACACTATGTTCAAATCGGAATCAATAAGTCCGTGATGCTTCCCTTAAAGTGTGGTGTACCTCAAGGTTCAATATTAGGCCCGTTACTATTTACAATATATATAAATGATATTTTCTCACTTAAATTATTGGGTAAACTTCAGCTATTTGCTGATGATGCTGCACTTGTATATGGTGCTGCTGATCAGCATGATCTGAAACTTCAAATGGACACGGACCTGAAAACACTGAATGAATATTTTGTTGCCAACAAACTCAGTCTTAATAAATCTAAAACGAAATTTTTGATATTCTCGTTCAAATATTATCTATTTCCCGATTTCACTAATCTTGATCTTAACTCAGAATTCATAAGTAGAGTAAACAATATTTGTTATTTAGGATTACATCTGAGCTATAACTTAAACTGGGCCACTCATATTAATTCCATTAAACAAAAAGTTGCACCGTTTATAGCTGTCTTTCGTCGAACTAGTAAATTTGTATTAAGTTCCACTTCACTAAATTATTACTATTCATTTATACATTCAAACTTATTGTATTTGATTCAGATTTGGGGATCCGCAGGCATAACCAAGGTTGCTGAGCTACAAGTCTACTAGAATCAAGCGTTAAAGGCAATCCTAAATTTAGATATGAGAACGCCTACCATTTCGCTTTATTCCAATAGATTGCTGCCAATATCTCGAATGGTGGATTATGAATTCATTATCTTAGTTTACAAACTTACGTATAAAATGATAAAATCAAATATTGTGCTAATGACAAATTATGAAATCACCGAATGTGAAAGTAGAATTGCAACTCATTATCGCTTACCCAGATATTTGCACAAAAGTTCTCAAAATAGTTTTTTTTATCGCGGTTTAGAACTGTTTAACAAGATTGACCCT
This sequence comes from Tipula vernalis, assembly GCA_958295665.1. Lineage (NCBI taxonomy): Eukaryota > Metazoa > Arthropoda > Insecta > Diptera > Tipulidae > Tipula > Tipula vernalis. Next base: position 415,366,078 of record OY282558.1, read on the forward strand.
AACTGGAAATGTATGTCACTGGGAATCTTTAAGAATAACGTCAAGGAAAAATTGTATACGGAATTCGTTAAATATTATCACCTCGATCACTAATTGTTCTAATTGTTGTTTGATTGATTGATATCAGTAGATTATAATTTGATTTTAATTTTTAATTTTATTTTTATTTTTTTTTTTTTATTTGGATTGTTATGGAAATATTATGAATAATTAATTGTGTTTTGTATAGTTTATGTTGCAAAATTTATAAAAAAATTTTTATGATTGATGTTTTCCAAAATAGAAAATGAATGTTTTTTTCGGAAAATAATAAAAGAAAAAAAAAAAAAAAAATTCACAGCGCTTGTTTCATTAGTTACCGTTATCATGTAGATAGTTAATTAATTGTTTACATACTGCAACTAGATTTAAACTACTAATAAACTTTAAACACTAATCAGCAATTTCCTACAGATTTAGAAAAAGGAAATTAATAATGTTGAAGTTAATCTAAACTTCTAAACTAATATTATAAAGGGAGAGTGTGAGTTTACGAGTATTAGTTTGAAGTAATCTCAGAAACTGCTCAATGAATTTGGATGATTCTTTCACCAATCGAAATTATATTCCCTCCTGATGGTTATAGGCTAATTTTTAAAATGATTGGACCCCGAGATCATGGGGCTCTCATACACATTGACGAAAATTTCATTATATAAGGTGCTTCATACGTTGAAGTCCGTCCCAAAATAAAGCTGGAAGGCTAAAAATTAATCTAGATGGGAAAGACAAAAAATATTTTCATTTACTTTGTAGTTTTTTCACTGTGAATTCTGTTGTTTTCTCATTTTCGGTAGTTGTTGTTGTTTTTTGACCACATAAATACACCAACTACATATAAAATTATCATCGAAATTAGTCAAGTTTTCTACCAAAGCAATGAATTTTCATAAATTGTTAAAGCCACTGTAGTGCAAAAACAACCAAAATGTGGCTGCGGTAGTATTTTTGGTTGCTTTTTTTTATTGTAAATTCAAAATTTATCGATTTATACCGACATCGAAATTTATTTTGACATTAGAAATTATTTAACGTATGTTTGAATTATTTATTGCATGCAAATAAAATTGTTTCAAATGTAATATTTATCTATATATTGATTTAATTAAATTTATTCGAGATATTTATATGTAAAATATTTATCAAATCATAAATTTCAAAAAACGATGAAAATACAAAACGTTCAGTTTGCAAAAAATAAATTAAAAATTAAGATTTTGTTGTTGTTTCACGATATTAAAAGCAACAGGAAAAAAACATTCATGTAAATTGTAAATATGTAAATGAAGCAATTCTTACCTCTCTGAGAATCAAACACAAAAGTAAAATAAGTACTTTTCATATAGTAGTATTCTTAATATTTGAATACAGATGTCGGGAGTAGAGCCTTCACAGTAATCTTATAAGCATAAACAGATGTCGCCAATCACATGTAAATTCATATTTTGCACAATTCGATTGTTTTTAAATTTTCAAAATTTTTAAAACGTTTATTCTATGGTTTTTATCATTCAGTTTTGAAATCATTTTAAATTTATTTCGTTCGTTCGTATATTTTGTAAGTATAAATCTTTTACATGTTAGAAAGTCTATTTTCAATAACTATTTGTATATACATACTTATTACCTGAGATTATTTATCCGTTGGACGATACAATGCTTAAAAGAAAGTCTCAGTTGAATAGAAATACCTCAGCTGCTATGCAGATGAAATTAAGACGTCTTAATAAAATTCATGACGAACGGGTAGTACGTTTTTCTCAAATTTCTTCAGCGACTTCCTCTAGACTATCTTGAGAATCGAGGTGAGAGTGCTCTGAAAGACTTGTCATTCAAAATATTCGAACGCACAAATTCGTGTTAGAGAATCGAGTTCCGAACAGTCTGAAAGGCTTTCTAGACATAATGAAAATTCTAGACATGAAAGAAACTAGGTCTAGAGCTCTGCGACAAAAAATGCCGGATCGGCATTCAATTATAACGCAAACTTTGAATATTCTCAACACAGTGCAGTCCAACTAGGAAAAATGAACCAATTGTGTAACAAATGCAATGCAAAAAAATGGGCTAATGAACCAAACGGAATGTGTTGTGCTGCCGGCAAAGTAGTTTTGCCTGAGGTTCTTGAGCCACCACAATCAATTAAAGATTTGTTAGTAGGCAATAATCCACTCTCAAAGCATTTCTTAAATAATATCAAAAAATATAATACCCTATTCCATTCCCCAGTTGAGAGATGCAGTGAATGAAGATCAAAACATTGACGCCAGAAATATGGGTCAATATGTCATACTGCCCTTAACATTCACCGGATCACTAAGGTACATGCACGAGAAAACCCAAGATGCAATGACCTATGTCAAAAATTTTGGCAGACCAGATTTATTCATTACCTTTACGTGCAACCCCGAATGGACTGAGGTCAAGGAGGAGCTTTTTCATAATCAAAGATCTTTTGATAAGTATGACGTCATATCACAAGTGTTCATTTTAAAAATGAAAAAGTTAATGAAATTGTTAACACAAAATGCTATATTCGGTGACACAAAGGCTTTTATATACGCCATTGAGTGGCAAAAAGAGGGTTACCTCATGCACATATTCTCCTATGGTTGCAAACGAAAATACAACCAGAAGAAGTAGACTCTCTAATATCAGCTAAGCTACCAAACCGAGATGTGGATCCTATTCTCCATAACATAGTTCTTACTAATATGGTACACGGTCCGTGTGGAGAACGTAACATGGCTGCTCCTTGCATGGTCAACGGCGTTTGCTGTAAAAGGTATCCTCGCAATTTAATTGCAGAAACACAAACTGGAGACGATGGTTATCCAGCATACCGTCGTAGAAACCCTAAAAATTGTGGAAACGAAGAGAAGACGTCGAAGGACACCCCGGCATTAAAAAAGACTCTGCACTTGGAAAAATGTACAGTATCCATCGTAACCAATCGGAATGTTTGCACTTAAGGATGCTGTAGCAATATGTCCGTGGGCCAACTTCTTTTGAAAGCTTACAGACCGTCAATGGACAAGTAATGTGTACTTATCAAACGAACAATGGAACCATACGTTAGCAGATGTAGTCGTTTCCAAATCACCTTTAAAATTAAGAGAATTATTAGTGATCATTTTATTATTTTGCCAATCGTCTGATTCTCTTCAATTATGGCAAACTTTTCGAGAAGACCTTTGTGAAGACATTCATCATATGGAGCGGCAACAAAGTAATGATATCACTTTAATTTGCTCAGACAGTGTTTTAAATGAGGGCCTCATAAAAATTGAAAAATTATTTTTTGAGCTAAGTGGGAAAAATCTGGCAGATTTTGGTCTTCCCTCGCCGAATAGGGAGGGTCAATCAATTGATCCTTTAGAAGCGACACTGAGACGCCCATACGATATCAACCAATTGAGTGACTTCATATCAATTAATGTTACAAAATTATTACCTGACCAGCGACATGCGTATGATAAAATAATAAATAGCGTGAGAAATAACGAAGGCAAAATATTGTTGATCGACGCTCCTGGTGGAACAGGGAAAACGTTCTTAATCAACTTAATTTTGGCTAAAGTTATATCAAAAGGTAAAATCGCTGTCGCAGTTGCTTCATTTGGAATAGCAGCTGCACTGCTCAGTAGCGGGAAAAGCGCACATTCTACTTTTAAATTGCCTCTAAATATTTCTTTCCACCAAGAAACAGTATGTGCAATTCGCAAAAATGGGCCACTAGGAAAAGTCCTCCAAGAAGTTGCTCTAATTATGTATGATGAGTGTACAATGAGCCATCGATCGCACATTGAAGCTGTAAACAGAACTTTGAAGGACATTAGGAATTCAGAAAAAGCAATGGGGGGTGTCACCTTGGTCTTTGCTGGAGACTTTCGAAACATTGCCTGTAATCCTTAAAGAAACGCAAGCGGACGTTATTAAAGCGTGTTTAAAATCCTCACCTCCGTGGAGTTCAATTCAAACCATTACATGAAAGACAAATATGAGAGCTCATTTGGGCGGTGGTGGCTATAATTTTTCTGGTCAATTATTAAAATTATGCGATGGCAAATTACCTGAACAAAATGGACTAATTAAAATTGGCAGCGAGTTAGGAAAGATTGTAACAACTCTTAATGAGTTGATATTAAACATTTATCCTGGCATAGACAATATATTCGAAAAAGATTACACTTGGATGTGCGAAAGGGCTATCGTATCTGCAAGAAATTCTTCTGTTGACGAAATTAACGATGAAATTTTAAAAAAAGTATTTGGTGACTTCAAAATATATTCCGCGATAGACACTGTTATAAATACAGAAAAAACGGTTCATTATCCACAAGAGTTTTTGAACAATATAAATCCTTCAGGGTTTCCACCACATTGCCTTAAAATGAAAGTTGGAATACCAATTATTTTATTGCGGAATCTGAATCCTCCAAATCTCCAAATCTATGTGGGAGAAGACTGCAAGTCAAATCGTTGAGAAACAACGTCATCGAAGCTACCATCATCACGGGCCCAGCATCTGGACAATTGACTCACATACCTCGCATTCCCATGATATCCACAGATTTACCTTTTTCCTTTAAACGATTACAATTTCCTGTAAAAATTTAATTTGCAATTACAATTAATAAGTCACAAGGAAAACATGCAAATATGTAGGAGTAGATTTGAAAAAAGAATGTTTTTCCCACGGCCAATTATAAGTCGGTTATTTATTATAATTAACTACATGCAATCAAATAGATGTATATTTAAGTTGGTCTGAATATTTGTTCTGGCTGTCTATCTAAATAATTCTTTTTTTTTATACAGTTACTGATATGTAGATTGGACACGCGTAGCGGCCACAGGCAGCTAGTTATTTATAAAATTATATAATATAATTTAAAAATTGATTATGTTACGGCACAAAAAAGTCTAGAATCACCAATAAATTAGTTAAGTACTACAAGTATTTACGAATAAAGCTCAAATAGAATTTTCCAGGTATCTCTGAAAACTAAATTCAATTAATAATTCACCATTATACCAAACACCGTTATCTTTACTACTTAATTAATAGAATTAACTTATATAAACTAGTTAGGGATAAATAAAATAAAATAGTTATCACAACACATTACAATTTCTACCCTACATAACAGTTGGATGGTTGGAGTTTCTGGATGCTAAGCAAGAATTCACCAGCATTTCTGTAGTTTGGAGACGATCTAACAATTATATATACTTAAGTATAATTTATAACAGCTACATATTCTAATGGTTTCTGTTGAAGCTGCAATGATGCAACGTAACCTAAAAATAAATACAAATAAAAACTAATTAAAATTTTTCATAAACTATACAATACCTAAATTTAAACTTATCTTTAACATATTGAATTGTTCATAACATATCTTATCGTCTACTAATTAAATTTAGAATTTATATTATAAATAATTTAGTTAAATTAATAATTAATTACTTACACTTTGTTTTGTTTAAGTTAATTATAGATAATGACAGCTGATGAAAACATCGAACTCGAACAGTATAAATGTAATAGAAATAATAAACCTTACAAATGTTAAAAAACTGATCAAATAAATTATGAGTTCGTTCAGCTAATAATAATTTGATTGTGGCCAACTGCCGTATAACATTAATATTAAACAAAAACCATTTGTAAAAAATTATTGTAACAATAAAAAATCTTCCCTTTTTAAGACGACCACCAAAGCGTCAACATCAAACCAAAGAAAATAATTATAAGCGAAATTAAAATATTTTTGAAGAAAAATTTAACTTTTACTTTGGAGAATCGCCAAAACAATTGAGGAATCCACCACAGTTATTGACATCGTTATTCTATACCAGCATTAATATTGTTTGAGGAACCTGAAGCACTGGTATAGAATAATTTCCTTCACAGTAGCCATTTTCGAATTTTAAAATTATTTTTAAGCTCAAATTACTTTTATAGTTGAAGCAATTCCGCAAATTTTCCACAACAACACTACCCCTCAACGTTAGTAAATTAACTGATAACATCCTACAATCCAACAATTCGTTAGTAAATTACGTTAGTAAATTAACTGATAACATCCTACAATCTACAATCCATCCTACAATCCAACAATACTCGGCCCCTCTACCATCCCTAGTCCCCAAAGGCTTCCTGGCACTACAATAACAAAAATATTAACCTTTGTAAAACAATTATATCACCATTTCAACGTTACCCCAACATTCGGTTTTTTCCAGAGTTTAAATTTATCGTTCTTTTAGAGCTTTTTATAAAAATTTTCGCTCTTGTTCCCAATAAAATTTTTTTTCAGTTTGCTTTATGCTCTAACCCTCTAATGATAAACACAAAAAAAAAATATTTCGCTCTTTCAAAGTGATTTAAATTTGTATTTTTAATTTGGCTCTTAAAACACAGAGCGTAAAAGCTAAAAATATCGCTCCCAACCCATTCTACAGAGCCATTGAAGAAAATACATTAGGGAGCAAAATGTTTTGTAACACATGAGTTGCTCTTTGAATATCATTAAATAAAGAAAGTTCGATAAACGATATTTAGATAATTCTGGAATATGGCCAACTAGGATGGAACTTGGCTATTTCTTAACAGATTTTAGAGAAATTTGACATGCGCGATAGAAATAGGATTTTAAAATGATTTATAGATGAAATTCTGGAATATGGCCAACTACAATGGAACTTCGCTATTCCTTAACCGATTTTAGGGGAATTTAACATGCGCGTTGGAAATGGGATTAAACAATGATTATTAGATGAAGTTTTGGAATATGGCCTGGAACTTGGATATTCCTTAACCGATTTTAATGAAATTTGACATGCGTGATGAAAACGGGATTCTACAGTGATTTTTAGATGAAGTTCTGTAATGTGGCCTATATTGGCAATTAGGATGGAACTTGGCTATTTCTTTACCGATTGTGATGAAATTTGACATGTTCGTTGGAAATGAGATTTTAAAATGATTTTCCTAATTCTGGGATCCTACAATAACATTAGCGTGCTGTCACCCATTTTTTTTTTCCTTTGATTGCGACTAAATTTTCTAACTAATTGCATAATAAATACCATATATCAATATGAGTAATCTAAACTGGTTACGGCAGATGTATAATAATTATTATTATTTTAGGTTACTCATATTGATATATTTAAGTATATCAATATGAGTAACCTAAAAAGCTATTGTCTTTGGCAGTTTCCGTAATCCATGCAGCTGTCGATGTTTATCTGCTATTGGCCATATTTTATAACTTTATCTAAAAACTATTTTAGAATCCCACTTCCAAAGCATATCTTGAATTGCATCACAATCGGTTAAGGAATAGTCAAGTTACCATGCTGCTGTCGAGGTTTATCTGCTGTGAGGCAGATCGAAAATCGCTCGAGAAATAATCTGTAATTTCCATCCTATTTAGCCATATTCCAGAACTTTATCTAAAAACTATTTTAGAATCCCACTTCTAACGCATATATTGAATTGCATCACAATTGGTTTAGGAATAGCTAAGTTCCATCTGAATTTTTAATATTTCAGAAACCGTTTTAGAATCCCATTTTGATCGCACATGTCAAATTTCACTAAAATCGGTTAAGGCATAGCCAGATTCCTTCCTAGTTGGCCTTATATCACAACTTAATCTAAAAATCATTTTATAATCCCATTTCCAACAGACCTGTTAAATCTCACTAAAATCGGTTGATAGTCAAATTTCACTAAAATCGGTTAAGGAATAGCCAAGTTCCATCTCAATTGGCCATATTCCAGAACTTCACCAAAAAATCATTTTAGAATCCCATTTCCAACGCACATATCGAATTGCATCACAATCGGTTAAGAAATAGCCAAGTTCCATCCTATTTGGCCACATCCCAGAACTTCACCTAAAAATCAATTTACAATCCCATTTACATCGCGCATGTCAAATTTCACTAAAATCAGTTAAGGAATGGCCAAGTTCCATCCTAGTTGGCAATATTCCAGAACTTTACCCAAAAATCATTTTAGAGTCCCATTTCCAATGTCCATGCATCTGTTCGCTAATAAAACAATCTGCCTTTTCTAAAGAAATTTAGAAGATTTTGAATGTAACCGTTTGCTGTAATAACAAGAGCAAGAGCAATATAATAATGACGTTTTTATTCATCAGAGCAGAGCGTATTTATTTTCTCAATATAGCGCAATAGCAAAGAGCGAAAATATAATAACACAAACGAAATAGTGGAAGAGCAAAAGCCTTATAATAAAAATAATGCTCCAGTTCTTCATCATGAACAAAAATGAAGAGCGAAGAGCAAAATGAAATCCCATTTTAAACTCTGGTTTTTTCCATTATATGTATTTCCATTATACATTTATTTGTAAAATAACGGTACAGTTTTTCGATATTTTGAAGGATTTTGTTAATTATTATAATAATAAGTAGTTCTCAGTTGGCCGTGGTGTTATAAAATTTAAACTGGGCCATAAAAGAAAGAATTCAACATTGGAGCAACGAAAGTTAACACCTTGCCATTACGCTACAGGTCGTACGTATGTGGAAATTGCAGAAATTCCGAATATACCAAAAAATACAGTTGTTGGTAATATCGTTCGGCAGTATAAAAATGAAGGGAGGATTATTTTGATGCAGCAAACGGGCCAACTTAAAAAATTAACTGAAAGTGATAAACGTTTGATATTAAGACAAAATAAGAAAAATAAAAAAATCTACGTTTAAATGCGCCGAAAATTGCATGAGAGGTGTTGGAATAACTGGGAAAAGCATTACATCCACAAACCATCCGCAGAACATCAAAGAAGATATTGATATTATGGTTTTTGGTGAGACTTGGATTCAGAGTAATAACATCATGTCAGTTCAAATAAGCAGTTTTGAAGGTATCTTCGCATGTTGAGATGATAGAGAAGGGGGGGGGGGGGGGTTAGCCGTTTTTGTTAAAGATAATCTAAAATTTAACATTGTTATGACTGATAATAGCCAGTTTCCATTCCATTTTATATGTCTTGAGCTTCCTGATTATAACTCTACTAAGCTGTGGGCTTTTTATAGACCACCTAATTGTGATAATGAAATATTTTTAAGTTTTTTGGACACTATTGACGTAAATAGAAGTGATACAATTATTGTTGGGGATGTTAATATTCCCGCAAATAAGAGTGTGGATATTGTATCTGATTATAAAAACATATTGATGAGTTCCGGGATGATTGTTACGAATACATCTTCCACTAGGTCAATCAGTGGCAATATTCTTGATCATGTTGTATGTAGCTTCAACCATCTTCTCAGATCATAATTTTATTTTTTCATCCATTTTTTTCAAACCTAAATTCTTTCGGCATAAACTAGTACATAATATTGTTGGTTTTGAAAAGGTTGATTATTATTTTGACGATTTTCTTTCAACAGCAGATTTCGATACTGCTGACCCTGAAGCTACTATTAAGCTAATTATCGAGCAATACAATGATTTAATCATAAAATATACAGGTGTTAAAAGTGTTGTTGCTATATTGAAAAACAACTCTCGTTCCTGGATGACATACAAATTATGGAAGCTCATTGGAAAACGTAACCGAATCTTAATAAAATACAAATTAGGACCTAACTTAGAAATTCGAAATCAACTTCAGACTCTTAGTAAAAAAAATATCATCTGTAAAGTATTTCGCAAAGAAACGTTATTATGAAAATATGTTTAGCAATGTTAGTCAAAAAAACTTATGGAAAAACATAAATCAATTTTTGAATAGAAATAACTCCAAATCTAATATTGAAGCTATTGAATTTAATGGCGATAAGTGTAATAATATCACCGATATAGTAAACATATTTAATGAATATTTTACTAATATAGGAAATACACTTGGTCAAGCAATTGGCAGTGATAGAAACATTCATAATTTCAATACGTTGCGCTCGATTCCTGATTCTATGTTTTTGGTCCTCCACTACTCCTTTGGAAGTGTAACAACGTTATTTGCCTTTTAAGTGGTAGTAAAGGTGGTTGGCCAGACAATATTCGTAACTTGGTTTTAAAGCGAAAAGCTACCATTTTCTCTGAAATTGTTGCTAAACATATCAATGAAATTTTTGAAACTGGTGCATATCCAAATTATCTAAAAATTGCTAAAGTGGTACCGGTCTTTAAAAGTGGTGATAAAAGTATTATTTCTAATTAAAGGCCAATTTCTACATAAAATCATTGAAAAAATTATAAATACTAGGATAAGGGGTTTCTTAAAAAATCGGAATTTTTCTATGCGTACCATTATGGATTTAGGGAAGGTGCGAGTACCGAGATGGCTCTCGCAGAGATGGCAAATTTGATTTATAATGCTTTTGATCTTAAGAAATATGCAGGAGTATTGTTTCTTGATCTCAAGAAAGCGTTTGACACCATTGATCATAAGTTACTTCTTGATAAACTATTTTGCTATGGATTTTATAGAATTTCGCATAAATTAATAAGTAGTTACTTAAGTAATCGACAACAATACGTAATGATTGATGGGGTCAGGGGCAATGTTCTTGATGTTACTTGTGGGGTTCCACAAGGTAGTGTTCTTGGGCCATTATTGTTCCTTATATTTATTAATGATATCTCCCACTTGCCCTTGATTGGCCATATTAATATTTTTGCAGATGATACAGCAGTCATCTATGTAACAAAAGATCCTTCTAACATAATTATTAATATGGAACATAATATGAAAGTTTTACTTGAATATTTCAACTCTAATCTGATTTCACTAAATTTGCTAAATATGAAATTTATGATTTTTCACTCGCCACATAAAATTCCCTATGATGTAACATCTTTTATAATAAATGATATTATTATTGATCGAGTTGAAAGATTCAAATACTTAGGAGTATCGTTTGATTCCAGCATGGGATGGGAAGAGCATATTAAATCAATTTGCGGTAAAATGGCTCCGTTAGTGGGACTCATAAGAAGACTTTCATGTTATGTGCCTAAATATGTCTTGAGATTAATGTATTTTGCATTTATTCATCCAAAAATCCTCTATGGGATTATTGTTTATGGAACTACTAGCTATAGTAAGTTTAAAAAAATACAGATTTTGCAAAATAAAAGTTTGAAAGCTATTTCGAAACTACCTACAAGATTTTCTACATTGAGTTTATTTGAAACTGAATCCAACGGTATCTTGCCCATAGGTGCGTTACATGATTTTCAATTATCATTATATATGTACAAAACGTTGAATGTATCTTCTGTTCTCTCTAATTTAGAATTTTATTATAATAATCTTAATTATCGTACCAGATTTGCAAATGACATATGTACATTGTGGAACTATCACATATGAATTTGGACGAAAATCAATTAGATATTCTGGTTCCTCTTTATACAATAAATTACCAAAATCCGTAAAAACTCAGTAAATATTCATCATTTTAAGAAAATCTTGAGATTGCATTATAAAACTTAATAGAAGATTATATTTGTTAATATTTAATATTAGTTTACTTATTGCTTAGTATTTATTAATTTTTATTTTATTTATATTGTTGATTTCCTTAAAAGGACAAGAAATCCATTGGAAATCAACAATGTAAATATGGTTTATTATTGTTGGAATTTTTTTTAAGATTAATGGATTATATTATTATTATATTATTAATAAAAAAAAACATTAGAACGGCAAGGTTTTAAAGGCCGCGTTTCCACAAAAAAAAAACATTAATAAATGAGCGAAACAGAAAAAAAAGTGTATCCAGTTTGCCAAGGAATATTTTGGAAAAGATTCCAGTTTCTGGAACAACGTAATATTTGCTGACGAGATCAAATACAACATATTTGGATCAGATGGACGAACTGTGGGTGTGGATGTAATGAGGAGCTCAAACTATCAAATATTACGGTAACTGTAAAGCAAGGTTACATGGGTGGACATGTAATGATGTGGGGATGTATATCAGCAAACTGGGGTCTTAGTTTTTATTAATGAAAACAAAAATGGAAAAATGTATTTAGACATTCTAAAACAAAATCTAAAATAAAGCGAAAATCTGAGAATATTGCTCAGTTTTAAATCCTAAACATAAGTCCCATTTAAACATAACTCCTCCCCAATCACCTGACTTGAACCCCAAAGAAAATATATGGGATACTCTAGACCGGCGAATTCGAAAGACTTCGATTATTTCAGTAACTTATTTGAAAATTATGCTGAAACGGGAATGGACTGAAATTGGCCAAGATTATTGCAAAAAAGTTGTTGAGAATACGCCAAATCGCTTACATCACGTTTCGAAGCAGAACGGATATCCCACAAAATATTTTGACCGAATATTAAAGTAACGATAAAATAGCTGCATCTTTTGTTTCAACAATAATAACAATGTCTTTGTAATGTTATTCAATATGAAAACACTCGAACTCCATTGAAGATCAATAAAACTTCCATTCTTGAAAAGGAAAAACCAATACCTTCTTCATTCCAATAGCAAAAAGCCCCCGAAGCCAAAAGACAATAGAAAAATAAATTCAACATCATGGTCATTAATATCTCTGAAAATGTACATCAAATTAATTGGCTATTCATTATTTGAAGGATAGCGATCATCAATATTTCAAAATTATATTTAAAACTTATAAAACAGTAGACTACCTAAATAAAAATACAATTAGTATCATTCAACTATTGAAGAGATCTCCGCCATACCATTTACCATCACCACTTAAAAATACAAGTCACTAACTAAAATAATAAATCAATGAAAGGAAATTGAAAAATTATATCCTTAAAAATTTTATCGGTGTACTATATAAGTAATATTGAAGTTTGTATGTGACAACTGCAACCTAAACTTTTCGATTTTCATTTACATAATTCCACGTTGTTCACATTCATTGAATGAAAATTTGGCGTACATAAATAAATACGTCATTATCTCTTGCAAACCAAATCTCAATTCAACTCAAAATCATCACTTCCATATTAGTATTTTATTCATAGTTAATTTATAATCTTTTAATATTAATTTAATATAATTAATACAATTTAATGCAGTTTGTACTATCCCGGAAAAAAATTAATCATACCTAAGTAAACAATTAGCAATTTCCGATGCGACTCAAACTTACTCGATTATACTAAGTATAAGTATCCTATTTGAGTCAAATACATTAAAGTTTTCGTTTGTGTTTGTATAGAACATGTTTTATCAAGAACACTATAGTTGTCTCATGAATACAAAAGACACAAAAGCTGTATTTTTTCACTCGCACCTGATAGCCACTATCGGGAGCCGTCATTTTTCTATTTATTGATAAACTAAACTTATTTAACATCATCTATCATTTTTAATTCAATTGTTTAGCGAAAACTTAATATAAAAAATATTTGGCTCTACCTATTTATACGGAGCGCTATCGGGAGCCACATTTTACATGACGGCTCTCGATAGCCGCGATCCGGAGCGAACAAAAAAAAACAGCTAAAGAGAGAAACAACAACAAAATAAAAACAACAGAATCGATCGTATATACTAAACCACCAACACACATAGAGAAGGTAAATATTCTCAAACAATCTTCCATGTGCGTAGCAGGAGAAGTATAATATTTTCAACATATTACATACAAATAAGGATATTATAGTGAACAGAGAAACATTCCTGTTCTATGTATCAAGATACAGGAAAATATTTGTGACAATTATACCAAAACCAACCAAAATATCTCTCTGTTTTTGTTGTTGTTTAAATATTATAAGAAAAAAACCAATAATATAGAGTACATTTTCTTGATAGGATATATGTAAAGAGTGAACAAGATGGCATTTATAAACATTTTTGATGGTTTTGTTATATATCAAGCTTCAAAAATATATTTGTGTCAGTTGTACATAAAATAAAACACAAGAACACATTCAAGTAAGCGTAAAAAAAAATACGATATATAATTAATTATTAGATTTTAGTAATTAAATTTCATGTACAACCACACAAAAGTTAAAATCATGCACTTAATCAAGAAATCAAGAATTTTGATTTACTATACTACTATAATTATTATTTCACTAAAATTGAATTGAATTAGAATTAAAATGTATATACATATTGTTACATTTTTGCCTTGTCAATCAAGGCTCGTATCACTGGATTGTGAATAATACAAACTCAATTTATCACCAACGAATTTATCTATTTCAAAAAAATTATTACTGTTGAAGATCATCGGCCAATGAAAATCCAACATGATGAAGGAATAACCTAAAAAGAAAATACCCAAAACTTAGATAAATTATTTAAATTTAATTATATTTTGAAACTTATCTTGTTCACAATCCCAATAATTTGTTTATTTGTTTCTGACACTTTTCACTGGTTTTAAAACTTTCTTTTTATGTAACTCATTAATTTGCAGATTAATTTAATAGTTCAATTTTATGGAATATGAATGCTAGAGAAGTTTAAGGCATCTACTTGTTGTTAGGTGTCGCCTTATAGCATAATATAGAAATTATGTAGAATTAACAATTGTAAATAGCTTATAAAGCAGAGAAATTTTGTTCAGTGGCTTACAGTTTGGGAAAGAAAATGATAAGGGGGCGAAAACTTGAAATTTTTTTTTTTTATGATTGGCATTATCAAGAAAACTGTGTGGGATTGTACACGCGAACAAATTAAATAAATAAGAAAATGTGATTTTTTTGTAAACTTTATACCGGCATTTTAATTGGCTTTGGAGATACCGCTTTAAAATTTTGACCCTGCTTTAACATTGGACACGACATATTTGGTATCATACATTTTGGACCTCGCTTTAGACACGGAACATCCATTAAAATATTTTTGTATTGGCGCATGCAATCGGAACCGGCCACTTACTATACAATTTAAAGTGGACTAAGGCATTGGAGTTTATCCTGCGATCGGCACTGTTTGCTTAGTAATCACTACACAATCACACGCGATATTAATCAATTGAAGCGAAACTATTTACCACTTTTTAATTTATATTATTTAAATTTAAATAATTTAAATTAAATTAACTTAAAATATATACACATACATACATATAATATATATAAAATTTATATTTTACACTTCACATCAAATTAAAACATTAAAACAAATAAATAAATAAAATAAAACTAAATTCTCGAAGAAGACGACAAAAGCACGTCTTTCTTCTTCGAGCGACAACGACCGACTGGAAAATTGCGCGCGCGGGAATATGCGCATATAGACAAAATCGTCTGATGTTGAAAGACCGAATGTCAAAAGGCCGAATGTGTGGAAATAGCGAACGCCAAAAGGGTGAAAGGGTCGGATGGCCGAATGTCAAAAGGCCGAATGGGTCAATATTCCGAATGTCTAATGGGCGAATGTGTCAAAATTCCGAATGTCTAATGGGCGAATGGGTTGAATGACTGAACATGTGGAAGGGACGATTGGGTAAAAAAAAAACGAATTTTCATTAAAGTTTCTTTCACTTAAGTGCCATGTGATCAAATATTGGCAAAATTTTTATGTTTTTTTGTTTATAACTGTTGTGGGCGACATGTAAACATGTTGGTGTGTTTTTTTTTTTTTTATCAAGGATATTATTTGTGAGCATATTTTGCCCGCCTTTCTTAGTAATTGAGTGGGTAAGAAATAATATAATTTTATGTTATGTATTTCGTGTACGCGAAACACATAACATAAAATTATATTATTTCTTACCCACTCAATTACTAAAAGAGGCGGGCAAAATATTCTCACAAATAATATCCTTGACCAAAAAAAAATAAAAAATAAACATTTCGCCTGCCCACAACAGTTATAAACATAAAACCATAAAAAACTTGCCAAAATTTGATCACATTGCACTTAAGTGAAAGAAACTTTAACGAAAATTCGTTTTTTTTACCCAATCGTCCCTTCCACATGTTCAGTCATTTGACCCATTCGGCCCATTAGACATTCGGCCTTTCGACCCATTCGCCCATTAGACATTCGGCCTTTTGACACATTCGCCCTTTTGACATTCGGCCATCCGACCCATTCACCCTTTTGGCGTTCGCCATTTTCCACACATTCGGCCTTTTGACATTCGGCCTTTCAACATCAGACGATTTTTTCTATATGCGCATATTCCCGCGCGCGCAATTTTCCAGTCGGTCGTTGTCGCTCGAAGAAGAAAGACGTGCTTTTGTCGTCTTCTTCGAGAATTTAGTTTTATTTTATATATTTATTTGTTTTAATGTGTTAATTTTATGTGAAGTGTAAAATATAAATTTGATAAATGTATGTAAGTATTTTAATTTAATTTAATATAAAATATTTCAATTTAAATAATATAAATTAAAAAGTGGTAAATAGTTTCGCTTCAATTACTGCAGTGTAGTGGAACGGAAATGAAAATTTAGTTGATGAGGAAATTCAACCAAAGAATTTTTTTTTTTTTATGTAATTACAATCTAGTCTCCTGGACTAATGAGCAATTTGTTTCTGACTTAATTTACTAACTTAAATTAATCTATGGCTTCTTCCCATTGGCGTTCCATAGTGTTTGGTAAATTGAAGTAAACCACATCTTTGTAGTGGATTTTAGATCAGCACAATGCTGCTTAAAATGACAATCACACAAGCTCAAAAGGTTCGGTTCTTTTAAGTCTACGTACTAAATTCGTGCTGCTTAGGAGCTGAGTTGCCTCAATGTTCACATGTTGGCGGAGCCTTTCGTCATGTCTATGTGCTTGTTCCTGGATTTCGTTTAGGATGAGTTTAATTTTAAAGTCCCTATGAAGGTTATTGTTCCTGACATACCAAGGTGCATGAACGATATTCTTTAATACAATATTCTGAAATCTTTGGATGATATTTACGTTGCTCTGTTTGGTACAACCCCAAAGCTGAATACCATAAGTCCAAATCAGTTTCAATATTTGCTTATAAAGTAGAAGCTTGTTGTATGTTGATAAAGAAGAGTTCCTTCCCATCAGGCAAGAAGAGTTCCTTCACTTTTCTTCTTGACGTGTGCTTTCCATAGTAGTTTAGCATCCAGTGTCATGCCGAGATACTTAGCTGTGTTCGCATGCGGTATTATTTCCCGATTTATGGTAATCGGAATATGTTCGAATCGTCTGTTTGTAAAGTTGATGTGAACTGATTTAGCTTTATTTAGTTTTATTCTCCATCTTTTTGTCCATTTATATATTTGAGTTATAGCTGATTGTAACTTCTGTGTTGATTCTTCGTTTAGCTTTTATCTCACGCATGACTTCCTTTGGTGTTGTAAGTAGGATTTCTTTACTTTATTGCACAGCTTGTTCAGTTATTATCTCGGCTTCCAACGGTTGGTCTTCATGTGGCTGGAATATTTTTTCAAGTTGTTCAGCAAATTCTCGAGCTTTGTCTTCATTATTTCTAGCCAATTTCTCACCTGCTGGTCTTTTAAATCTTCAGAACTGAATAATCAGAATAATCAGTACTGTTATCATTAGTTGATTTTCTTAAATAGTTGCTGATTGATTCATCTTTCAATTTTTTGATCTCTCTTCTTAATTGTTGATTGAGATTGTTCAAATGAGTTTCATCTTGGGGGGCCCTTGTATGTTGCCATACTCTTCTCGCTCTTCTTTTTTCTGCTAGGAGCTCCCTATTTTTCATATGATAGTTGTTCCCCTTGATTTTCGTTTTAATTTCAGGAGTATTTTCCCAGCTGATTGCTGTATATCGTTTACAAATTTGTGTTTCTCTAATTGTTCTTCAGTCTTTAAAGGAACCATTAAGTTAATTTTTTCTTCTAGCGATAGCCTAAAGCTTGCCCAATTAGTGTGATTATTTACTAGGAATGGGTTTCTTTCTTTTTGAATGATTTTTTCACTTAACGTTAGAAGTATTGGTGAATGATCACAGTTTAAGGTATGGCTTTCATCTACTTGTATATAATTAACAGATATGTTTTTTATTATGAAGAAATCAATCAGATCTGATAATTTGTTTGGATCAGTTGGCCAGTAGCTGATAGCTTTTAGTAGTTTTTTACGCTTATTCGTTGTTAATCTGGATCACCAGTGGACATTTTTTGCATTAAAGTTCCCTCCAAGTACAAATCGTTTTCCTAATTTACTGAGCAACTCGAGATAATCTTTTTTTTCATTGAGTGCTTCGGTGGGCACTAAATACTAGCAATACAAATAAAACTACTTTTGATTTTGACAATAACAGCAGTTGGTTGTATTTCTTTCGTTTCATATTTTAACTCCTCATAGTGATGAATACTATTTATAATTATAAAAGCACTACCTCCTTTAGCAGTGTTTCGTTGATTGTCTAGTGAAGTGTGTTTCCGTGATGAGACATACATCGATTTTTTCTGTGTCCAGGACCACTTGCAGTTCTTGTTAACACTTCAACATAAGACTCTAAGATCATTGGCCATTTTTCTGTTTAGGGGTAGCTCCCTTAGTGATGTACTCTAGGTTCTGTAATCGCTCATCAAATGTATTTAGTCTGCTTAAAATTAATTTAAGTGTTTGACTTATATCGTCATTTTGAGCAGTTTTTCCTGGATTTCCGTTGCTCATCGTTACTTGAGCATAAGTCATTTTACCAAATTGTCTTTGAGTAGTACCCGACACTCTACGATTTACTTGGGGTCGGTTCATGGTGGATTGAACACTCTATTTTCCACGAGATTAATTTTGATTTTTTGGATTTAATTTCCAAAACGCCGCACTAATTAGGGAGGATATAAAAGCCTCGATTTCCAAAGTTCGCAAATAGAGTTCACATTAATCCAATTAAACACGATTCATTACTACTTTATTAATTGATTTAATTTACGACATTTATTTTTGCTTTTTAATGCACGAATACTAAAACCAGACTGACGCATTCCAATATGCAAATTATCGTTTTAAACAAAAAAGACGCACCAATACATTTGCGTTATTATGTGCGTAAAGATAAATGTGAAGTATGCACTAATTCATAATTTTCATGTTGCAATTCGTTCTTTCAAATGGTATAAAATATTTTTCACAATGAAATCTACTATGATTATTTTGACAGTAAGAAGTACTGTAAATTTTCTAACAATGTTTACAAAAGTTTTAATAGTGATAAATAATAATTTGAATTTAGGTAAGTAAATTATTCTATATTTAAAAATTACATTTATCTCATAATTCGTTTTCTTTTGTTTCAGAATTATTATAGATTATGTAGCAACTTGAAGTTACATTCTTACAACGAGATTTAAATTAAGATAACGATGGTGACAATGCATTAGTGTGTAACTACATTTTGTGTGTTTTACAGGAGCACATAAAAACGTTTTATTTAAAACTGAAATGACATTTTAAAAATATTTTAACGCATATTTATTAATTAAATTGATTACAATTGAATTAAGAACCATTTTGTTTAAAAATATTTATCCGTATAATTAAAAATGTAGATACTCACTTATGAAACAAATAATTTGAAATACATTAGGATGTACCTACATCATAATAGAGGTAAAACCAACAATTTTTTTTTTGTATTTTTTTTTATTATAAATAATAACCAATTTAACTAAATAAAACAATATTTCACAGACATTTCAATACCTTAATGCATTAAACGCATTATTATTTTTCTTAGAAACGTTATAAAAAACGAAAATATAACAAATAATTAAACTTTAACAAAAAATAACAATTAACTTGTAATCCAGTCTTAACGTAATAGAATTCAGTTTAGAACTTTAGAATTGCATTTTAATCGTGCGGTAAATTATCATAAAACCCCCAATAATTTTGGTGGATGTGAATTTTCATACTTTACAAATCATTAAATTTTCTGTTAGATATTTGTCTGCGAGCTGAAAATAATTTAGGAAAATCTGTAACTTTTTTAAAAAATTGAACTTTTGGTCTTGCTGGTAAATCAGCTAATTCATCGTCAAACTGAATTTTGTACGATATTACTCCATTTGATGTGTATTGCAACTGTCGCAAACTAGTAACGACGTTAACGCGGCCTGGCCGAATAGACGGGTACATTTGATTACATGAAAAGTTTTGGAAAAAATTAAATTCTGGTGAAACAATTCGGTAAGGAAACGGTTTCTTCCTTGCTTCGATGGTAATATTATGGTAATCGTTAGGAATTTCAATGGTTTTGTTTTTTAATTTCTGCTCAATTTTGGCATGAACACTGTCACACTCCATGTGGGTATGGCCTTTAACTAAATATTTTTGAATAATTGTCACGTTGTATTCCATCGCCAGGGTCAGCAACGCATTTGATAGAATTGCATTCCTATTTTGGTAAGTACATCCATCCGAATAAATGATTATTGGTAATTTATCAGCAGTTAGTAAACTATTTTTTAAATAATGTACCAAAAATGATGCAAAAACGGACGCTTGAAGATCGGCTTGTGTTTCATCGAACCAATAGCATACCACATCTTTTGTTACTTTGTTAAAAATAGTGTAGTTATGACAAGCAAGTTTTGTTTTAAAATACATGCTGCTGGCGTTAACAACGGGACAAATTTTAACAGCCTGTAAGTCCATAAAAATAAGATGGCATAAACCGATCATTGCATTTTTACAATCGTTTAATTTTTCTTCATTTGCCCTATTTTTCTCATTGATATGAGTCTCCCATTCGTGTTTTGGAAGATTTCCTGTTTCGAATTGGACACAAGTATCACAACGATCTTTTTTAGGATTAAACAAAGCATAATTTTTTCTGGTAAATTCATTCAAAAATGAAGTTTTTGATACACATTGTTTATCAAATGATTTGCAGTGATTTGTATATTCTGCATAAAGTGATGCTTTCGAATCGAATTTTTGCTCCAAGTACAACTTATTAGTATCTTTTCTGCAATAATGACTCGGTAATTTATTTAATGAATTCAAAAATTCGCACATGAACTCCTGACTTTCATTCGATAGAACTCGTGATTTCTTTTCATTGATTTGTACAATGCCATAATGTGATTTACGAACACATTTCAAAACAAAACCTTGTTTTATTCCGAAAGTTGATAAAAATAGTTTTTTACACACTTCGACAAGGCGGTCATTTAGATTGATTCGGTATTTAAGGGAAAAGGTTCGTCTTGAGGTTGTTGGATCAGATGTAGTAGCCCTTTGTGTTTGGTTTTCCAATATTAAATTACTAATATAATTTTTTTTTTCGTTCCAGTTTAGTTTCCAAAAACTACAAAACATTTTGTTCCGATCTGCCTCGCTTACTGCTCCACAATGCTCACTAAATTTTGTAAATTTTTTGCAGCTTTGAATCGTGCATCGAGGACCTATTTGACGGTTTTGTTTGACCACATCCTGTATTTGAATTAAACTTCCAGTGTCGTTTGAAATCTTCCGAAAACCTAGGTACTTTTTCCCAAGCATTCGATTTTTCATTTCTTGTTTTCTTTTCGTATTTTTTTTGGAATAATATTCATTACAACCATTCTCAGCTTCATTCATACTCGTATCTATTGGTTCATTCACAGCAATGTTTGAATTACTATCGATACTTGGTTGGTCCATCAAACTGGTATTTGTCGTCGAAGTATCGTCAGAATCGGTTTCCGGTAAATCATAACTGGAATCAGTATCAGTGTCGCTATTCTCACCAGCGGTGTTTTTGTAATTATCGATTAACTCAAATGGAATCGATCCCTTTGTTGGTGGTAACTCAATTAGGGGTGGTGGTAAAATATTTTCCAACTCCACTGTAATTTCGTTGTCATAAATAAATGTGGCGTTATCAAAAATTGATTGTCTGGAGCTAGGTGGCAAAAATATTGCCGAAGTATTCCCCGCAGAATCGATTTCTGGTATAATGACGGAACCGGATGCATTTTGGCTATTTCTAAAAGGTTCGTTGATGTTGCTGTCTTTTAATTCAATGGGTATTGTTTCCGTTGTTGATGGTACTTCGATCAGGATAAATTTGGCGTTATCAAAACTGGATTGCCCCGAGTCATTTGCCAGCGTAATATCAACAAGTGTCGACTTTAGTGAATCAGTTGGTGGAACTGACAATTTTTCGGTAAATCTATTTGATTGCGATCGGCTTTCACGTATTTTGTCCAGTGCAAGTTTAACCAACAACTTTCCTCTTTCTCCCATAATTAAAAGTTTGTTTAAAAAATAAATCTAAACTACAAGGATTATTTTACTTTTTATGCAAATTAACTTTTACAATATCTACAAAAAAAAAGAAAATTTTGATATTTCATTTTCGTTTATCTACAAAACAATAAAGAACATAACTATGTATCTACACAGAAAAACAATACTTTGAAATTACACTTTTGTTTATCTACAACACATTCTAATATTACTTATTTTAATTATAATTTTAAATAATTTAGAAACAAAATTAACATTTTTACGTTAATAAATACTTAAATTAATTAAAATTATACGATTAATTGTAAATAACTACTAAATAACAAATTTATTCAACGTTTAACTTACCTCAATGCTAGCAACCTCAACAAAATAACGTAGATACATACTAATGCAAACGCAAAATTGAGTTTTTTTTATGTCTAGACACGATGCGATCAACACTGATACTAAAAAACAAAGCAAACATGTACATTCTTGTCGAAAAAACAAAAAAACGATTTTGGTGAATTTTGTAGTTACACACTAATGCATTGTCACCATCGATAAGTGAATTGAAATTATTTTAACTACAATGTAACTACTAAATAAAATTGTTTTTCAGGTATGTTACGTTTATGTTATGGATACGCCAGCCTTCAATTGTGCCAATTAGATAAGTATTTTTAATATATTAAAGCTGATCCATGATTCTTTGTTGATAAATTGTTTTCTTTTAGGTTGATCATCATATTATTTTGTGTTTTTAATGACAGTACAATTTTATACATCAGCTGACCAGTTCATCTTAACCGCTTGCTTCATGAATTAACTTGGATTTTTAGCAATCATATTCTTATTTTTGATGTTTTGCAGTTCAATAACAACGCTGCATCCTCTGTAGGTTGAACATTTTGTGCTTTTACACAATCTTTAATATGATGTTTACCTAAACATTTGACACACCTTGGTTCCCTGTTGTAATATTTTTGTGTATGTCCATAGGCTTGACTTTGTTTACATTGTGGTATAAGCTTAGATCTTCTTAGAGGCTGAATAACCACTTTGCACCCCAAGATGTACTTAATTTGATAATTTTTTTCGATATCTTCATCAGTATCGAATGTCAACATAAACTTGTTGAGAGGTACTTTGCCTCTCCGTTTTAGCTTAATTGATGCTTCAGTTGTCTTAAATCCTTTTGCTTTCAGGTCATCAATTATTTTTTCTGGTTTACACGTAGAGTGTAAGTTTTTAGCCATGACCCTAATTGGTCTGGTTTGTTTGTCTTCAAACGTGTGTAAAGCACGTTTTTCTTCGTTTGTCATTTTTGTCATTCATCACCTTTGCAATAAACTTATCAGTAGTAGTTATTGTTTTTATTTTCTCATAGACTAAATCGTAGTCTTTTACTTCATCTATTACTATTGGTGGTGGTGGGGGTATTTTTTTTTGTTGTTTCTGGATAATATTTGGAACAACATCCTTTAATTGAGATGGGGAGGGCATATTATTCCGTTTCCTTTTTTTCTCCTCCCTTTTATTCTTATCCACTCAGTTTTTCGACATAGTCCTTCTTCATCCGTATGGTACTCTTGTGGAGTTATATTCTGGTTAGGAGTAGAACCGATGTCTTCCTTTGGTTTAAGAGCTTTAACTTCGTTTTCAACCCTCTTCATACGCTCTTGTTTATATTGTTGGCTTCAACTAATGCATTATTAGCTTTACACAATTCATTGTGAAGCTTTTCTTCATTTGAAGAACGAGTGTTCTGGCTGCTGGTTCCAATGGAGGGACTACCGCCTCTTATCGGAGAATACGATACTTTCTTACTCCTCTGGAAGGGATGTGAATTATCTTTTTCTGTTTCACTCAATTGAGCTTGTTTATTAACCAACATGTCTTGGGATTGGTTTAAATAATTGTCTTGTGTTTTTCTCTCCGAAGAGGGTGTATGTCACCTAACGCTATATATAGGAGAATAGCTGTGAAATTTAAAGTGCATTACATTCTGTCAAAACGCATCGCTTAAAGCGATTGTAGGTGCCCGATTACAGTGCTCGATTTTGTCAGTTCATCTCAAGTGTCTTCTGCGATTTCAACAATGAATAAAAATACGAATAAAGAATTTGTCTCAAATTTTATATTGCAAATAGAATTTCGTATGCCGAATCGCTGAAAATGTTACAGAAGACTTACAGTGAATTGACTTTTTCAAAACACGTGCATATGAGTGGTAAAGTGCATTCAGAAGCGGTCGATAAGTGGTGGAGAATTTCCCTCACTCTAGTCGGCCATCACCGTCGTGTTGCACTCGCAATTCTTGCCATAGGGTCAAACGGTAAATAAAGAATATTATGTGGGCGTTATGTGGCGTTTGGTGGTCAGGTGTGAAGTTGCTCGGGGGATTCAAGTTGGCTAAAACTGGCTTGGCTTCTAGGTTAAAACACGGCGCTAAAGGAGTCAACCTTACAGAAATCGCTGGGCCGGGTTAAGGTGTTAATCGTACCGTGCCGATAATCGACCATACTGGGGTCCTAGCTTTAAAATTTGATCAGTCGCTAATGGTGAATCCGGATACTTGGCGCCGTCCAGATTAAGTACCCTTATCTGTGTATTGCGGATCTCTGCACAGATGGACATTTCTTTCTCCGCTACTCGTAGCGTGGGACCAATCATGGATCCAAACGAAAACACACAACAACAAAATAGTCCGGCTCTCTAAAATATCCGGAAAATGTGAACAACGAGACTCGGGCCTTTAGGCCTGCCTCTAAGTCTACAAATAATCGACGGGACATAAGCTCAAGCGAAGCTGGTTCCTCCATCTCAAAACCAACCTATAATACTAGGAGGAAGGCCTGGAGGACCCTGGTTAAGATCAATAACATCTCGCCCGAAGACAGAACGGATAAAGACAAAGCCACGCTTGCGTGGGCAAAAACAGTCACCGAGAAAAAGTCGGAGGCCATTCAGCTGGCTCACAGCTTAAAAGAAACAGATCTGAAGCAAAAAGTCTTAAGATCGCAAAGCGAACAAAAATCCAGGCTACCGCTATGAGGCCTTTTAACTAGGTCCTTAAAGATCAGCTGTTTGTGGAAGTTATTGATAAATTAAAAGAGGATGGCAGGGCACACGCCCGCCAATTGGAGGAAGGTGGAAGGGGTCTTAGCAACCACCTACCTGGAAGTCCTGTCGGAAAATCCAAGACCTGCTCCGACTTGTCGGGATACGGGCTAGCACCGGAATCAGGTGAAAATGACTGCCTTGTGCAGATCAAAGGTCCCTGCTGCTTCATAAGAAGGCAGTGTGGGGACTTGGCGAGATATGGCCCAGAGGCAGCTGAGAGATATCGTGTACATCCCTTCGGAGCCTAGTAATCTGAAGGTTATACTCCAGTTGTTACAGGTTGGCAACCTAGGTTTGCCAACGCACAATTGGAAAGTTACCAAGCTCGAGGAGACAAAGGCTGACTATAGGTCAGCTGATATCATCTTAAACATCGAGTCACTGACTGTACTAAAAAAAATCAACGGTTTAATCCACTATGGTTTCAGTGCAGTCACACTCAAGGTGTACAAGAAGGACGCGGGCAAGTCGGATGCTCCGAAGTCATCTTCAGAAACTACCACGGTACTTGATAGCTCATCTGCGTGCGCGGAGGTAACCAGCCAAGCGGAAACTCTTTCCACGGATACGGAGATGTCAACGTCCATGAAGTCTTTAAAGAGGCTCACAGAGGACTTGATGACATTGATGTTACTGTGGTGGAGAAGAGGCTGCAGAAATTACACTGACATTTCTGCAAGTCAATCTCCACAACTTTTAGGCAGCATCAACTGCTCTAATATTAAAAATTGGGCAAGAAGCGATCGATGTCGTCTTGATCCAGGAACCTAGGGTCACTGAAGACCGGGTACTTGGGCTCCAGACTCCCTATTATAGATTAATGCACGCGAAAAAAGAAGGTAAGTTTCGGTCATGCATTCCCATTAAAAATAACATAAGTTGTTTTCTGCTATCAAACTTCAGTAATGGAGATGTAGCAGCGGTCAGCATTGAGGTCGATAAACTAAACCTCTGACCAGTATCAGCTTACCTAGCTCATGGTGAAGTGAAAACTCCACCAATCATTCTAGGTGAGCTAATCTTGGGGGCTCAGAAGCGCAAGGTTGGAGTCATCCTTGGAGTGATGCAAATGCTCATCACACGATCTGAGGAAGTAAGGACACAAATGAACGAGGTGAGTTACTTCTCGATTACATTTTAAGTACTAACCTTCATATATGTAACATAGGAAATAAGCCGACCTTTATAACTAGTAATAGACAGGAGGTATTGGATATTACTCTTGTCTCAAGTTTTTTGACGATTAGTCTATTGAACTGGAGAGTGTCGGAGGACCACTCCGTTGCTGATCATTGTTATCTTCAATTTAAAATGGAATTGACTTCTCCAAAAAGTCCAATCTACAGAAACAGGAGGAAAACGAACTGAGATACCTTTAGAACTATTCTGGGTAATTCACTACCAGTTCCGGTGCCAAAACCACCAAAAACTGCGCAAGAGCTCGATGGCTTGGTGGACAGATTGTCCAGAGCTTTTAATGAAGCGATACTGGGCTCTAGTCCCCTTAGCAGACCTAGGGGTAAATCTCGGCCACCCTGGTGGTCCAAGAAGATTCAACAAACACGTCGAAAATGCAAAAGACTCTTCAAAACAGCACGGAAATCAAAGGCTGCTGTAGACTGGGACTCCTATAAGGAAGTCCCCAAAATTATCAAACATCAATTGAGAAGTGCCGAGAACAGCTTATGAAGACTATACTTTGGCCAAAATTCAATAGTCTTCGGAGATGTCTAGGCTACGCAAAGTTCTAGCAACTGGTCCTTCCATCACAAGTTATCTTCAACGGCCGGATGGGTTATGGACCACTAATAGTGCGGAATTGCTGGAACTTTTGATGGAGACTCATTTTCCTGGTTGTTCCAAATCTGTACCTAGCACATCAGTAGATAAAAGGGCAAGTAGCCTCATAGGCCAAATCATTAGCAGAAAAAAGATCCTGTGGGCGATAAACAGTTTTAAATCATATAAGTCGCCTGGACTCGATGGTATTATCCCTGCGGATATTCAACAAAGTATGGATCTAACAATTTCCTGGTTAGAGATAATTTTCAAAGGCAACCTAGAACAATGTCACATTCCTGGTAAATGGACAGAAATGAAGGTTGTTTTCATACCTAAGGTGGGAAAACGCTCACACTGCAATCCCAAAGACCTTAAACCGATTAGCTTGTCTTCCTTCCTTTTTGAAACACTGGAAAGACAAATAGGCACGATTGTTTCCGAAAAGCTGTGTATATCTCAACATGCCTATTGCAAGGGGAGATCTGTAGAGGCTGCTCTTCATTCTCTTGTATTTTTCATTGAAATTTTTTTTTCGAATATAGAGACTACGCAATGGTAACCTTCTTGGATATTGGGGGGGCCTTTAACAATGTGCTTCCAGGGGCTATAACTCGGGCACTTCCAGATCTGGGAGTGGATGAATCACTCAAGGACTGGATAGATTAGATGCTAAGAAGCAGGATCATAAATGCTAGTTTTGGGGAATCCTTCGTTAGAAGATTTGCAGGCAGATGTTCACCACAGGGTGGCGTATTGTTCCCCCTACTTTGGAACTTGGTCATAAATGACCTGTTGCTGAGACTGGAGGACGGGGGCTTCAAGGTGGCTGCCTATGCGGATGATGTTGCTATTGGTGTCCGTGGTAAAGATCCCGGCACCCTTAGTGAGCTTATGCAAAATGCCCTGGGCACACTTTCATTATGGGCCAATGGCTGCGGGTTGAATGTGAACCCAAACAAAACCGAATTGGTTTCCTCATATCGATTCTCTTATTTTAAATAGGTTCAGCTTGACTTTTACAGGTGAAGCGAAGTTTCTGGGTCTCGTTTTGGATAGCAAATTAAATTGGAAACCTAATATTCTGGAAAGAGTAAAGAAAGCTACGGTAGCGCTATACTCTTGCAAAAATGCCATTGGGAAAGGATGGGGGCTGAAGCCCCGCATCAAACCGGACCCATACTCTTGTATGGGGTAATAGTCTGGTGACCTGCTCTGGACAAAACTGTCAATCAAAAGCTGTTGACAAAAGTTTAGAGAACAATCTCTCTGTGGATCAGTGGTGCACTGAGGAGCACATCCACTCAGGCACTAGAGACTCTGCTATTTTTAACTCCTCCGTGATTACGGGGCACTGTCTCATAAAAAGGCATGCTACTAGAGTTGGTTTCTTCTCACATGACTACTGTCGTAGTTGTGAGGACGAAGAGGAGGAAGAGACAGTACTTCATCTTTTTTGCACCTACCCTCGTCTGGCACGAAACAGACTTAAGTTTCTAGGGGCACCCTTCTTCAAAGACCTGACGGATTTCAGTAGGATGGACGTCAGGAGTATCCAGCGCTTTGTTAACAGCTCAAAATTGTTCCAATGAGTTGGAGAAAACAATTATTCGTGGTATGGCTACGGACCATTTTTGTGTCTATGCCTGGTCCTAGTGGACCGCCACCCAAACCTATACTAACCTATGTGGCGTTTGAGAGAGCAAATTCGTCGAAAAAGGTTAGGTTTGTGGAAAGTAAACTCACGGATTTTGCACCACGGCAACGCACCATCTCACAAGACTATCATTGTGGTCGAATCTCTGGCCAAAAATTCAACAAACATCATCGAGCAACCACTGACGGCTGACTTTTTTCTTTTTCCAAAACTCAAATTATCACTCCAATGCACCCGCTTTCAGTTGATAGAAGACATAAAAGAAAATTCGCGGCAAGAACTTGGCTACTACTTAGCCACTTTTAAAGATTCTCAAAAAAGGTGTAATAGCAAAATGTCTGAAGAAATTTTATTAAATCAGAATCCAACTATAAAATGGTTTTCTTTTTGAGGACCGACATTAAAAGTTTTCACTGTGATGTCTCCGAATGCCACCTGATAGATTTCTTAATTTGTTCTAAATTTCAGAGAAATAGGAGTAATATGTAGTCTTGGGGACATCAAATAAAATATTACAGCGACTTCCGAAAACTTTGACGAATCAGTGCACATATCTTACGCCTAAGGTTCCAGCCGAAGTTCAAAATGAGCGGGCCGCATAAACCGGAAGAATTGGATCGAGCACTTGTAAGTATTTGAAATTCTGGTTGATACGACTGAGACTGGTGTCGGTTTCTTGATCTCGGATGAATCCCCAGGTAGTCGAAATTATTTAGTGACTGTCGGCCAAGACGAAGCTTCCTTTAGGTGAAATGAAGGTCTATGAGTCCAGAGATCAGATTAAAAAAACTTTTCCAGCAACACTTCGCAAAAAATCAGATCTGCTGGATTACACTCGGTCGGCAAATGCATCAGACAATTTTCTTACTTTGATTTTTCTTGCACGGCAATGACACAATGGAGCGTATTTTTCGAATCAGACAAATAAAATGCATCGTCGACATCAAAATTTAAACTTCGGTGAATTTTGTGCACGATTTGAGTTAGGAGGACTGCTGCACACAATTTAAGTCTAGGTAAAGTTGTCCTTTGTAAGAATGGAACTATGCGGGGGTTTGAGCCAATTAGCTTGACGGAAACCTGACCATAAGGTGTTTGCATCGGCAAATCCGTGTATTTGGATACAGTGGGAGGTGTTTTTATTATTAAGTTGAGTAATATTTCGTTATATGTATAGGGTTGAACACATAATGATGCAGTCGACAGGTTCCATATGGTCTGGTGTTTTATGTATATCCAATAACTCCGGTGAATTGATGAGACGTAATGCACTTCACACTCTGATGCTTCGGGGGAGAGCAGCTTGACAGAATTTGACAAATTCTCGATCATTTAGAACCTTTCAATTTGTTCAGATAAGACTGTCGGTAGGCAAATGGCAAATTGATTAAAGTACGAGCTAGTTGAAGCCTTGCCCGAAACTATTTAGCCAACGGTGTTCTGCAACAAAGTCATGTAGTTGGTCAGCCATTTAAATTTACCAACGGAGATTAACTGATGATATATCTCTATTCCAATCAGCAAATCAATATCTCTTGGTTTGAAGAATTCAAGATCATCCAATTTATGTTTGATGGAATTCCCCACGATTACAATTGACAAATGTAGGAATTTTTGACATCGTAGTATCGTCTGTCCATTAGCTTGACAATGTACACAGTGAAACTTTAAAGTTGTGGTAACAGTAAGATGATTATTACGAGGTGTCGGTTTCACTAGCAGCTTCGGAAATATCGATGTTGTCTGCATGCACTTTATTATCGTTGGCAGGTGGGTTGTCGGGGCAGCATTATTCCATTTGTTTTTTGCCTCTTAACCAGTTTTGAGCTCATTAAGTACACAATTAGGTCGTGTCACAGCTTTACTAGGAAAATGATCAATCGACAGATTTAAATGAAAATAACCCATGGACGAGTTGTTCAAAAATAAGTTTGGTTTGTCGAATTTATCCTTAAGAATTTGTCCTGCGGCTTCATAATTCTGGTCCGATAGTTCGATATGAAGTGAACAATTTAAAGTATTAAAACTTTGTGGGGTCACTTAGGGACAGGTTATCGCGAATAATGGCATCGAACATGCCAATAAATTTATTCCACTCAAGATATCCACCACTAAAACTCGGGAGGTCTACGGTAAGAAGTTCGGCACCTACGTTTACTGGGAGCTGGCTTAAAAGTTTTGCTTCGGTTGCTTTTTTATTTCCTTAAATTTTCTCTCAAATTCGGTAAAAATCGATCGGTTTTTGGAATTATTGCAGTTGTAAGCTGTTGCTCGACGTAGCCCTCATACCACTCTAATTTCTCTAACAAATGCTCGATGAATTGTTGCGCCAACAGAGGTAACATTGCATTTTAGTAATTTTAAGAGTGCAGCCGAAAATTTTGTTGCGTAAAATATTTAGAAATATTACGTAGATTGTAGAAATTGTCCATATTACCATAATTACGTTAAACCTCCTACAACATTTTATCCAAAATACCAACCGATTAGTGTTATGCAACAAAACCTTGATGCTTCGGCTATTTCCGTAATGTGTTAATTCCCAATTAACAGATAAATCAGCAACAATAAAATTTGACCACACATCGCACACGCAGCAATTAATTACCCAAAATGACGAATTAATTTATTCAAATTATCATTCAAATGAACAACAAAAAAAAACATTTTTGGAAATTAAAACATAAAACTTCCTCTAAAATATGGTAAAGATACATAACAAAAATGTCTTCTCGGAATTTTAATTTCTTAATTAAAATCCAAAACATAACTATTTTCTTATTTAATTTTGGTTAAGTAAATCCGATTAGTGAATACCCAAAGAATATAGTATTACTCGTGTATAGTTGTGGACAGAGATCATATCTTATACGGAAGATAACTCGTCTTTTGTTCTACACAGCGGTAAATAATTACCTAGTTGACACCCCCTATTCCGATCTGTATGTTTTTGTAAAACAAATACTTAGGTGGTATTGAGATCGTTTCGAAGAATTGTATTGTATGACGTTCACAAAACTATCTATAGTCACAAAGATAGTTTCCAATTTATTTATTTTAAATCACGTAAAAAACTATTTTTTTGTTTTTGTATTTTATACACAATTTTTTATTTTTATTTTTATTTTTTTCAAGACACGATTGAAAATTTAATAATCGTGATTTTTCTATTTTCAAATTAATAGGTTATGTTTCTGTGTTTTTCAATTTTCGTTATAAAGTTAATAATAAATTTTCGATTTGGATATAAAAACATAATTTTTTGACTTTTCATGAAACTACTTGTATTTATTATAAAAATTATTGTTCATAATTCTTTGTACATGATATCGATTGTAAAACATTTTTTTTTTGTTCTAACCAGCTATAATGTTTTTATTTGGAAATAATAGGTTACATGGTTACAAGAAGGGATTTCAATTATTCAGTTTTGCTTTTAATTGTGAATGTAAAACGTAAATCATCGATTATATGAAAATTGTGCTATACAATAATGTTCCACAGTTCTGAACTCTACAAAATTTTACTTTTCTCTGTTATTTAGGGCGAGAACTTGTTTCCAAAGCACAGTCTGCATTTTGTCACTCAATGTACATATCGCTACAGCGTACATTGAAGTCATTCTTAAATTTTGTATTGTAAGAAATGCATCCCAAAGAAATCATATACAATCGATTTTTTTGGCCGATTTATATATAATTTTGTAATTTATAAAATAATTCGCTAGATTAAACTATCCATTTGTTATGTAATTAATAAAATAAAGTTAGCCTAATCAGCTTTTTGGTACAAGGGAATTGGAAGTATTTTATCTAATCTTCTTTCGGAGTCGTCGGAGGTTACATTGGTGTCAGATGTGGGGTATTACCAGCCCTACGAATTAACCGACGAACACAATGGGGCTACTACAGCAGGAACTGCAAAAACTCCAGCAACACGGGTGGAAGGTTGATAATAGTTAGGAGCAAATTCCGAAAAACCTAACGCAGCCCCGTACGACCATGTATTTTACGTATCAGGGCTATGACTGGAAATCCTTGCTCTTTCAGTGGTGCAACCGAGCTAAACGTTCAAGGACAAATCAATTTGGCGGAAGAATGCCTGGTCCTCGATAACAAGAAAATTCCAATCGCTATTGCAAGCAGCCTGGCCGTCGCCACTTCTTTAATGGTGACCTTACCTCGGAGGTCTAAAACATTAGTTTCTATAAAAATTGCCACAAATCTGGTAGGTTTTGATACGATAGAACATCCAACGGAGTCGAATTTGCCTGAGTGAATACTAATTCCGAGGACTGGTCGACCCGGAGCCGCCACCTATAACATGTTCGAATAGCAAACACAATGGATCACAAGAAAGTACTTCCGGAAAATACTCGACTGGGTGACATGAAAGGTATAGAGATCATTCCACCTGGCAATTGGGACCATTTGGTCACATCACTTGGTTACGGAAATTTTTAACCGAGAATCGTGATGGTTTTGCCCGTTTTCCCAGAGACTACGGGAAAACGACGCTAGTGAAACATGGAATCGATGTCGGAAATGGAAAGCCACAAACGTTGCAAAACGAGACGACGTTTACGTTTGCTGATATGAAAATGAAAGATGTCATTGAACCAATCATTAGACAGTTATACTCGTCAGGCAAAAAGATGGATCGTTGAAATTTTGTGTTGGGGGCCTGTGTGTTTTCCACTCTCGACTTGGAGTCAGGCTACTGGCTCGTCGAACTCATTTTCAGCGGGGGAAGGTCTTTGGCAATTCACTTTCGTAATGTTTCAGCCACGTTATCCAGGGGAGGTTTGGGTAGCTTTTTTGGCCTTTTCTCGTACATTGGTCAAAAACTTTACTTTCATGGGCAAACCATTGTTCGAGCTGACAGAAAAACTCCGTAAATTCGAATGAAACGACAAAGCGGACTAAGCCTTCAAAGCGCAAAAACCTCGGCACCAATTTTGGCTTATCCTCACATCGACAGGCCATTCATTGTTGATCCAGATGCCAGTCTTTTTGGAATAGGAACAGTTTTATTATATGAAATAGAGGAAAAAGAAATAATGATAAGCAATTTCTTAAAGAACTTTGCGGAACGCCGAAAGAAATTAATGCACCAAGAGACGGGAACTATTAGCAGTTGTGAACGCCATAGAACAATTTTACTCGTATTTGTATGCGCAACTAACCATGCAATGATTCTAGTGGCAGATCTGGTGCAACTTTCAGCAAAATTTGAGACAAAAAGGCAACCCTGTGGCGATGGCTAACAATGCAGCTATTTCGCAGTTGCAGCAGCTGGTAATTCACAAATGTCGAATCGACCTTTCGACCACTTAAACTATCACGGTTTGAACAAAATGAAATCTGGCGCAGTTGACGGCATTTCATTTGTTGATGACAGTGAAAAACAAGTGTAAGCATTACATGCTGCGAGGAGAAACACTCGCGTCAGCCGTTCTGCAAAAATTGTTCAAGAGCAGAAAAACTTTTGGAGATAGTTCATGCTGACTTAGCGGGACCAACTGAAAACGCTTCACTTTGTGGTTTTGGTCTTAGACCTCAGTCGAATGACATTTACCTTTTTCCTGAAATCAAATGGTAGAGCATACCGGAAGTTTTGTGAAAGTTCAAGTCAGACAACGAAGCTGAAATTTGTTATCAACAGTTCGAAAAGTTTTTTGAGTCAAGTGGTGTCGAAATGGACTTACTGAGAGAACGATTCGTACTCTGACTGAACGTACAAGGTGCATGCAACAAGATGTAGATCTTCCGATGAAGTTTTGAGCTGGAGCGTTTGTAACTGTAAGATGCGATATTTGAAAAAACGTTTCGTCTCTCGTCCAAAGGCCGGATTTAAGCTACTTGAAAATTTTTAGATCGCGTCTAATGGTGCACATCCGAATGAAAGACGTAAAAAATTTGACGCAAAATCGCGTGAGCTAATTTTCATGATATCCAGTAATGGTAGCAAAGGTTTTCTTGGAGACAGATAATTCTTCAAATTTAAAAAGTAATCTGTCTGCTTTCCTTCAATTGATATAGATGACCGTAAAGAAAATGACACTGAAGTTGGGTTATAGTCTGATCTGTTCTGCGACGTTCGGAGAGAACGGGTGAAAAACATCAACACTGGAAGAACACAATGACTGAAGAACGTCATTGGGAATTAGTTGAGCTACCGAATGACAAAAAAACCATTAATTCGAAATGGGTCTTTAAAGATAAAACGGATCCAAATGGCGCAATCATTCGTTACAAGTCAAGGCTAGTTGCAAAGGGCTGTAGTCAAAAAGCTGGCATCGATTACGAAGAAACTTTTTAGCAAGTAACTTTTTTCTTCGTTTCAATTCTTGATGGCATTGGCTTTCAGGTACGACTTAGACAATAATCACAATGGACCGTCACCGGTCTAAGTGTGCGTAAGCAGCCACTCCAACCTAGACAATAATCAAATTGATGCAATTGCGGTTTTTCTTCAGGGCGATATCGAGGGTAAAATTTAAATACGTCAGACGCAAAGTTTTGATGACGGCAGTGGCCGTATATGCTTGGTAAGCATTGGTTGGTCCAAAACCACTTTTCTCGATATTTTAAAAAACCCTGAGTCTAAAAAGGCAAAAAAAAAGTATCCGGTTATCTGTCTGGATGTCTGTACCCATGGTATCTCAAGAACGGCTTGTTCGATTTAGGATTTTTTCTTTGCCAATCTGTTTCTATGGTCAAGGCGGAGATTTGAAAAGCTTTTGGAACCTGTTTGTCAAGAGGGTCGGGAACCTGTCATATGAATTAACCCAAAATACCTGGTTATATATATGTACATATGCTGGTTTGAATATTGAGTTGGGCATTGAGTTTGGGTTTGAGTTGAAGGTTTAATCAGGGCTCAATCTACGGGTTGAGTTGAAGTTGATTTGGACTTAAGTTGGGGTTGGATTAAGATATAGTGAGCAGTTGGCTAATTTTTCTATATGCTGGTTGGTGGATTGAATTAAAAAAGAGTTTGCGTTTGGGTAGAGGGTTGAGTTGGAGGCCATTTGAAATTGCATTTTTCGCATATCCACCGTATTCGCTGATGACATAGGCGACTTAGAAAAGGATTTGTAATCCTTTGGGGAAAATACCCGCCGTCATGCTGTGCAATACTTTTAGAAACCATTAGCTTTGGATTACTTTTTTTGAATATAGACTTTTCGTTATATCTCATGTAATGCCGCGTTAGTGTTCGTTGAAAGCTTAGCAAGTCCACATCATCTTCCGAGACTATAGTTTATGGAGTTTCCAGGCATTTACCACAGACATATTTACCATTTGGGTAAATAATACCCACCACCATTTCTTTCCTCTAATCGCTGTTCGGTAGTTATTTGTGAATTGGTTGTGTGAATCTAAGCCACCCATTCCTCTGTTGTAATTTGAAAATGGAGCTGGTTGTGGTACATCGACCTTTTGTTTTTTGATAGATGACCATCATTTGACTACTCCGACTGGGACGACACTGCCGTAATTCGTGGCAATGGTAACAACGCTGTTGTCCTTCCATCGAACGAATAGAATTTTATTGTTTTTATCAGTTTGATGTTCATAATAATCGCGTTCTTTTTACTTGAGCATTTTACTAGCGGTTAGAGGGCACTTTTTTGTTCGGTTTTCTCTTACGGTCCCTATAGCTCTTAAATTTTCCTTTTGTAGCATTTCATGAGATTATAGCTGGTTAAGTAGTTGTCAAAAAATACAATATGGTCGGATGGAACTTCAACGATTTTTAAAAGGCCGAGTACAACCTTTGAGCCAAGTGGAAGTGTAGCATTGGTTTTTTCATAAGTCTTTGCCCCACAATAGGTATCATAATTGTAACAAAATCCATCAACACTACACTTTAGCCCATTTTCGTATCCGAATCGAACCGGTTTACCCGAATGAATTGCTTTGATTGGTGACCAAAATATTTCACCATTGATTCGTAGATCGATAGATTTTGATGGAAAACCCTCCATTATTGAAACTTTTTGTTTAGTAGGTATGATAGACTTCTCACTTTGAACATTTTGTTTTTTTTTATCAATTTTCGAATTATCAGCCATATGCAAATATTTTTTTATTTCCTGAAATGTATTTCGGGACATCCTATCTGCAACAAACAGAATTAGGGTATCTTCATCTAGACACAAAAATAACCCTTCTCGCGCAAGTGAATGGTATCAGACAAATAGCTGGACGGCAATAAATATTTGTATGTCACTGGTTGAAACCGAAGCTGAATGATTATTTAGTTGCGTTGCATATAAATTTGTATGATCGACAATGTGGTTGAAAACTTCAGAATCAAAAATCTATTTAAATATTTGAATTTCATTCATTACGAACAATTCGTCTTTGGGTTTTTGTAATCGTTGAATACATCCATCGGTGAATTCCATATTTATATCTATTACGATTTATATCTATACTCGTATATCTGAGGTCATGTTAAGCATCTTATTATTCATCATTCTAGGCCTCTTGTTGTTTGTCTCTTGAATTTCATTCTCTTGAAAAGACAAGAAAGCGAGTCGTTGGTGGAACATCAAACTGAACAATGTAATGTTCAACTCTGGATACAAAAGGTTTGAAACTGATGCATTTATTTATGTTCATCGTTAGAATCAATATAATTTATATTGCCGTTTATGTAGATGACTTCTTTATTTTTTCGAACAGTATTCTAGTTTATCGTTAGGCCATTCTGTGCATTGAGGTTTCACACAACAATTTAGTTTTTTGCTTTTAAAATGCGTCGGTCCTCAGTGGCGGCTTCTGACTTAAATTATCATCCATGCAAACAAACGCTCATTTGGAACCATAGCTCTTGCAGATGTTACTAGTAGTTCTCCACTAATAACGTATCTAAGCAGATTAAGATTAACCGATTAATTCAATTTTATCGGTTAATTAATCCGATTTTAACCGAAATTTACCGAGTAAAAAATTTCTACCTAAAAATCACGAAGAATTAGGATCGTACACAGAATATTTTCTCGAATTCCAAGATTTGTGGATTTATCTATAGATATCCAGATTTAAATAGCGTTTGGTAGCTGCAGGTTGGCATCAAAGGCTGGATGTCATTTTTCAGATTATTCGAGATTCTTAGTGACTTCTTATGGTTTTTGTGTTGACATATGCAACATTTAACGAATCACGATTCTCAAATACAATGTTGCAACCCCTTCCGGCGAGTTTACTGCCAAAAGGGGTTGCAACATTATATTTGAGAATCATGAATGCAAGATAAGTCTAAATGGAAAAATATTGCTCACTGTAAATTCCAGAAATGATGCCTACAAAACACCATCAAATGAAGTTTTTAGTGCAAAAACAAGTGAAGAGAAATGTGTACATGAATGGTATAAAGTACTCGGCCAACAAAATTCATCAGACGTTAGAAAATTGAGAGAAGTGGCTTTAAACGTCAAAGTAGAAAATTTTCAACATTCGGATGAATGTGAAACCTGTCTACAAATTAAATCTAAGAGTGATTCATTCCCGAAAGAACCCACGTTGAAAACGTCAGAAAGATGAGATTTGGTACACACCGATTTATGTGGGCCTATGTAATTAGTTATTTAGTTAAAATTAAATCTGATGTGACCGATAAAATCATTGAACTCATCGAATTGATGAAGACGCAGTTTAAAAGGTACCAAAAGCATTTCGCTCAGACAGAGGAGGAGAATATACGGATCAAAGACTACAAAGTTTTTTGAGAAAAAGTGGAATCAAGGTTCAACTGACAGTACCGAAGGCACCACAACAAAACGATGTTCCTGTAGATGTATGCTCCTAGGTTCCGGTTTACAGAAGCAGTTCTGGGGAGAAGCCGTAAATACAGCGAATCACATTTTAAAGAGATTATGGCATAACAGAAAATGAGATCTAGTTTATTTTCGCGAGTTTGGAGCATCTGTTGTAGCGCATATTCCAAAAGATAAGCGCAGAAAATTAGACAATACAGGGGGAAAATTAGTATTTGTCGGATATAAATTTAGAACAAAAGGGTTGATGTAAATAAAATCAAAATTAGTCGGGATGTAAAATTTATCGCTAGAAACATGACAGATGAAAAAGTTGTAAGTGATTTTAATAATAATACAAGTCCAGTGGTTAAAGAGTTCGATCAACTAGCTGAAATAATCGTAAATTTACAAGATGGGTCATCTTCAAGTGAATTTGGACAGTCATCAAATGAGTCTCCTCAAGATGAACAAGTGAGACGCACAAATAGAACAAATTTTGGTACACCACCCGTTCGATTGATACAAGAAATTAATAAAGCATCAGTCGAGACAGTAAATAAGGATTCAATTACGTATAAAACAGCAATAAATGGACCAGATGCTGCAAAATGGAAATATGCGAT
The DNA here is from genome assembly GCA_958295665.1 of Tipula vernalis. Lineage (NCBI taxonomy): Eukaryota > Metazoa > Arthropoda > Insecta > Diptera > Tipulidae > Tipula > Tipula vernalis. The sequence goes on from OY282558.1 coordinate 415,405,206, forward strand.
GGATGAAGTGGTAGAATCATTACGTTTACACGGTACGTGGATATTAACTACTTTACCACCTGGCAGTAAAGTAATTGGATCAAAATGGATGTACAAAACAAAAAACGATCAAAAGAGAAATGTCACAAAATTTAAAGCAAATATGGTCAAGATTTCGACGAGGTGTTAGCTCCCGTGGTGAATCCTATTACATTAAAACTACTTCTGACATTAGCAGAAATCTTTCGCACGATGTATACATGAGACAACCTGAAGAGTACGTCAAACGGAATCAAAACGAAGTTTGTAAGCTTGTTAGGATCCTTTATGGTTTGAAACAGGGTGCAAATAAATCGAATCGGTGTTTTGATGGAGTAATGAAAAGGAACGGATACGTTCAAATTGACAATGATGCGTGTTTATACATTAAATATGATTGTGAAGATGTCATCTATATTTCAAATCATGTAAATGATATTGTTGGTGCATCAATGAAACAAAAAATATTGGATGATTTCCAGAAAGATATTAACGCAGTTTTTACAATAAAAAATTTCGGAAGTTTGAAGTTCTACTTAGGTATTCATTTCAATCGAGAATTGTATTCTTGAATGCGAAAGGATCGTCTACACCAATGAATACGGGATATAATAATCACGATATAAGTTCAGAATTTTTTAATTTACAAGAGGTTTATAGAAGTGCAATTGGTTCTCTATTGTACCTGGCTACAAACACAAGCCGGACATAGCAATTGCGACATCAATTTTAGCAAGGCGTGTTAGTGAACCGAGAAAGTGTGATTGGGTTGAAGTATAAAGAATTTTCAGATATTTAAGTGCTACGAAAGATTTGAAACAAGTATTCGAAAAAAGTAATAATGATTTAAAGTGTTATGTTGATTCTGACTGGGCTGGAGATAACAATGACCGTAAGTCGACTTCCGGGTATTGTTTTATTTTTGAAGGAGCATTAATTAGTTGGTCCAGTAAAGTAGTGCACATGCTGAGTGTTGTATTATTATTTTATATTTTCAATTTAAGTTAATATTGTTGAGTGATTAAAAAAAATAGTCTGAAATCATCTGGTCATCTAACATTTTCAAGATTGTTCCGAGTTTTTCCAGAATATTCGAAATTTTAATATGAATGAATAAATATCGAAAATGTTCTAGAGTTCTAAGATTATACCAGTTTTTCGTGGTTACTCGTGTTTCTCGATATTCCTTGAAATTTGCAAGGGGCTTCTTCTATCTTGTTACATAATTAATGGTTTATCGGGAATTTTATTTCTAAGTGTCCCACAATTTGTGTAGCGTTGTGCTATGTACACAGATACAGTTAACATAAAAACTTTATTTATTTAACTTTTTATTAATTATTACTTTCCATAACAGAGTTTGATTAAAAACTAAAAACTTAAAATCTAAAATCTAACTTTACGATTAAAATTCTCATTGAAATGTTCTAAATCAGCAAAAGATTGGAATTTACTTATTTCTACTTATTTCTACCTAACTATACAACTCACGTTGTGTGTAGTCATCAGTTTGATTATTCTAGTTAAATAACCCCCTCCCGGGGGTGAAGAAAGGGCTTCCGCGTCCTTAATTTTGATGCTGGCTTTTGTTAATAGGTCCGAATATGATGTTGCTGTCTCAGCTTTCTGAACTTCGGAGTTTCGGCTTTTCGATTTTTCAATTTTGATTGACGTAAAGCGTCTTTGCATGGTAATATAACTGATTAATACCAAAATGCCGATTGATGAGAGGGATATGCCTCCAGATAATGTCCACATCCAGTTCTGATGGTTAACTTGTCTTAGGTGTACATTCTTAATTTGATTTCTGTTTTGGATGTTTTCTTTGTTAATTATATTGCCTGAATATTATGGAGAGCCCCTTGTATTTCTTCGATTTCACTCCTAATTTCGAAGGATTGGAATTTTTAATTTTTGAAGATTATTATAGTACAATTCCAGAAGATCAAAAGAAAGTTTCCGTAGTTTGGTCGGAGGGTCCGCACTTTGAGGACAATGTTTCGTTTTTTGCATTGTTGATTAAAAGTTTGCCATCTCAGATGAATTGCATCTTTGTGTCAGGTTCACATATCACATTGCAGTGGCTTTTGGTCCCCAACACCAGTAGTTTAATACAGTCGTCGATTGAATTCTATAGTATGTCTGAATGTATTTGTACGAAATGATTGTACTTCGTACTTGTAAACAGTTCTTGGTTGCGTTTGATGAGAAACTGTGGATGGTCATACCGGACGGTAATACCAGCATCGCAGTTGAATTCTCTTCTTCCAATTTTGGTACTTGAAGTACGTAAAGTAGAGTTTCTTCGTTTACTGCTATTTTAGGGGTGATGAAATCCAGAGCTTCCTTCGGCAAGGTGATGTTAAGATACTGATTAACCATTAGGTTCTTTATTTGGATGATCTCATTCAGTGAAAGAATTTTGCTGTTTGGCAGTTCCACCTTCGTTCTTATTATTGCATCCTGGATGTCTTCCAAAATTGTATTAATGCTGTCTATGTTTACTATTGTGGCATTCGGTTGGCCATTGTATTATTTTTAAACGCTCTATTTCCGCGGTGTGTTTTCTCGTGTTCTTTGACTACAATTGTATTCTGACGCCCTTCGTTGGTTACGTCTTCGACCAATTTTGTAGTGAAAACAAAATGGGATTTTTCAGAAAAATTTTCTCGAAATGCTTCTTGAATAGTTTGGTAAAGCTTTTCTGGTGCCAGGATTGCTGTCTGTTTCCCATTATGAAATCTCTTGAGGAAGCTAGTAATTTCTTCTTTTTGAAAAGATTCCTTTGAAACTATGATTCGTTTAAACTTAGGGAATATATCCTCCAGAATTATTGTATCTAAATTCGAGATCTTGTTGATTTCTATAATAGTTTATAGGACGATCGGAAAAATGGATATAGTAATCATCGGACCTATCCGCAGAGTGGATAGTCTCTAAGTCACTATCATTGTCGGAGCGGTTTCCTGTTCTTCTTCCAGATTCACTTGAATTGTTACCAATCTTGTCGTTGAAATTTAGTTCGTTATTTTCTGTTGGCATCCTGCTGAGGGCATCTGCCACTACATTTGCTCTTTCTTCTTTGTAGATTATATTGTAATCATAACTCTCCAATTCGAGTCTCCACCTAAGAATTTTTAAATTTTTTTCCGACGATTTTATAAAGGTCAAGGGTTTATGGTCCGTTATTAACGTAAACTTGTTGCCGTACAGGTATGGTTGAAATTTTTTTACGGACCATATTATGGCCAATGCTTCTTTTTCATTAGTCGCATAGTTTATTTCCGTAGAGTTTAGGGTGCGTGAAGCGAACGGAATAGGTTTGTTACGTTACTTTGAATCTGAGATAGGTCTTTTATCATGTATTTGGACATAGGTTTTGTTTAATCCTTAATAAATCTTCTATAATACCCTGCGAGTCCTATAAGAATTGTTTGATTTCTTTAGGATTTTTAGGTAGCGGCCAGTCCAAAATTTTTTCTATTTTGTCTGTATTTGGCTTCACGCCGTCCTGTGTTATTATGTGTCCGAGAAACTCTGTTTGCCGTTTTAGAAATTCACATTTAACTCGTTGGATTTTCAGATTAAAATGTGACAGTCTCGTGAGTACCTTATTAAGATTCTGTATGTGGTTATCCAAGTTATGTCCCACTATAATTATGTCATCTAAATATACGTGACATATATCCCCAATTAGATCTTGTAAGACATTGTTCATGGCCCGTTGGAACGTAGCAGGACCGTTTTTTAGGCCGAAAGGCATTCTGTTAAACTCGAAATGACCTTTTCCAGTTTAGAATGCCGTTTTCTCCTGCTACTTTTCGTCCATTTTGATCTGGTGGAAACTGGATTTCAAATCCAAGGTACCTTTCAAAGGTACACCAATTTTCCCAAGTTGTCCAGGATTTCCTCTATTTGCGGAATCGGATACTTGTCATCTACCGTTTTTTCATTCAACTTACGGTAATCAATTACGACTCGGACTTTCCTTTTTCCGGAGGCATCCGACTTTTTTGGGACAACCCAAATTGGGGAGAAATAAGGACTTTTAGAGTGGCGGATTATGCCGCTTTCTAACATTTCCGGTATTTGCTTTTCAACTGTGTTGAAGTGATGTGAATAGCGATATGTTTTGGTGAATACAGGTTTTTCGTCCTTTGTGACAATATGATGTTTGATTATTGTTATTGGTGACAGCTTTTCTTTCTGTCTCAACAGAACTGTTTGATTTTTGAAGATCGGTTGTGTTGTCTATGATTTCCTTTTCATATGGAATTGGTTTCAAGATTTCTAAATTATTTATTTAAATTTTTAATTTGGGTAGATTATCAGGTGGAATCGGGCTATTTGTTAAGACTTTCATTGTAGTCTTAAAATTATCGGCCTTGTATAAACCTGGTTGGATTAATATGTCGTCGTTCATTTTTTTGAATTCCGACATCAGCCAGTCGCCGTTTTTTTCCGTGTTACACGTTACAATATGGTTATAGAAATTTTGCGCTGGGTAGTAGCGAAGAAATTTGAATGTTTGGTTCTTTAGATATATCGTATTTGACTTATAGTTGACTATAGCATCCATTTTTGCCAATGATTGGGATCCTAAAATCCCATCAAAGAATTTGTGAAAATTTAATTCATAATAGGTTTGGTCTGGTAGGTCATGTCCTAGAAAGTTTATTTTACCTTTCTTCTTGAGTTGGTGGACTCCTAGAATATTTTTGACCATTGTTTGCTATAATTGTGTGAGATTGTTTTGGATAATGCCTGGTTTGATAACATTTTTGTTAGCGCCAGTATCTATTAACAATGTTATTGTCTAATGTGACTCGTTACAATAACACTGCAAGTAAGGGAGGAAATTTAATCTTGCGTATCCGAACTAAGGTCTACAAGAAAATTTTCTTCCGAATATTCGTCGTTTAAATCACCCTTGTCTTCCTCGGTTCTATCTGAAACTTCGTGATTATTTATCACTCTTCTATTAGAGGAATTTCTTGATCTAAACGAAGGATCCACCTCCATTGGTGTTGGTGCTTCCATTACCGAAAACCTTGGTTTGTCGAAATTGCAATTCATGGGATTGAATTCTTTAGATCTTTGTGGTTATGTGGTACGCTGTTAAATTTATATTGCGTATTTTGTACGGTATTTACTGTTTTTCAAGAATTGTTAGATATTTGCTCATTTGAGCTAAATTTACCTAAAAATGCGTAAGCTTCTTCCACATCTCGTGGTCTAGCCGCTTGCGCGTACCCGTGGTATGGTTTTCGGAGACCTGCTATGAAGGGGGCGAATGCGCCTTCTTCAATAAATGCGATTATTGCTGGCCATGATCGATTGTAAACGGCATTTTGCCTTGCTTGCGCTTTGGTATTCTGTACAATTTCCTTAGTTATCTTAAGGTAAGCATGTACAGACATATTATCGCCCTGTTTTGTAGCCCAGAGCTGCTCTTTATAATACGACAATTACTGTCTGTCGCCTAGCGCTTCTGTAAGTATTTTCTTGATTTCAGGAAACGTTTGGGGTTTTCCAGCAAGACACAATATGTCCTTGGCTTTCCCTTCAATTTTATTGCTAACACATTGCAAGTATAGTGCAAATTGTGCTTCCGTCACCAACGGGGAAAATGCTTTTAAAGTGTCCTCGGCTGTTTGAAGCCAATCGGAAAGTGGTTTCTTATTTCCATCATATTTTAGGATGGATTTAATAGGATCCGATATGCGAAATAAATCCGTTTCAATTTTATTCTCTCGAACTTCAACCTTTGGTTGTTCGTCGATTTTTCGTCCTAGATATGCTAGCGCTGCCTCATGTTCAGCGGACTTTGCAGTCATTTGTTTCAGCTGCTCTTGGACAATATTTAGTTGTTCTGTGATTTCTTGCTCCATCTTAAAGGAATTGTCGGCTATAACGTCCGTATTTAATTGACGGTTATTATCAAACCTTCGAATCGACCTTTTCTTCATACACAGAACTAACTTTTCTTAATTATTTATTGATTTATTTCCCGTGTCTAACTTGTAGTGCACGAGGAAGCGGTGTGCGACTATGTAGTAGTTCCACACGTTGCTGGGATAGTAACAATTATTTGACAAGTTTGTGTCTACCTAGTAGTTCCACACGTCTGCTAAAAATTCACAAAAAAAAAAAAATCCTAAAATTTGTGGAAAAGAGAAAAAATTGCGGAATCTCTACTCTTCACGGCGGTAAAAACCTTCAGCCTGAAATATCACTTTTTAGCACAATAAAAATTTGAATTAATTAAAATAAATTATTTCCGCACTGTTATAATTTGTTTTTATTCACTTATTTTATGCACTCTTACACTTCACTTAACTACACTTCACCGTTCGGCTGCGCCAGTTATAGGTTTCACAATTTAACAAACATAAAAAAAATTTATTTATTTAACTTTTTATTAATTATTACTTTCCATAACAGAGTTTGATTAAAAACTAAAAACTTAAAATCTAAAATCTAACTTTACGATCAAAATTCTCACCGAAATGTTCTCAATCAGCAAAAGATTGGAATTTACTTATTTCTACTTATTTCTACCTAACTATACAACTCACGTTGTGTGTAGTCATCAGTTTGATTATTCTAGTTAAGTAACCCTATACACCTTACACGCGCAGCATGTGGAATGTTGTTATGTATAATCTGTTGATTCAGTCATTTATATGACCATAACTATATATTGCGAATTTGAACAACATTTGGCCGTTTCATTTCGAGAGTATTCGATACTTTGAAGATTTATTTTGAAGATTATTCGTTGATGTTACTTACTCGCTTGATGTTACAGATTATTCAAAATTGTAGAACTTTTTTTTCGAATTCTTCGAGAGTTAGTTTATTAATGTTGACTTGTTGAGTTACTGCTTTAAGCTCAGTTCCATCGTAATCTGTAGGTGCTATATAATATATATGCACGCATAGACGTCTCGTATCTGTCCCGCAATATTTACCCTGGCAAATATCGGCTTAATCAAATCATGATGAATCTTCAAAATATTTAGGTAATTTCGTTTTTTTTAGCTTTCCTTAAACACTGTAACAAATTCTAGAATTAAAAAAAACAAAACAATTTCATGCTTATGATGAGAAACTTTGCTAGGTTTTATGTAGAGTGAATTGTGGGTGAGTTGAGGACGTTTTCTTGATTGGTATTCCCCATTTGCTTTGTTGATTCCTCAATTTCTTTTCTATATGGCTAATCCTCTAAGGTTTAGTCGCTTTGACTGGTTAAATATTACTTTTCAGTAGTCAAGAGCAATTTATTTGCAACCGAAGTTCCCTTTTGACCCAATCATACCATCCCATTTTGTCCCAAATGGTGTACGGTATTAACCGACTGGGAGAGACTTGTGATGCTAGTAGAATTATTGAAATTGTTTGAAATTTTGTAAAAATCGAAACAAAATTGTAAAATTTCATATTATACGTTATTATTAATTTCGCGCACTATACCCAGCCTACAGTACTTTCATTGTACACAATATAAAATTCTAATTAATTTTTCACGTGTCTACATCTAATTTCCATCCTATACATACGTATATACATACGTAATTATAATTCATGTCAACACAATATAAAATTCGTTAATCACTGTATTATGGTTTTCTTCATTGCATAAATCTTAAACGTTTTCTTTTTAATTTAACAAATTTCTTTTTATATTTTTTTAATAAGACAAAACGTGTATACATATATAACTGATATAAAAGCATAGTTATTCAAGAGTAGACGCCTACCAAATAGGTGGAGCAACATCTTGATTATCATTAAATAAAAAAAAAAATTATTTAATTCGTTTCTTATTTCTTTTCTTATATACACTAGAGATTATGTATGTATGTATGTGGTTTATTACAACCGCAGAATTGTTCATATACAAAATACATTTATTGATCGACAAATATATCGCGCTCTAAAACTTATATACTTTATCTCTTGTTATACTTGTTACTTCTCAAGTTTCGTTTCGTTTTCTTAATCGCATATGCTTCTGTATTTGTAAGACGTTTTGAAAAGACACAAGAAAAAAAAAAAATATGGGGAATGGGGGATGTGTACATACATATATGTTTGAGGATGGGGGGGAAGCAGTACATTTTTTTTGTTTTTCGTCGTCTTCTTAATTTTATTATATTCTTATTATTATTATTATTATTATGATTATAAGAGTTATAAATAAGAAATAAGCAGCAGAAAATTATTTGAAACGAATAAACGTAAAATGTTACGAAAAAGAAGAAAAACCACAAAATACGATGAATACGAGTATAAAGAAAATTAAGACATTCCTTTTTTCATTCTTCTATGCTGCTACATGATCGTCTTATTATTTATACAGAATCATTTTTTTTTTGTATTCTTCTTATGAATTGTTTGTTATGTGAATAATTATTTTAATATTGTTATATTAGTTAGTTGGTTTTTTTTATAGTTTTTTTATTATTTAAAATGAAACGAATATACGAGAATATAATGTACAGAGGCGTTGGCTTGTTAGAAGCGATTTATCATGATTAAAAATGTCTTAGTTTAGTCGTCGTTGTTGTCGTCTTATGTATGTATCCTTAAGTGGGGAGTTTTTTTTTTTATTTTTTTGTGAAAGACAAGAGGTATTTAATTGGTGTAATGGCGTTACAGTAGTTTGTTGTTATTATTATAATGTGAAGTGTAGAGAATATATTTTCTGATTAATTATGTGGAAAACTTATGATAATTGAATTAGCTACTGTGCTTTATCTAACAGAAATGAACTGGATCGAAATTTAGATGGTTTTTGGTGATTTACACTCACTTTAACTGTATTCACGTTGCCAAACCGTTCTATACTATGATCATATATGAAGCATTTGAAACCATACTTTACGTATGTATAAGGTAGACGAAATAAGGTGTTCAGTCTAACGAACGGTTATACGTAATTAGAAAAGTTGTTGCAGTAAACAATTAAACTGTATTTCACCTGATTAAATTTTAATATCACCCGCATTTTTGGTTCGTTTCTCGGATACAATGTAGCTATCCCGAAAAAGTGTAAATTTTTTGTAAAAAGTGTAGGCTTATCCCGGAAAAAATATTATAATTAAAATGTATCTAACACGAAAAACAAAACAAGTTTAATCCAAATGAAAATTAATAAATTTCTTAAATAATATTTGTAATAAAAAAAATTAATTTCTATAAGAGTAAAGCCATTCAACATATTCTACAAGTTTTCTTAGCTATACTAATGTATATGTTCTGTTGGTAGTGTTTTCCATTTACTATGAATAAACCTTAGGCAATGATGATAGCTAAGAGGTAGTCAGCATCCCACGGTCAAATCATGGAAATAAACATATGATTTTAAAAAATTTGTGTTGTTCGTATAGCGCATGTGATATGGAGAAACCTTAAATTATAAACAGCTAATACTAGTTGAAACTTAAATTCTGTGTGGCGATACTAGAGATAAATACCACTAACGGTGTATATCCACAGATAGGTCTTGGATATCCTAAGGAACCATGAATAGGCCATATCCATATCATGGAGATTGTTGAAAAATGTTAATCATATTGTGAGCGCCACGGCGAATTTTATCTGTAGTTTCTAATGATTTTTGGTTTTTCAAGTTTTTGCGACTGAGCATGCGTTGATCTTACGTGTGCGCTTTAATTTTATAAATGAACGAAGTCGCTTGGCATTCATCGTCCGAGCAACAACAAATTAACGATTATCCTAGTTATTTTTCGAATAAAATTTTTATATTTTCCATTCTAAGGCACGAGTTGTTTTATTACTCTTCCTAAAACGATTTTGCAACATCTGGCGACCGTGACAGGACAAGTTTAATGTTGTTGCGAAGCAAATTTCTGTTAGTGTGGAGCTGTATCAATTCGTGAAAAACAATGGACAATATCAAGAAAGTTCGGAAAGTGCAGAGACAAGCGTTTACAAGAGATTTAGGCAAACTGAACTCTGAAATTTAGAACGAAAGTCCATCGGCCGATGTGGTAACGGCTCAGTTTGCAATACTCTCAGAAAAAGCTTCTGAACTTGAAGAAACAAACCAGAAGCTTTATGAGCACATGATACAAGCGGATAGCTCTGAAGCGGATTTTGAGACAGAAGATATAAGTGCTGATGAATATAAAAGTAGTTTTCAAGTGGCAAAAGCTGCATTCAATCGATTTTCGACACCAGTAACCCAAGAAAATAGTGGAAATAATTCAACAGTGAACGTTTCATAAGAAAATTCGCGATAATTTAGACTACCAAAACTCGAGTTGAAGCGTTTCAACGGCGATCTAAAAAATTAGTTGCACGAAGACCCTCTAATTCGTACCGATGGTACGTCCGTTCAGCTGGTACAAGCGAAATCACGAGTGAAGCCACGAGAAGATATTTCGATTTCACGCATGGAACTCTTAGCAGCAATGCTTGGAGCACGCTTGATGAAAACCACAATCGATTCGTTAAAATTAAAGAAGGTAGAGGTAATTTTTTGGACGGATTCGTCAACTGTTTTGTCCTGGATTCGTCGTAATGGTCAATGGGCAGTTTTTGTGTGGAATAGAATATCAAAACTTGGCGTCAGGTACCAGGCAATAAAAATCCATTCGATCTGCCGTCACGAGGGTGTACAACCAGACAGCTCATAAATTCCAGATGGTGAGAGGGACCAGACTGCCTAAAAGATTCTCCTGATCACTGGCCAGCTGATCGTTTTGAGATTAACGAGGATGAAGTTAACGCAGAGTTGAAGAAAAACGCAAAGAAAACTACGCCCGAAAGTTTCGTTCATGAGGCTATGGTACTCAGTTTTGCTAATGTGATTATCAGAGAATCTGATCCACCGTGTGGTATTCGCTCAGAATGTCAAGTTATTCAAAAAGCGTCCGAAAGATTGCTTGGATTTTTCGATTTGAGCGAAATTTCAAAGTAAATCCGGAATGCCGCCAAAAGGGTGAAATCAGCGCGAGAGAATTTATTGATGCAGAATCGCGTATTTTGAAAATCAGCCAAGACGAGGCCTTTGAAGGAATAAACGATTCAAGATTAAAGACCCTTGAAGTGTATAAAGAAGAAAGCACCGGATTAATCAGAACGAAATCACTGGTTTCAAATCACGATGACAGTTTTGGCTTCAGATTTCCGATAGTTTTAAGCCATAATCATGAATTGGTCAAACTGCTTATTACGCATACACACCTGAAAAATAATCACACGGGCATCAATACAATGTTAAAAATTTTGAGAGAAAATTTTTGGATTACTTCTACAAGTCGGCGTGCTGTAAAAAATGTCATACAAATGTGTGTTACCTGTCGCCGTTTTGCAGGAAAAACATTAAAAGCACCGCCTACGAGTTTGCCCGCAAGGAGAGTCAGAGATGCAAAAGTTTTTGAAATCACGGGAGTAGACTACGCAGGGCCTCTCTTTCTCTAAGCTTTGCGCAGATTTATACATCGTAAAGGAAAACCGAGTTACATTTACAGCGATAACGGTACCAATTTCGAGTTATTATGCGACCGAAAAAATTGAGTGGGTTCCTCCATCCGCCCCATGGTGGGGTGGGTGGTGGGAGAGAATGGTACGCCTTGTAAAAGATCTTCTAAAAAGAACCCTTGGCATTACAAGTCTCAGTTACGAGAAATTGAACAGCACACTCTGCGAATGCGAATCGGTCAATAATGCTCGTCATATCGCCTATTCACCGGAAGATAAAAACAACATTTGTGTCATAAGCCCAGACATGTTTTTGAAAGAAACTCACGTAGAAGGCGTACCAGATATAGATGAAATTGAAAAAACATCGCTATCCCGCAAGTTACGTTATCGGCAGCGGCTACGCGAGGAAATCAAAGATCGTTTTCGCACAGAGTACCTCGGTCAACTTTCCAGAAAAACAAAAGTCAATAAAGATCTCTGTAAAACTTTAAAGGTCAGTGACTTATTCTTCATTTCAACTATTTTTGAAACTTTCAACCGCTTTCGTGTAGTTTGCCGCCGTCGTCGGGTAACTGTTCACAACTTCGCTCGTTCTTGATTCCTCACAAATCGATTGGATTAAATATTGGAACTTATCTTCTGCACTTTCTCAAACATGCTCTAAAACTGCAACCAATCTTTTGGATCGCAGTTGAAACGCTTCAGCTCGAGTTTTGGTAGTCCAAATTATCGCGAATTTTCTTATGAAACGTTCACTGTTGAATTATTTCCACTATTTTCTTGGGTTACTGGTATGGAAAATCGATTGAATGCAGCTTTTGCCACTTGAAAACTACTTTTATATTCATCGGCACTTATATCTTCTGTCTCAAAATCCGCTTCAGAGCTATCCGCTTGTATCATGTGTTCTAAAAGCTTCTTGTTTGTTTCTTCAAGTTCAGAAACTTTTTCTGAGAGTATTTCAAACTGAGCCGTTACCACATCGGCCGATGGATTTTTGTTCTCAATTTCAGCGTTCAGTTTGACTAAACCTCTTGTAAACGCTTGTCTCTGCACTTTCCGAACTTTTTTGATATCGTCCATTGTTTTTCACGAATTGATACAGCTCCACACTAACAGAAATTTTCTTCGCAACAACACTAAACTTGTCCTGTCACGGTCGCCAGGTGTTGCAAAATCGTTTTAGGAAGAGTAATAAAACAACTCGTGCCTTAGAATGGAAAATATAAAAAATACTATTTATTCGAAAAATAACTAGGATAATCGTTAATTTGTTGTTGCTCGGACGATGGATGCCAAGCGACTTCGTTCATTTATAAAATTGAAGCGCACATGTAAGATCAACGCATGCTCAGTCGCAAAAACTTGAAAAACCAAAAATCATAAGAAACTACAGATAAAATTCGCCATGGCGCTCACAATATGATTTACATTTTTCAACAATCTCCATGATATGGATATGGCCTCTTCATGGTTCCTTAGAATATCCAAGACCTATCTGTGGATATACACCGTTAGTGGTATTTATCTCTAGTATCGCCACAGAGAATTTAAGTTTCAACTAGTATTGGCTGTTTATAATTTAAGGTTTCTCCATATCACATGCGCTATACGAACAACACAAATTTTTAAAAATCATATGTTTATTTCCATGATTTGACCGTGGGATGCTGACTACCTCTTAGCTATCGTCATTGCCTAAGGTTTATTCGTAGTTAATGGAAAACACTACCAACAGAACATACATTAGTATAGCTAAGAAAACTTGTAGCGGGCTGATATTTTTTAGGGCTAACTTCACCGACTTCTTTCGAACCTAAAATAAGCACACAACCTCCGCCAAATTTTTCTATATTTTCTAAAATAGACTTTGTTGATACATCACACTAAAAACCTACAAAAAAAAAAAAAAAAAAAAAACAACATTTCACTCATATTCAACGGATCATGTCAGCTGACCTGAAAGAAAACAACAAAAAATTTCTATCATTATAATTATGTATTATATACTTATCTCTTAATGTAATCATTATCAGGATATCAGAAATAAATCGTGTATAAGCAAAATCGAGTCTGTTTTTTGGTTAAAACATAAAAATATAAATTTTGAACATTTTGTGTAAATATCGGAATACCACCTCAATCAACAAGTTCTCGGAATAACCACCGTGTGGCGCTCCCATCGTTCCGATTTAAATTCTGTTTTTTTTAAGTTGGTATATCTGTTGTTGATATTCCCTCTAAATCTTAGCGTCATAGCTTGATTTTTGCAGAAGTTAAATAGTCAGGAGTACATCTACTCTGTGTGTGTTGGCGATTTTTCCATTATTTCCTCTCGGCTGCTAAAACGCGTTCCCCGTAATTATGTTGGTCAATAGCTCTATCATTAGGTTTCAGGATCTGTATTTATTTTGCAAACTTGCATTTCAATTTCACGAATATTTCTAAACATTTCATAGAAAATTCGATTTTATTGAAAATCAACTGGGCTATAGCCCACAGATTTTGGACGGCAAAAATCTAAAATGCTGCGATTACGTTGGTCAATAGCTCTATCAATAGGCTGGAGGATCTGTATTTATTTAGCCAAGTTGCATTTGGATTGCTGGAATAATTCTAAACATTTCATAGGAAATTCGATTTTATTGAAAATCAACTGGGCTATAGCCCACAGATTTTGGACGGCAAAAATCTAAAATGCTTCGATTACGTTGGTAAATGGCTCTATCAATAGGCTTCAGGATTGTATTTATTTAGCCAACTTGCATTTGGATTGCTCGAATATTTCTAAACATTTCATAGAAAATTCGATTTTATTAAAAATCAACTGGGCTATAGCCCACAGATTTTGGACGGCAAAAATCTAAAATGCTGCGATTACGTTGGTCAATAGCTCTATCAATAGGCTGCAGGATCTATATTTATTTAGCCAACTTGCAATTGGACTGCTCAAATTTTTTTTAACATTTCATAGAAAATTCGTTTTAATTAAAAATCAACTGGGCTATAGCCCACAGATTTTGAACGGCAAAAATCTAAAATGCTGCGATTACGTTGGTAAATGGCTCTATCAATAGGCAGCAGGATTGTATTTATTTAGCCAACTTGCATTTGGATTGCTCGAATATTTCTAAACATTTCATAGAAAATTCGATTTAATTGAAAATCAACTGGGCTATAGCCCACAGATTTTGGACGGCAAAAATCTAAAATGCTGCGATTACGTTGGTCAATAGCTCTATCAATAGGCTGCAGGATCTGTATTTATTTAGCCAACTTGCAATTGAACTGCTCAAATATTTTTTAACATTTCATAGAAAATTCGTTTTAATTAAAAATCAACTGGGCTATAGCCCACAGATTTTGAACGGCAAAAATCTAAAATGCTGCGATTACGTTGGTCAATAGCTCTATCAATAAGCTTCAGGATCAGTATTTATTTTGCCAACTTGCATTTGGATTGCTCGAATATTTCTAAACATTTCATAGAAAATTCGATTTTATTGAAAATCAACTGGGCTATAGCCCAAAGATTTTGGACGGCAAAAATCTAAAATGCTGCGATTACGTTGGTAAATGGCTCTATCATTAGGCTTCAGGATTGTATTTATTTAGCCAACTTGCATTTGGATTGCTCGAATATTTCTAAACATTTCATAGAAAATTCGATTTTATTGAAAATCAACTGGGCTATAGCCCACAGATTTTGGACGGCAAAAATCTAAAATGCTGCGATTACGTTGGTCAATAGCTCTATCAATAGGCTGCAGGATCTGTATTTATTTAGCCAACTTGCAATTGGACTGCTCAAATATTTTTTAACATTTCATAGAAAATTCGTTTTAATTAAAAATCAACTGGGCTATAGCCCACAGATTTTGAACGGCAAAAATCTAAAACGCTGCGATTACGTTGGTCAATAGGTCTATCAATAGGCTGGAGGTTCTGTATTTATTTAGCCAACTTGCATTTGGATTGCTCGAACATTTCTAAACATTTCATTGAAAATTCGATTGTATTGAAAATCAACTGGGCTATAGCCCACAGATTTTGGACGGCAAAAATCTAAAATGCTGCGATTACGTTGGTCAATAGGTCATCAATAAGCTGCAGGATCTGTATTTATTTGCCAACTTGCATTTGGATTGCTCGAATATTTCTAAACATTTCATAGAAAATTTGATTTTATTGAAAATCAACTGGGCTGTAGCCCACAGATTTTGGACGGCAAAAATCTAAAATGCTGCGATTACGTTGGTCAATAGCTCTATCAATAGGCTGCAGGATCTGTATTTATTTAGCCAACTTGCATTTGGACTGCTCGAATATTTCTAAACATTTCATAGAAAATTCGATTTTATTGAAAATCAACTGGGCTATGGCCCACAGATTTTGGACGGCAAAAATCTAAAATGCTGCGATTACGTTGGTCAATAGCTCCATCAATAGGTTTCAGGATCTGTATTTATTTGCCAACTTGCATTTGGATTGCTCGAATATTTCTAAACATTTCATAGAAAATTTGATTTTATTGAAAATCAACTGGGCTGTAGCCCACAGATTTTGGACGGCAAAAATCTAAAATGCTGCGATTACGTTGGTCAATAGCTCAATCAATAAGCTGCAGGATTTGTATTTATTTAGCCAACTTGCATTTGGATTGCTCGAATATTTCTAAACATTTCATAGAAAATTCGATTTTATTGAAAATCAACTGGGCTATGGCCCACAGATTTTGGACGGCAAAAATCTAAAATGCTGCGATTACGTTGGTCAATAGCTCCATCAATAGGTTTCAGGATCTGTATTTATTTGCCAACTTGCATTTGGATTGCTCGAATATTTCTAAACATTTCCTAGAAAATTTGATTTTATTGAAAATCAACTGGGCTGTAGCCCACAGATTTTGGACGGCAAAAATCTAAAATGCTGCGATTACGTTGGTCAATAGCTCAATCAATAAGCTGCAGGATTTGTATTTATTTAGCCAACTTGCATTTGGATTGCTGGAGTATTTCTAAACATTTCATAGAAAATTAGTTTTTATTGAAAATCAACTGGGCTATAGCCCACAGATTTTGGACGGCAAAAATCTAAAATGCTGCGATTACGTTGGTCAATAGCTCTATCAATAGGCTGCAGGATCTGTATTTATTTAGCTAACTTGCATTTGGATTGCTGGAAAATTTCTAAATATTTCATAGAAAATTCGATTATATTCAAAATCAACTGGGCTATAGCCCACAGATTTTGGACCGCAAAAATCTAAAATGCTGCGATTACGTTGGTCAATAGCTCTATCAATAGGCTGCAGGATCTGTATTTATTTAGCCAACTTGCATTTGGATTGCTCGAATATTTCTAAACATTTCATAGAAAATTCGATTTTATTGAAAATCAACTGTGCTATAGCCCACAGATTTTGGACGGCAAAAATCTAAAATGCTGCGATTACGTTGGTCAATAGCTCTATCAATAGGCTGCAGGATCTGTATTTATTTAGCCAACTTGCATTTGGATTGCTCGAATATTTCTAAACATTTCATAGAAAATTTGATTTTATTGAAAATCAACTGGGCTGTAGCCCACAGATTTTGGACGGCAAAAATCTAAAATGCTGCGATTACGTTGGTCAATAGCTCTATCAATAAGCTGCAGGATTTGTATTTATTTAGCCAACTTGCATTTGGATTGCTCGAATATTTCTAAACATTTCATAGAAAATTCGATTTTATTGAAAATCAACTGGGCTATGGCCCACAGATTTTGGACGGCAAAAATCTAAAATGCTGCGATTACGTTGGTCAATAGCTCCATCAATAGGTTTCAGGATCTGTATTTATTTGCCAACTTGCATTTGGATTGCTCGAATATTTCTAAACATTTCATAGAAAATTTGATTTTATTGAAAATCAACTGAACTGTAGCCCACAGATTTTGGACGGCAAAAATCTAAAATGCTGCGATTACGTTGGTCAATAGCTCAATCAATAAGCTGCAGGATTTGTATTTATTTAGCCAACTTGCATTTGGATTGCTCGAATATTTCTAAACATTTCATAGAAAATTAGTTTTTATTGAAAATCAACTGGGCTATAGCCCACAGAATTTGGACGGCAAAAATCTAAAATGCTGCGATTACGTTGGTCAATAGCTCTATCAATAGGCTGCATGATCTGTATTTATTTAGCCAACTTGCATTTGGATTGCTCGAGTATTTCTAAACATTTCATAGAAAATTCGATTTCATTGAAAATCAACTGGGCTGTAGCCCACAGATTTTGGACGGCAAAAATCTAAAATGCTGCGATTACGTTGGTCAATAGGTCTATCAATAGGCTTCAGGATCTGTATTTATTTTGCTAACTTGCATTTTGATTGCTGGAGTTTTTCTAAACATTTCATAGAAAATTCGTTTTTATTGAAAATCAACTGGGCTATAGCCACAGATTTTGGACGGCAAAAATCTAAAATGCTGCGATTACGTTGGTCAATAGCTCTATCAATAGGCTGCAGGATCTGTATTTATTTAGCCAACTTTCATTTGGATTGCTGGAATATTTCTAAACATTTCATAGAAAATTCGATTTTATTGAAAATCAACTGGGCTATAGCCCACAGATTTTTGACGGCAAAAATCTAAAATGCTGCGATTACGTTGGTCAATAGCTCTATCAATAGGCTGCAGGATCTGTATTTATTTAGCTAACTGGCATTTGGATTGCTCGAAAATTTTAAACATTTCATAGAAAATTGGATTATATTCAAAATCAACTGGGCTATAGCCCACAGATTTTGGACGGCAAAAATCTAAAATGCTGCGATTACGTTGGTCAATAGCTCTATCAATAGGCTTCAGGATTGTATTTATTTAGCCAACTTGCATTTGGATTGCTCGAATATTTCTAAACATTTCATAGAAAATTAGTTTTTATTGAAAATCAACTGGGCTATAGCCCACAGATTTTGGACGGCAAAAATCTAAAATGCTGCGATTACGTTGGTCAATAGCTCTATCAATAGGCTGCAGGATCTGTATTTATTTAGCCAACTTGCATTTGGATTGCTCAAATATATCTAAATATTTCATAGAAAATTCGATTTTATTGAAAATCAACTGGGCTATAGCCCACAGATTTTGGACGGCAAAAATCTAAAATGCTGCGATTACGTTGGTCAATAGCTCTATCAATAGGCTGCAGGATCTGTATTTATTTAGCCAACTTGCATTTGGACTGTTCGAATATTTTTTAACATTTCATAGAAAATTCGTTTTAATTAAAAATCAACTGGGCTATAGCCCACAGATTTTGGACGGCAAAAATCTAAAATGCTGCGATTACGTTGGTCAATAGCTCTATCAATAGGCTGCAGGATATGTATTTATTTAGCTAACTTGCATTTGGATTGCTCGAAAATTTCTAAACATTTCATAGAAAATTCGATTATATTCAAAATCAACTGGGCTATAGCCCACAGATTTTGGACGGCAAAAATCTAAAATGCTGCGATTACGTTAGTCAATAGCTCTATCAATAGGCTGCAGGATCTGTATTTATTTAGCCAACTTGCATTTGGATTGCTCGAATATTTCTAAACATTTCATAGAAAATTCGATTATATTCAAAATCAACTGGGCTATAGCCCACAGATTTTGGACGGCAAAAATCTAAAATGCTGCGATTACGTTAGTCAATAGCTCTATCAATAGGCTGCAGGATCTGTATTTATTTAGCCAACTTGCATTTGGATTGCTCGAATATTTCTAAACATTTCATAGAAAATTCGATTATATTCAAAATCAACTGGGCTATAGCCCACAGATTTTGGACGGCAAAAATCTAAAATGCTGCGATTACGTTAGTCAATAGCTCTATCAATAGGCTGCAGAATCTGTATTTATTTAGCCAACTTGCATTTGGATTGCTCGAATATTTCTAAACATTTCATAGAAAATTCGATTTTATTGAAAATCAACTGTGCTATAGCCCACAGATTTTGGACGGCAAAAATCTAAAATGCTGCGATTACGTTGGTCAATAGCTCTATCAATAGGCTGCAGGATCTGTATTTATTTAGCCAACTTGCATTTGGATTGCTCGAATATTTCTAAACATTTCATAGAAAATTTGATTTTATTGAAAATCAACTGGGCTATAGCCCACAGATTTTGGACGGCAAAAATCTAAAATGCTGCGATTACGTTGGTCAATAGCTCTATCAATAAGCTGCAGGATTTGTATTTATTTAGCCAACTTGCATTTGGATTGCTCGAATATTTCTAAACATTTCATAGAAAATTCGATTTTATTGAAAATCAACTGGGCTATGGCCCACAGATTTTGGACGGCAAAAATCTAAAATGCTGCGATTACGTTGGTCAATAGCTCCATCAATAGGTTTCAGGATCTGTATTTATTTGCCAACTTGCATTTGGATTGCTCGAATATTTCTAAACATTTCATAGAAAATTTGATTTTATTGAAAATCAACTGGGCTGTAGCCCACAGATTTTGGACGGCAAAAATCTAAAATGCTGCGATTACGTTGGTCAATAGCTCAATCAACAAGCTGCAGGATTTGTATTTATTTAGCCAACTTGCATTTGGATTGCTCGAATATTTCTAAACATTTCATAGAAAATTCGATTTTATTGAAAATCAACTGGGCTATGGCCCACAGATTTTGGACGGCAAAAATCTAAAATGCTGCGATTACGTTGGTCAATAGCTCCATCAATAGGTTTCAGGATCTGTATTTATTTGCCAACTTGCATTTGGATTGCTGGAGTATTTCTTAACATTTCATAGAAAATTTGTTTTTATTGAAAATCAACTGGGCTATAGCCCACAGAATTTGGACGGCAAAAATCTAAAATGCTGCGATTACGTTGGTCAATAGCTCTATCAATAGGCTGCAGGATCTGTATTTATTTAGCCAACTTGCATTTGGATTGCTCGAGTATTTCTAAACATTTCATAGAAAATTCGATTTTATTGAAAATCAACTGGGCTGTAGCCCACAGATTTTGGACGGCAAAAATCTAAAATGCTGCGATTACGTTGGTCAATAGGTCTATCAATAGGCTTCAGGATCTGTATTTATTTTGCTAACTTGCATTTTGATTGCTGGAGTTTTTCTAAACATTTCATAGAAAATTCGTTTTTATTGAAAATCAACTGGGCTATAGCCACAGATTTTGGACGGCAAAAATCTAAAATGCTGCGATTACGTTGGTCAATAGCTCTATCAATAGGCTGCAGGATCTGTATTTATTTAGCCAACTTTCATTTGGATTGCTGGAATATTTCTAAACATTTCATAGAAAATTCGATTTTATTGAAAATCAACTGGGCTATAGCCCACAGATTTTTGACGGCAAAAATCTAAAATGCTGCGATTACGTTGGTCAATAACTCTATCAATAGGCTGCAGGATCTGTATTTATTTAGCTAACTGGCATTTGGATTGCTCGAAAATTTCTAAACATTTCATAGAAAATTCGATTATATTCAAAACCAACTGGGCTATAGCCCACAGATTTTGGACGGCAAAAATCTAAAATGCTGCGATTACGTTGGTCAATAGCTCTATCAATAGGCTTCAGGATTGTATTTATTTAGCCAACTTGCATTTGGATTGCTCGAATATTTCTAAACATTTCATAGAAAATTCGATTTTATTGAAAATCAACTGGGCTATAGCCCACAGATTTTGGACGGCAAAAATCTAAAATGCTGCGATTACGTTGGTCAATAGCTCTATCAATAGGCTGCAGGATCTGTATTTATTTAGCCAACTTGCATTTGGATTGCTCAAATATATCTAAATATTTCATAGAAAATTCGATTTTATTGAAAATCAACTGGGCTATAGCCCACAGATTTTGGACGGCAAAAATCTAAAATGCTGCGATTACGTTGGTCAATAGCTCTATCAATAGGCTGCAGGATCTGTATTTATTTAGCCAACTTGCATTTGGACTGCTCGAATATTTTTTAACATTTCATAGAAAATTCGTTTTAATTAAAAATCAACTGAGCTATAGCCCACAGATTTTGGACGGCAAAAATCTAAAATGCTGCGATTACGTTGGTCAATAGCTCTATCAATAGGCTGCAGGATATGTATTTATTTAGCTAACTTGCATTTGGATTGCTCGAAAATTTCTAAAGATTTCATAGAAAATTCGATTATATTCAAAATCAACTGGGGTATAGCCCACAGATTTTGGACGGCAAAAATCTAAAATGCTGCGATTACGTTGGTCAATAGCTCTATCAATAGGCTTCAGGATCTGTATTTATTTAGCCAACTTGCATTTGGATTGCACGAATATTTCTAAACATTTCATAGAAAATTCGTTTTAATTAAAAATCAACTGGGCTATAGCCCACAGATTTTGGACGGCAAAAATCTAAAATGCTGCGATTACGTTGGTCAATAGCTCTATCAATAGGCTGCAGGATCTGTATTTATTTAGCTAACTTGCATTTGGATTGCTCGAAAATTTTTAAACATTTCATAGAAAATTCGATTATATTCAAAATCAACTGGGCTATAGCCCACAGATTTTGGACGGCAAAAATCTAAAATGCTGCGATTACGTTGGTCAATAGCTCTATCAATAGGCTGCAAAATCTGTATTTATTTAGCCCACTTGCATTTGGATTGCTCGAATATTTCTAATCATTTCATAGAAAATTTGATTTTATTGAAAATCAACTGGGCTGTAGCCCACAGATTTTGGACGGCAAAAATTTAAAATGCTGCGATTACGTTGGTCAATAGCTCTATCAATAGGCAGCAGGATCTGTATTTATTTAGCCAACTTGCATTTGGATTGCTCGAATATTTCTAAACATTTCATAGAAAATTCGATTATATTCAAAATCAACTGGGCTATAGCCCACAGATTTTGGACGGCAAAAATCTAAAATGCTGCGATTACGATAGTCAATAGCTCTATCAATAGGCTGCATGATCTGTATTTATTTAGCAAACTTGCATTTGGATTGCTCGAATATTTCTAAACATTTCATAGAAAATTCGATTTTATTGAAAATCAACTGGGCTATGGCCCACAGATTTTGGACGGCAAAAATCTAAAATGCTGCGATTACGTTGGTCAATAGCTCCATCAATAGGTTTCAGGATCTGTATTTATTTTGCCAACTTGCATTTGGATTGCTGAAGTATTTCTAAACATTTCATAGAAAATTCGATTTTATTGAAAATCAACTCGGCTATAGCCCACAGATTTTGGACGGCAAAAATCTAAAATGCTGCGATTACGTTGGTCAATAGCTCTATCAATAGGCTTCATGATCTGTATTAATTTTGCCAACATGCATTTGGATTGCTGGAATATTTCTAAAGATTTCATAGAAAATTCGATTTTATTGAAAATCAACTGCGCTATAGCCCACAGATTTTGGACGGCAAAAATCTAAAATGCTGCGATTACGTTGGTCAATAGGACTATCAATAGGTTCAGGATCTGTATTTATTTTGCCAACTTGCATTTGGATTGCTCGAATATTTCTAAACATTTCATAGAAAATTCGATTATATTCAAAATCAACTGGGCTATAGCCCACAGATTTTGGACGGCAAAAATCTAAAATGCTGCGATTACGTTGGTCAATAGCTCTATCAATAGGCTTCAGGATCTGTATTTATTTTGCCAACTTGCATTTGGATTGCTGGAATATTTCTAAACATTTCATAGAAAATTCGATTTTATTGAAAATCAACTAGGCTATAGCCCACAGATTTTGGACGGCAAAAATCTAAAATGCTGCGAATACGTTGGTCAATAGCTCTATCAATAGGCTTCAGGATCTGTATTTATTTAGCCAACTTGCATTTGGATTGCTCGAATATTTCTAAACATTTCATAGAAAATTCGATTTTATTGAAAATCAACTGGGCTATAGCCCACAGATTTTGAACGGCAAAAATCAAAAATGCTGCGATTACGTTGGTCAATAGCTCCATCAACAAGCTGCAGGATCTGTATTTATTTAGCTAACTTTCATTTGGATTGCTCGAATATTTCTAAACATTTCGTAAAAAATTCGATTTTATTGAAAATCAACTGGGCTATAGCCCACAGATTTTGGACGGCAAAAATCTAAAATGCTGCGATTACGTAGGTCAATAGCTCTATCAATAGGCTGCAGGACCTGTATTTATTTAGCCAACTTGCATTTGGATTGCTCGAACATTTCTAAACATTTCATTGAAAATTCGATTGTATTGAAAATCAACTGGGCTATAGCCCACAGATTTTGGACGGCAAAAATCTAAAATGCTGCGATTACGTTGGCCAATAGCTCTAGCAATAGGCTTCAGGATCTGTTTTTATTTTGCCAACTTGCATTTTAGCTGCTCTAATATTTTTTAACATTTCATAGAAAATTCGTTTTAATTAAAAATCAACTGGGCTATAGCCCACAGATTTTGGACGGCAAAAGTCTAAAATGCTGCGATTACGTTGGTCAATAGCTCTATCAATAGGCTGCAGGATCTGTATATATTTAGCCAACTTGCATTTGGATTGCTCGAAAATTTCTAAACATTTCATAAAAAATTCGATTATATTCAAAATCAACTGGGCTATAGCCCTTGATTTTGGACGGCAAAAATCTAAAATGCTGCGATTACGTTGGTCAATAGCTCTATCAATAGGCTGCAGGATCTGTATTTATTTAGCCAACTTGCATTTGGATTGCTCGAATATTTCTAATCATTTCATAGAAAATTTGAATTTATTGAAAATCAACTGGACTGTAGCCCACAGATTTTGGACGGCAAAAATCTAAAATGCTGCGATTACGTTGGTCAATAGCTCTATCAATAGGCAGCAGTATCTGTATTCATTTAGCCAAATTGCATTTGGATTGCTCGAATATTTCTAAACATTTCATAGAAAATTCGATTATATTCAAAATCAACTGGGCTATAGCCCACAGATTTTGAACGGCAAAAATCTAAAATGCTGCGATTACGTTGGTCAATAGCTCTATCAATAGGCTGCAGGATCTGTATTTATTTAGCCAACTTGCATTTGGATTGCTCGAATATTTCTAAACATTTCATAGAAAATTCAATTTTATTGAAAATCAACTGGGCTATAGCCCACACATTTTGGACGGCAAAAATCTAAAATGCTGCGATTACGTTGGTCAATAGCTCTATCAATAGGCTGCAGGATCTGTATTTATTTAGCCAAATTGCATTTGGATTGCTCGAATATTTCTAAACATTTCATAGAAAATTTTATTTTATTGAAAATCAACTGGGCTGTAGCCCACAGATTTTGGACGGCAAAAATCTAAAATGCTGCGATTACGTTGGTCAATAGCTCTATCAATAGGCTTCAGGATCTGTATTTATTTAGCTAACTTGCATTTGGATTGCTCAAATATTTCTAAACATTTCATAGAAAATTCGATTTTATTGAAAATCAACTGGGCTATAGCCCACAGATTATGGACGGCAAAAATGTAAAATGCTGCGATAACGTTGGTCAATAGGTCTATCAATAGGCTACAGGATTTGTATTTATTTTGCTAACTTGCATTTGGATTGCTCGAATATTTATAACATTTCATAGAAAATTTTATTTTATTGAAAATCAACTGGGCTGTAGCCCACAGATTTTGGACGGCAAAAATCTAAAATGCTGCGATTACGTTGGTCAATAGCTCTATCAATAGGCTTCAGGATCTGTATTTATTTAGCCAACTTGCATTTGGATTGCTCGAATATTTCTAAACATTTCATAGAAATTCGATTGCATTGAAAATCAACTGGGCTATAGCCCACAGATTTTGGACGGCAAAAATGTAAAATGCTGCGATAACGTTGGTCAATAGGTCTATCAATAGGCTACAGGATCTGTATTTATTTTGCTAACTTGCATTTGGATTGCTCGAATATTTATAACATTTCATAGAAAATTTTATTTTATTGAAAATCAACTGGGCTGTAGCCCACAGATTTTGGACGGCAAAAATCTAAAATGCTGCGATTACGTTGGTCAATAGCTCTATCAATAGGCTTCAGGATCTGTATTTATTTAGCCAACTTGCAATTGGACTGCTCGAATATTTTTTAAAATTTCATAGAAAATTTGTTTTAATTAAAAATCAACTGGGCTATGGCTTACAGATTTTGGACAACAAAAATCTAAAATGCTGCGATTACCATATTAATTATTATTAGGGGCTATAGCCCACAGATTTTGAACGGCAAAAATCTAAAATGCTGCGATTACGTTGGTCAATAGCTCCATCAATAGGTTTCAGGATCTGTATTTATTTTGCCAACTTGCATTTGGATTGCTGGAGTATTTCTAAACATTTCACAGAAAATTCGATTTTATTGAAAATCAACTGGGCTATAGCCCACAGATTTTGGACGGCAAAAATGTAAAATGCTGCGATTACGTTGTTCAATAGGTCTATCAATAGGCTTCAGGATCTGTATTTATTTTGCTAACTTGCATTTGGATTGCTCGAATATTTCTAAACATTTCATAAAAAATTCGATTTTATTGAAAATCAACTGGGCTATAGCCCACAGATTTTGGACGGCAAAAATCTAAAATGCTGCGATAACGTTGGTCAATAGGTCTATCAATAGGCTACAGGATTTGCATTTATTTTGCTGACTTGCATTTGGATTCCTCGAATATTTCTAAACATTTCATAGAAAATTCGATTTATTAAAAATCTACTGGGCTATAGCCCACAGATTTTGAACGGCAAAAATCTAAAATGCTGCGATTACGTTGGTCAATAGCTCTATCAATAGGCTTCAGGATCTGTATTTATTTAGCCAACTTGCATTTGGATTGCTCAAATATTTCTAAACATTTCATAGAAAATTCGATTTTATTGAAAATCAACTGGGCTATAGCCCACAGATTTTGGACGGCAAAAATCTAAAATGCTGCGATTACATTGGTCAATTGCTCTATTAATAGGCTTCAGGATCTGTATTTATTAAGCCAACTTGCATTTAGATTGCTCGAATATTTCTAAACATTTCATAGAAAATTCGATTTTATTGAAAATCAACTGGGCTGTAGCCCACAGATTTTAGACGGCAAAAATCTAAAATGCTGCGATTACGTTGGTCAATAGCTCTATCAATAGGCTTCATGATCTGTATTTATTTTGCCAACTTGCATTTGGATTGCTGGAATATTTCTAAACATTTCATAAAAAATTCGATTTTATTGAAAATCAACTGGGCTATAGCCCACAGATTTTGGACGGCAAAAATCTAAAATGCTGCGATTACGTTGGTCAATTGCTCTATTAATAGGCTTCAGTATCTGTATTTATTAAGCCAACTTGCATTTAGATTGCTCGAATATTTCTAAACATTTCATAGAAAATTCGATTTTATTGAAAATCAACTGGGCTGTAGCCCACAGATTTTGGACGGCAAAAATCTAAAATGCTGCGATTACGTTGGTCAATAGCTCTATCAATAGGCTTCAGGATCTGTATTTATTTTGCTAGCTTGCATTTGGATTGCTCGAATATTTCTAAACATTTCATAGAAAATTCGGTTATATTCAAAATCAACTGGGCTATAGCCACAGATTTTGGACGGCAAAAATCTAAAATGCTGCGATTACGTTGGTCAATAGCTCTATTAATAGGTTTCAGGATCTGTATTTATTTTGCCAAATTGCATTTGGATTGCTCGAATATTTCTAAACATTTCATAGAAAATTCGATTTTATTGAAAATCAACTGGGCTATAGCCCACAGATTTTGGACGGCAAAAATCTAAAATGCTGCGATTACGTTGGTCAATAGCCCTATCAATAGGCTTCAGGATCTGTATTTATTTAGCTAACTTGCATTTGGATTGATCGCATATTTCTAAACATTTCATAGAAAATTCGGTTATATTCAAAATCAACTGGGCTATAGCCCACAGATTTTGGACGGCAAAAATCTAAAATGCTGCGATTACGTTGGTCAATAGCTCCATCAATACGTTTCAGGATATGTATTTATTTTGCCAACTTGCATTTGGATTGCTGGAGTATTTCTAAACATTTCATAGAAAATTAGTTTTTATTGAAAATCAACTGGGCTATAGCCCACAGATTTTGGACGGCAAACATCTAAAATGCTGCGATAACGTTGGTCAATAGGTCTATCAATAGGCTACAGGATCTGTATTTATTTAGCTAACTTGCATTTGGATTGCTCGAATATTTCTAAACATTTCATAGAAAATTCGATTCATTAAAAATCAACTGGGCTATAGCCCACAGATTTTGAATGGCAAAAATCTAAAATGCTGCGATTACGTTGGTCAATAGCTCATCAATAGGTTTCAGGATCTGTATTTATTTTGCCAAATTGCATTTGGATTGCTCGAATATTTCTAAACATTTCATAGAAAATTCGATTTTATTGAAAATCAACTGGGCTATAGCCCACAGATTTTGAACGGCAAAAATCTAAAATGCTGCGATTACGTTGGTCAATAGCTCCATCAATAGGTTTCAGGATCTGTATTTATTTTGCCAACTTGCATTTGGATTGCTGGAGTATTTCTAAACATTTCATAAAAAATTCGATTTTATTGAAAATCAACTGGGCTATAGCCCACAGATTTTGGACGGCAAAAATCTAAAATGCTGCGATTACGTTTGTCACTAGCTCCATCAATAGGCAGCAGGATCTGTATTTATTTTGCTAACTTGCATTTTGTTTGCTGGAGTATTTCTAAACATTTCATAGAAAATTCGTTTTTATTGAAAATCAACTGGGCTATAGCCACAGATTTTGGACGGCAAAAATCTAAAATGCTGCGATTACGTTGGTCAATAGCTCTATCAATAGGTTTCAGGATCTGTATTTATTTTGCCAAATTGCATTTGGATTGCTCGAATATTTCTAAACATTTCATAGAAAATTCGATTTTATTGAAAATCAACTGGGCTATAGCCCACAGATTTTGAACGGGAAAAATCTAAAATGCTGCGATTACGTTGGTCAATAGCTCCATCAATAGGTTTCAGGATCTGTATTTATTTTGCCAACTTGCATTTGGATTGCTAGAGTATTTCTAAACATTTCATAAAAAAATCGATTTTATTGAAAATCAACTGGGCTATAGCCCACAGATTTTGGACGGCAAAAATCTAAAATGCTGCGATTACGTTGGTCACTAGCTCCATCAATAGGCAGCAGGATCTGTATTTATTTTGCTAACTTGCATTTTGTTTGCTGGAGTATTTCTAAACATTTCATAGAAAATTCGTTTTTTATTGAAAATCAACTGGGCTATAGCCACAGATTTTGGACGGCAAAAATCTAAAATGCTGCGATTACGTTGGTCAATAGCTCTATCAATAGGCTGCAGGATCTGTATTTATTTAGCCAACTTGCATTTGGATTACTGGAATATTTCTAAACATTTCATAGAAAACTCGATTTTATCAAAAATCAACTGGGCTATAGCCCACAGATTTTGGACGGCAAAAATCTAAAATGTTGCGATTACGTTGGTCAATAGGCTTCAGGATCTGTATTTATTTTGCCAACTTGCATTTGGATTGCTCGAATATTTCTAAACATTTCATAGAAAATTCGATTGTATTGAAAATAAACTGGGCTATAGCCCACAGATTTTGGACGGCAAAAATCTAAAATGCTGCGATTACGTTGGTCAATAGGTCTATCAATAGGCTTCAGGATCTGTATTTATTTTGCCAACTTGCATTTGGATTGCTCGAATATTTCTAAACATTTTATAGAACATTAGTTTTTATTGAAAATCAACTGGGCTATAGCCCACAGATTTTGGACGGCAAAAATCTAAAATGCTGCGATTACGTCGGTCAATAGCTCTATCAATAGGCCTCAGGGTCTGTATTTATTTTACCAACTTGCATTTGGATTGCTGGAATATTTCTAAACATTTCATAGAAAATTCGATTTTATCAAAAATCAACTGGGCTATAGCCCACAGATTTTGGACGGCATAAATCTAAAATGCTGCGATTACGTTGGTCAATAGGTCTATCAATAGGCTTCAAGATCTGTATTTATTTTGCCAACTTGCATTTGGAATGCTCGAATATTCCTAAACATTTGATAGAAAATTCGATTTTATTGAAAATCAACTGGGCTATAGCCCACAGATTTTGGACGGCAAAAATCTAAAATGCTGCGATTACGTTAGTCAATAGCTCTATCAATAGGCTTCAGGATCTGTATTTATTTAGCCAACTTGCATTTGGATTGCTCGAATATTTCTAAACATTTCATAGAAAATTCGATTTTATTGAAAATCAACTGGGCTATAGCCCACAGATTTTGGACGGCAAAAATCTAAAATGCTGCGATTACGTTGGCCAATATCTCTATCAATAGGCCTCAGGATCTGTATTTATTTTTTCAATTTGCATTTGGATTGCTCGAGTATTTCTAAACATTTCATAGAAAATTAGTTTTTATTGAAAATCAACTGGGCTATAGCCCACAGATTTTGGACGGCAAAAATCTAAAATGCTGCGATTACGTTGGTCAATAGCTCCATCAATAGGCTTCAGGATCTGTATTTATTTAGCTAACTTGCATTTTTATTTAGCTAACTTGCATTTGGATTGCTGGAATATTTTTTAAACATTTCATAGAAAATTCGATTATATTCTTAATCAACTGGGCTATAGCCCACAAATTTTAGACGGCAAAAATCTAAAATGCTGCGACTACGTTGGTCAATAGCTGTATCAATAGGCTTCAGGATCTGTATTTATTTTGCCAACTTGCATTTGGATTGCTGGAATATTTCTTAACATTTCATAGAAAATTCGATTATATTCAAAATCAACTGGGCTATAGCCCACAGATTTTGGACGGCAAAAATCTAAAATGCTGCGATTACGTTGGTCAATAGCTCTATCAATAGGCTGCAGGATCTGTATTTATTTAGCTAACTTGCATTTGGATTGCTCGAATATTTCTAAACATTTCATAGAAAATTCGATTTTATTGAAAATCAACTGGGCTATAGCCCACAGATTTTGGACGGCAAAAATCTAAAATGCTGCGATTACGTTGGTCAATAGCTCCATCAATAGGTTTCAGGATCTGTATTTATTTTGCCAACATGCATTTGGATTGCTGGAGTATTTCTCAACATTTCATAGAAAATCCGTTTTATTGAAAATCAACTGGGCTATAGCCCACAGATTTTGGACGGCAAAAATCTAAAATGCTGCGATTACGTTGGTCAATAGCTCTATCAATAGGCTTCAGGATCTGTATTAATTTAGCTAACTTGCGTTTGGATTGCGGGAATATTTCTAAACATTTCATAGAAAATTTGATAATATTCTAAATCAACTGGGCTATAGCCCACAGATTTTGACGGCAAAAATCTAAAATGCTGCGATTACGTTGGTCAATAGCTCTATCAATAGGCTGCAGGATCTGTATTTATTTAGCTTACTTGCATTTGGATTGCTCGAATATTTCTAAACATTTCAAAGAAAATTCGATTTTATTGAAAATCAACTGGGCTATAGCCCACAGATTTTGAACGGCAAAAATCTAAAATGCTGCGATTACGTTGGTCAATAGCTCCATCAATAGGTTTCAGGATCTGTATTTATTTTGCCAACTTGCATTTGGATTGCTGGAGTATTTCTAAACATTTCATAGAAAATAAGTTTTTATTGAAAATCAACTGGGCTATAGCCCACAGATTTTAGACAGCAAAAATCTAAAATGCTGCGATAACGTTGGTCAATAGGTCTATCAATAGGCTGCAGAATCTGTATTTATTTTGCAAACTTGCATTTGGATTGCTCGAATATTTCTCAACATTTCATAGAAAATTCGATTTTATTGAAAATCAACTGGGCTATAGCCCACAGATTTTGGAAAAAATCTAAAATGCTGCGACTACGTTGGTCAATAGGTCCATCAATAGGCTGCAGGATCTGTATTAATTTTGCCAACTTGCATTTGGATTGCTGGAATATTTCTAAACATTTCATAGAAAATTCGATTATATTCAAAATCAACTGGGCTATAGCCCACAGATTTTGGACGGCAAAAATCTAAAATGCTGCGATTACGTTGGTCAATAGCTCTATCAATAGGCTGCAGGATCTGTATTTATTTAGCCAACTTGCATTTGGACTGCTCGAATATTTTTTAACATTTCATAGAAAATTCGTTTTTATTAAAAATCAACTGGGCTATAGCCCAAAGATTTTGGACGGCAAAAATCTAAAATTCTGCGATTATGTTGGTCAATAGCTCTATCAATAGGCTGCAGGATCTGTATTTATTTAGCTAACTTGCATTTGGATTGCTCGAATATTTCTAAACATTTCATAGAAAATTCGATTTTATTGAAAATCAACTGGGCTATAGCCCACAGATTTTGGACGGCAAAAATCTAAAATGCTGCGATAACGTTGGTCAATAGCTCTATCAATAGGTTTCAGGATCTGTATTTATTTTGCCAACTTGCATTTGGATTGCTGGAGTATTTCTAAACATTTCATAGAAAATTAATTTTTATTGAAAATCAACTGGGCTATAGGCCACAGATTTTGGACAGCAAAAATCTAAATTGCTGCGATAACGTTGGTCAATAGGTATATCAATAGGCTGCAGGATCTGTATTTATTTTGCCAACTTGCATTTGGATTGTTGGAATATTTCTAAACATTTCATAGAAAATTCGTTTTCATTGAAAATCAACTGGGCTATAGCCCACAGATTTTGGAGGGCAAAAATCTAAAATGCTGCGATTACGTTGGTCAATAGCTCTATCAATAGGCTACAGGATCTTTATTTATTTTGCCAACTTGCATTTGGATTGCTGGAATGTTTCTAAACATTTCATATAAAATTCGATTATATTCAAAATCAACTGGGCTATAGCCCACAGATTTTGGACGGCAAAAATCTAAAATGCTGCGATTACGTTGGTCAATAGCTCTATCAATAGGCTTCAGGATCTGTATTTATTTTACCAACTTGCATTTGGATTGCTGGAATATTTCTAAACATTTCATAGAAAATTCGATTATATTCAAAATCAACTGGGCTATAGCCCACAGATTTTGGACGGCAAAAATCTAAAATGCTGCGATTACGTTGGTCAATAGCTCTATCAATAGGCTGCAGGATCTGTATTTATTTAGCTAACTTGCATTTGGATTGCTCGAATACTATATGGTATTTAAATAGCATTGGAATTGGGTTAAAAAAAGGAGTAAAATCGTCTAGTAAACGAATTGAGGCAATAAGAGATTTTCCGTCACCCACTTCTGTATACGGCAGGTACAAAAATTCTTAGGTATGGTAAATTTTTACACATTTAGCAGAATTACTTGCTCCTGTGCATGACCCCATGAAAAACTTAAAGCAGGTGAAGAAATAGGTTATTTTCGAATAGAATATTCAGTGTGATGTGCCTTTCAATAGAATTAAGTCAGCCCTCATCCAGTGTACCGTTTTCTCACATCCAATGAGGGATGTGAACCGTGAACCGATCGGGTTTTTATATAAAAACTCTTTCCTGCTAAGCGCAAATATATATTCTGCATTTGGTCGATAATTGCTGGCAATTTATTGCACCATTAGCACTTTCGATATTTTGTTGAACACAGAAGGTTCACAATATTTACGGATCATAAGCCATTATGTGAAGCGATCGCATCAAAACAGAAAGAAGTCCTCGTCAAGCAAGTAAGATTGTATATCTCAATTTACAACGGATATTCGATATATCAAAGAAGCCGTGCATAGATAACGTGTGTAAAATTCAACTTGCTAACCTACATATTGAAAAGTTAATACCGCTGCAACAAACTGACGAGGAGCTGCTTCTGATATCTAAAAGTTTCAAAAGTGATAACAAACGGAAGATTGAACAAATATACGATACTATTTCGAAACGGAATATTTGGTCAGAAAATGCGTAGGACTGTATTTGATCAATTACATAGCTTATCACACCCCGGTGTCCGTGCTAGTCGTAAATTGGTATCGAGCAAGTACTTTTGGCCAAAGATGAATGTTGGCAATGGCCGATATTAGCCTTTGAGGGTTGGTGCGATTTCAAAATCATAATTTTGGAAAACTTTTATTAAACGAACGATGCTTATGGATTACGGTTTTATAATTAGGTAATTTAAAGGCCTTTTCCATATGCTAGCCAAGCCTTTGTCATCATTGTCGGCAATGGCCGACATTTGCCTTTGAGTGTTGAGTGTGATTTCAAAAAAATAATTTATGGATATAGGATATTATGAATTAGGGTTTTTTAATTTGATAATTTAAAGGCCTATTCCATGTGCTGAAAAAACTTTGTCATCATTGTTGGCAATGACCGATATTGGAGGGCCCTTGAGGGTTGAGTGCGATTTCAAATATATAGTTTTGTAGAAGTTTTATTAAACGACAGATTCCTGTGGATTAGGCTTTTTAATTAGATAAATTAAAGGCCTATTACATATGCTGGCCAAACCTTTGTCATCAACGTACGTGAAGTTTGTCCTAAGTTGCCTTAAGTTGTCCTAAGTTGTCCTAAGTATGTCCTAAGTTTTTTTAAATGTGTTGGTGTAAAAGTTTCGTTATTACGAATTTATTTAATTCATATTGAAATAATAAAAATTATGCTTAACCTTATTTACTCTTACAAAATAAATTTCCATTTTTTCTATGTCGAAAATATTCTGATGGTGAATATATAAAATCAGATCATTTTCCAAAAACTGAGAAACTGGCAGAAAACCCGTGTTTAATCGTGTTTGTTTGCGAATTTTCTTGTGAAAATCCTAGGAAGTGGCCTCCAAAATGTGCACAATTATAAGTTGTCATAAGATCTTATCTACTCGAAAAATATTTCACTTTTGGAAAAAGTAGGGGATTAGGGTGTTTAGGACAACCATGTTTGACATAATCTCTTATGATGTATCGAATATATGTATAAATGATTTTTCGAATTTTCTTGAGAAAATCTTAGGAAGGGGCCACCAAAATGCCCTATATTTTAAGTTGTCGTAAGGTCTTATCTATTCGAAAAATATTTCACTTTTGAAAAAAGTAGGGGATTAGGGTGTTTAGGACAGCCATGTTTGACATAATCTCTTATGATGTATCGAATATATGTATAAATGATTTTCCGAATTTTCTTGAGAAAATGCTAGGAAGCGGCCACCAAAATGCCCTATATTTTAAGTTGTCGTAAGGTCTTATCTATTCGAAAAATATTTCACTTTTGAAAAAAGTAGGGGATTAGGGTGTTTAGGACAACCATGTTTGACATAATCTCTTATGATGTATCGAAAATATGTATAAATGATATTCCGAATTTTCTTGAGAAAATCCTAGGAAGCGGCCACCAAAATGCCCTATATTTTAAGTTGTCGTAAGGTCTTATCTATTCGAAAAATATTTCACTTTTGAAAAGGGCGCTGGGTGTGTTTCAATAGGGTAGGCGTTGACCGTTTATAGCCAATTATAAATTGGTTTATACTCCAACGTTGCAACTATGTAGAAACCATCAACTGTCTCTAGTTTACCTCCACGCGGTAGCACCTGGGCAACGTTTGTTTTGCATTTTTAATGTATCACAACGGCTGAACTTCTAGAGGCGAGTGTAATAACACTATAAAAACAAAAAGCAATGGATAAAACAAACAAGGAAACTAATACCCTAGGTGGCAGACCTGATGTTCAGGAAAATCCACTCTCTCCGGAGGTCGGTCCCATGGATTCTAGGGGGGACCAAACATTGCTACATAATTCTAATGATACCAAAAATAAGCTAAGCGATATCAACGCTCAAAAGAGTAACGAGGAAGAACTTTCATTCCGAAAGGGCTCCATTACAATCAGATCACCAATAAAAAAAGTATTTGCAAACAACGCAATCTCCACTGAAAAAGTAACTTCATTATCAGAACAAGAGCTGAGTGCATCAACAAATATTATAAACAGCGAGGAGCTGTTAAATAAATTTCAAAAAATGGAGAAACTAATCGCGCAGCTGAGCAATGAAGTTGCTGAACTTAAGCGAGAAAACTCTACACTAAAAGAAAAGGTTAAAAATAGCATAGCTAAGGATTCAGCACGAGTTAACAATCTTTCTTCAAACCATATTCAGCCATCATCCAGTCAACATGAACATCATCAATCAAATAATTCCAACTGGTTGCTCCGGCAATTTCCAGTTTTTCAACAGAATAATAGATTCAGTGCTCTGAGTCAAGAGGATTATTGCACAGATGAGGAAGAACTGGAAAAAGAAGTTTCCGGTGCTAATAACAGAAATGCTAGGAAACGCAGGCGCACAAAAACGAAAACTCCTCCAAAAAATACTACACAAATTGTGATCAATAACACTGAACAGAAAAACCCAAAAATACCACTGCCTCCACCCATTAACGTGAGCAATATCAAAAATTTCGAACTTTTTCGACAAAAAGTAATAAAAACCACAAGTGAATCAACTAATTTTAAGGCGCTTTCAAATAGTGACATTAAAATTACCTTTCAAAATGAAAATGATTACAGAAATGTCAAAAAATTACTGGAAGAATTAAAAAAAGAACCCAGCAACCAATCAGAAAATATAGAATATCACACCTACCAGCTGAAGAGCGAAAAGGCTTATAGAGTGGTTATCAAAGGCTTACCGTCTTCCATTAGTCACGATGTAATTAAAGCAGACTTAGAAAAAATGGGACATGAAGTCGCAGGTATTACTAACATATACAAAATGGTCACAACTAATGGTGTAAAAGACAGGAAACACTTTCCATTGTTTTACATCGACTAAAAACAAAAAGACAACAATAAAGAAGTTTACAACATCAAGAAACTTGCGTACTGTATAGTTAAAATTGAGCCACCTAACAAGACAAGGGACATTCCACAATGTACGAATTGTCAACAACTTGGACATACCAACAGTTTTTGCTATCGTCAAACCAAATGCGTTAAGTGTGCTGGAGATCATCACACGACAAAATGCAAAAAACAACCAGATATCGCGCCTTCATGTGCTCTTTGTCAACAACAAGGACATACTGCAAATTATAAAGGATGCTGCGTATATCAGAACAAAATTAAAAGTCAACAGAATAATAGAACAAGAGTAGTACAGCGATTACAAACCAAAGCTGCTAAACCACAAACAACAATCACACCATCTACAGTTGGATTATCCTACGCGCAAATCACCAAATTATCTGCTGATGAATCAAACCAAAACAACAAACACATAGAAGTTAATAACGAGTCTAGTAACTTTGAAATTATTAAAAAGCTTAGTCAAATTCAACAGACACTTGGTCACTTAACAGAAAGGGTGGCAAAACTAGAAATTAATTTCTATCCGCCTAGCAAAAAAAGTCAGCATAAACACAAATGATGAACTCGTTCCTACGCATTGTAACTTGGAACGCTAATGGGCTCAACCAACGAGCCCAAGAACTGGAAATATTTCTCCATACAAACAACATAGATATTGCACTTATTTCAGAAACGCACTTCTCCAACAAAAGCTTTTTCAGAATAAAGGGATTTAATTCCTACTGGACAACCCATGCTAGTGAAAGAGCCAGAGGTGGTTCAGCTGTACTAATTAAAAATAATATCAAACATAATCAACAAGAGGATATTCGAGAAAGCTACATCCAAGCAACTGTTATCTCAATCCAATATAATGGCGCAGATCTAAATATTGCGGCAGCATACTGTCCTCCACGCCATACACCAACGAAGTTACAATTTAATAACGTCTTTAATAAGCTCGGTCCAAGATTTATTATTGGAGGGGACTATAATATAAAACATACAGCTTGGGGTTCCAGGCTAATTTCTCCAGGGAAAGGAAATGCTTTGTTCAATGCCATTCATGAAAACAAATGTGAATATCTGTCTCCAAGGGGGCCAACGTATTGGCCAACGGATGCAGGAAAAATACCAGATCTGCTTGATTTCTTCATCATAAAAGGTATTTCATCCAGTTACACTAGTGTCGAAGGAATTAACGACTTAACATGTGATCACATTCCTGTACTGTTGTCAGTAAGCGCTATAGTCATCAAGAAAAAAAAGAAGCAAAACCTTACTAATAGATTCACGGATTGGGATCTCTTCAGAGAAAAACTGGAAGAGCTAGTTGAATTAAAAGTTAGTATTAAAAGTAATGAAGAATTGGAACAACAAACAAACAATTTCATTGAATACACTCGTATGGCCGCCAGTCTAGCTACTCCAGAATTAAAGGACAAAGCGGAGATTGAAGTCAAATACCCTGCTGAAATCAGGGAACAAATCAAGGAAAGGAGAAAGGCAAGGAGAATATGGCATCTCACTAGAAATCCCGCTGACAAAACCACCTTCAATCGAATAAGTAACAAAGTCAATAGGCTAATTAAAAGTTTCAAACAGGATTGCTTCGACAACTACTTAAGCGGGCTAGGTCCAGAAATGGATAAGGACTACTCGTTATGGAAAGCAACAAGAAAATTTAAACGACCTGTAGTTCGAGTACCACCTATAAGAAATGCTCAAGGCAATTGGGTTCGACATGACAAAGAAAAAGCGGAACTCTTTGCTCAACACCTAGCAACAGTGTTTCAACCCTATGACATTCAATCCAACATTGACGTAACACCTGTCTATCAACCAAATCAGGATTTTAAAAGGGTCACGCCAATGGAAATTGCTGAAGAAATCGACAAAAGTCTTAGTCAAAAAAAGGCACCAGGAATTGATGAAATATCACCGGGTCTATTCAAGGAACTTCCACGCAAAGCAATCATCATGATCACATACTTATTTAATGCCTGTATGAGATTGAAGTATGTACCCAAATGCTTCAAAACGGCTCAAATAATTATGTTGAAGAAACCACGTAAACCAGATGAAGAAGTAACATCATACAGACCAATTTCACTGCTTCCGACCTTATCAAAGCTGTTTGAAAAACTACTACTAAAACGTCTAAAGCCAATGGTAAACGTTCCTGATTTTCAATTTGGATTCAGGAATAACCACTCCACAATATGATCTATAAAATGCTAGGAAGCGGCCACCAAAATGCCCTATATTTTAAGTTGTCGTAAGGTCTTATCTATTCGAAAAATATTTCACTTTTGAAAAAAGTAGGGGATTAGGGTGTTTAGGACAGCCATGTTTGACATAATCTCTTATGATGTATCGAATGTATGTATAAATGAGTTTCCGAATTTTCTTATAATCCCCTACTTTTTTCAAAAGTGAAATATTTTTCGAATAGATAAGATCTTACGACAACTTAAAATATAGGGCATTTTGGTGGCCGCTTCCTAGCATTTTCTCAAGAAAATTCGGAAAATCATTTATACATATATTCGATATATCATAAGAGATTATGTCAAACATGGTTGTCCTAAACACCCTAATCCCCTACTTTTTTCAAAAGTGAAATATTTTTCGAATAGATAAGACCTTACGACAACTTAAAATATAGGGCATTTTGGTGGCCGCTTCCTAGCATTTTCTCAAGAAAATTCGGAAAATCATTTATACATATATTCGATATATCATAAGAGATTATGTCAAACATGGTTGTCCTAAACACCCTAATCCCCTACTTTTTTCAAAAGTGAAATATTTTTCGAATAGATAAGACCTTACGACAACTTAAAATATAGGGCATTTTGGTGGCCGCTTCCTAGCATTTTCTCAAGAAAATTCGAAAAATCATTTATACATATATTCGATACATCATAAGAGATTATGTCAAACATGGTTGTCCTAAACACCCTAATCCCCTACTTTTTTCAAAAGTGAAATATTTTTCGAGTAGATAAGATCTTATGACAACTTATAATTGTGCACATTTTGGAGGCCACTTCCTAGGATTTTCACAAGAAAATTCGCAAACAAACACGATTAAACACGGGTTTTCTGCCAGTTTCTCAGTTTTTGGAAAATGATCTGATTTTATATATTCACCATCAGAATATTTTCGACATAGAAAAAATGTAAATTTATTTTGTAAGAGTAAATAAGCTTAAGCATAATTTTTATTATTTCAATATGAATTAAATAAATTCGTAATAACGAAACTTTTACACCAACACATTTAAAAAAACTTAGGACATACTTAGGACAACTTAGGACAACTTAAGGCAACTTAGGACAAACTTC
This sequence comes from Tipula vernalis, assembly GCA_958295665.1. NCBI lineage: Eukaryota > Metazoa > Arthropoda > Insecta > Diptera > Tipulidae > Tipula > Tipula vernalis. The sequence continues at coordinate 415,444,901 of OY282558.1, forward strand.
ACGTACGTTGTCATCATTGTTGGCAATGGCCGATTTTGTGCCTTGAGTGTTGAATGGAGTTTCAAAAAAATAATTTTGTAGAACTTTTATTAAACGAATGATTCGTATGGATTAGGGTTTTTTAATTAGGTAATTTAAAGGCCTTTTCCATGTGCTAGCCAAGCCTTTGTCATCATTGTTGGCAATGACCGATATTGGAGGACAATTGTGGGTTGAGTGCGATTTCAAATATATAGTTTTGTAGAACTTTTATTAAACGTACGATTCGTATGTATTAGGGTTTTTTAATAAGGTATTTTAAAGGCCTTTTCCATATGCTAGCCAAAACTTTGTCATCATTGTTGGCAATGGCCGATATTGGCCCTTGATTGTTGAGTGTGATTTCAAAAAAGTAATTTTGTAGAACTTTTATTAAACGAAAGATTCGTACATATTATGGTTTTTTAATTAGTTATTTTAAAGGTCTTTTCCATATGAACCTTTTCCATATAAACCTTTGTCATCATTGTTAACAATGGCCGATATTGGCCCTTGAGTGTTGAGTGTGATTTCAAAAAAATAATTTTGTAGAACTTTTATTAAACGAACGATTCGTATGGATTACGGTTTTTTAATTAGGTTATTTAAAGGCCTTTTCCATGTGCTAGCCAAGCATTTGTCATCATTGTTGGCAATGACCGATATTGGAGGACCATTGTGGGTTGAGTGCGATTTCAAATATATAGTTTTGTAGAACTTTTATTAAATGAACCATTCGTATGTATGAGGGTTTTTAAATTAGGTATTTTAAAGGCCTTTTCCATATGCTAGCCAAACCTTTGTCATCATTGTTGGCAATGGACGATATTGGCTCTTGATTGTTGAGTGTGATTTCAAAAAAATAATTTTGAAAACTTTTATTAAACGAACGATTCGATTCGTATGGATTAGGGTTTTTTGACTATGTAATTAAGGGGCCTATCCCACTTTCTACTTAAACAAATGGTCTGCTCTGTTGGGTTAAATGAAAGGCCTTTAAAAATATAGGTATGTATTCATAAAATGGAGTTGACCTAGATATGACATTGAAAATTAAATTTAAAAATGACTACGGAAGGCTAAAATTCATTTTAATCCCAAAATTTTATTAGAATAGAGTCTATAAATTTAAATGTTTAACCACAAATTTTTCATATTCGTAGCAACTTTTTTGATCTTGCTTTAATTTAGGGAACGTGGAAATCTCCAGAAAACTGAAGGCCAATAAAATACTCTAAAATGTATGCTGACGTAAATTCACTTGGCTTGTTTTCTGGTCACCATTTGTTATACTCTGGCACTCATTTTCCCATAATAAAAACTATATTTTTGTCTCCCTTGTAGGTCCTTTAAAGAATATTGGTTTTTGACCTTAATGTTTTTTTGTTTAACTCCCCGAGCCCTCGGGCTACCAAATATATTATTGACAGACACTGATTTTGATCATATTATTATTTGTTTAGTGCCTTATATGGAATAATTATTTTTAAACCAATCAACTGTAACTATTCTGCAAAGAAACTATAAAATGAATCTTTGGAATCAAATTGTGGAAGAGATGAACTACAATGGGTGCATATTGACTTTAAGCATTTTTAAGCATTGATCTCAACCTATAGACTCGGTGACAGTTCGACACCAAAATAAGATGGCTGGGAGGTAATCGAACAGCCTAAGATCCTGGCGCCAGATGAATTTCCAATTTGTGTCTGGTCTTTCCGTTTGACCAATGTAGAATTTTTTTTAAAACCATTCCACACTTTATTCAGTTGAAAGATTTTTCAATATGTAGTGTTCCCCGTCAGATTCCGGTTTATTACACAGCGGATTTAGGTAATGCCTTAATTAGCCATAAATTAATAAATAATATCGTTAATTTATCTAAAACCCATTATTTTGGTTATGTATGTACCTAATGCTCATTAATAATGAATGATTACTTGAAGCGTTATGACAATATTAAATTATGTTAATGCAGATCTGCGGATATCGCAAGACATTAAGATACAAAATTTAAAAACCAAATAAATCGAATAAAATACATGAACCGTCAAAACCATTCATCATACTTAGGCGGGTGATTATGTACTTATAGTAAAAATAAGCTTATCTCAATAAACCATTTCTCAAAAGCCATCATCGCTCGCACATCGCACACATAAAAAGACATTATATCCATTTATCTTAAATGTTTGGTATATTTGCCATCACACACACACACAACTTTTTAATGCAAATTTCATCCGCATATTCACTTGAAGTGACTTTCATTATTACAATTTTTATGATTATTATTATTACTATTACCATTATGATTATTATTATTATTATTGTTATTATGGTTCCAAATTGAATGAAATGGGCTTTTCTTATCTTTTTCATACTTCTTACGTTATTTTATACATTTTGTACAAACTTTATAATGAAGTCTTCAATTTTAATAATAAAATAAAATAAAATTCTCCGTCTGTCGATATAATGAATATGTGAGTCGGATGGCGATGTGGTGGCATTAACACAGCATCATTTTTTTTTGCATAAAAATCCATTATCTTAACACCAATTTTACTATATATTAAACGCGCCAAGTATCATGCCAATCATCAAATGGTGTGAAAATAATAAATTTAGCTGTACGCGATAGATAAAATGTAAACGCGTACACATCTATACCAATAACAAAAAGTTAAGACAAGGCAAAGAAATAATGATCATCGCCGCATTTTTTTTTTTATCATGGATTATATTGTAACATTTTCGCGCGCTGATAAGAAATTATGTATTCGGTAAATTATTTTTTTTTCTTATATACATTTTTGATTAGAATTTAAGATTTTTATGATGATTTGATGAAATTGTATCCGCTGTGAGCGCAAATCGGTGAATATTTATGGTTCTTTAATTTAATTTTAAATCGCGCAACGATGTTTGTGGTATATATATGGTACATTGTGGTAGATTATTGATAGGTAAACGTTACTCTAATCTAATCTCTAATCCTTGATGACCTGAAATTTTCGGTTCGAATCATTTATTATTATTATGATTATTACAGGGCAGAGGTTAGTGCTATTATAACTTGACACCTCCATTTTAATTCCTTGGTTACTTATAATTACCTTACACGATGTGCGGGTGCAGCGGAAAGACTGCGATCCTAAATAAAACTGTAACAGGACCGTAAGGTCATGGTTATTAAATTTATATTTTTCGATGCAACTTACCAACCTTCTCTATATTTTGCTTGATTCTTGCTAATAAATTCCTAAAACAACAACCATAACCTCAAAAAATACGAAAGTTACCTAATTTTTAATTGCGAGTTTCTTAGATTTTAAAGGGTAAAGGGATTATTTAATTTAAATAAAATATGTCAAGTAGCACTTCAAAGTTTTAAACCTTCAAGGTGTTTTCATGATAATGTATCTTTAACAATTTTGTAATTTTATTAGGCTTGTTTTTACCGAAATTCTATGTGAAAAATTGTAAACAAACAATTTTGTGGACGGCCTAGCGCCTCTTGCGAAAATTGAAGCGAATGTTAACCCTTGTTCGGCACACTGGGATCATATACACCCCACGCTCATATATCTATAATTTTAAATAGCTAAAGGTTATAAAAACAGACTTAGTTTATGATACTCTCAAATATCTCGAAAAATAGGCACTCTAAGAAAAAAATGGTTAAGATCAAAATTTAATTAGTCCGTGGGGGAAATAAATTAGTGTTAAAATTACCACCCCTATCCCTCCTCCCTCCTCCTTGTAGGTAACTTTGAAACTAAAATATGAACCCGTATTTTTTTATTGCAGATTCGGATTCTACGGCTGAAAATACGTAGGATTTGGCTGAAACATTTTTTTCGATTCATGATAGATGGCGCTGTAATTGACGATATTTAATTTTTTCCGATTTCTCCTACTGAGTACCTACGCAAACGATTCTGCAATATGTCTGCAATAAAAATACCACGGTTTCATTGTAAATATTCGAAGTTAGTCTTAAGCAATTTGTATTTCTTAAATTTTCATTTACTGAAAATGGCTTCCCATTATCGTAACCCAGGAACATACGATTAAATCGGCTTTCAAATTAACCAAATTGTTTGTATTTTGTTTTAAAAATACCGATTCAGTCCGAAGATTATTTCGAAAACAACCATACCTGTGTAAAGCTATCAATACTACTTAAGAATGGTGTATTTAACTGTACAGGAAAAAATTGAAATGATTCTGGTTTATGGAGAAGCTGGCCGGAGTCGATGGTAATTATAACCAGTGGAAATTTCGCAGTATAATTCAAATTGACAAGTTCAAGTTTGTACTTGGTTCTTGTTGGACGAGATTTATTGATCGGAACTCTAAGTTCGTCGTCTGTTTGTTGTAACTCTGATATCTTTTGTAAATTAGGGATTTTACTTATAGAGACAATTTGTGGGTCACTTGAACGTGACAAAGTGCCTGCGATCACATTTTGCTTACCTGAAATGTGTCTGATGTTAGTCGTGAATTTTGATAAAATCCAAATGGCGAATCTGCCGCGGACCGCGTTCTTGTTTTGACTTTACAGCATTAATCAAGGGTTTATGGTCTGTGCATAGACTGTGAATAGTCGACCTAACCAGCAGTTCTCTGTGGAAGGCGGAATACTTGATTTCAGTTGTTGTTAGTTTCTTTGAAAAGAACGCTAATGGTTCCCAACTACCTTTATTGAACTGTTACAACACTGCTGCTACGGCAATGTTCCACGCGTCACATGTTATGTTAAAAAGTGTGTTTTGTGTGGGATGTGCCATTTACATTCATCTGGCCAGAAGTAATTTTTGGCGGTTTTGGTCTTTTTGACAAGTAGTTTGGCAAGTGCGCGTGAATTGGTTTGTAGAAATTCGGCTTAATGTAGAATGAAGCGATGATAATAATTCACCATTCCGACGAATTTCTGAATAGATTTAATTGAGGTAGGTTGAGGGAACTGTGTTATGGCTAGTACGCACTCTGGCGAAGATTTGCTGAGGAATTCTAAATGTGGAACGCCGAAAACACACTTGGATGTCTTTATTTTGACATCGTACTTGGCAAGTCGTTGTAAAACTTGCCGTAAATGAGATTTGTGTTCCTCCTCTAGGTGCGCCTTAGCCCAATATCGAGAAAAAGTAACTGGGTTCCATAAGTATTAATGGTTGTGCCATTCGCTGCCGAAAGAGATAACACTGGATCGAGTGATCGATTTCCACGGAAATATGATACTAGAATCATTAGCCCCAGCATCCACAAGAAAAAGGAGATTGTTCTTCTGATCTCAATAAAAAGGCAGCGGTTTGTCTAGTTTCGATTATCAGCCGCATTGATAATCGAATCTAGCCATTTAAACGGTTAGAATATACTTATTTTGAGATCTGCGGCAGCTCCTTGTTCTGAAATGTGGCGGGCTTAAAGGCTGCGGACTGTTGGAGCGATTAGGATTACCTGTAGTAAGGGTTGCAACGGCTATTTGGAGCTTGGATATTTGCTCCTTCAATTCTGAAATCTCCGATTTTTTCGACGTAGTTGATTTGCTCGAAGATGATTGGGCGGAATCCATCGGTGAAATGTTGGGTAATTCTGCCGCTTCAGATATGCGGTCCGCTTTGGAAATTATTGTAGTTCCACTGTTGGCTAATCTTCAAATCCGACAAGTGCAACTTGGATGATTTTAGGCATTTTCCTCATCCAGAGTTTGCGTACGATATCTTCGCTGATGTGGTCATCCGCTAAACCTGTAAACCTCCGATGGTTTTTGGTCGCCGATATCTTGCTAACTGACGAGTTCCTCCAGGCGTTTTTCCTGTGATAGCAAATACCTGTCTTTAAATGCCTTTTTCAGTGTGTTATATTTATTCTTTATGGCAGTGGCTAAATGATATCCGCTACAGATGAAAATATATCGGTAGATAGTGATGTAGCCACCGTCAGAAATTTTACAGTATCTGAGCATATTTTATGTAACTGGAACTGAAGCTCGATCTGCATAAACCAAGCTTGTGGATTGAGTCTTTAGAAATCCGGGACCTTGAGTCTGAAGGAGTGAATATTGACTTCATCCTGTTTTTGTAGTAAATTATCTTTCTCTTCGTCACTCATTTTAATCACTTTATATTTTCCCACACTAATGTAATTAAATTATTATTTTTAACAGTTAATAATTTCAGATAAGTTTACTTTTGGAAATGACGAATGCGAATTGTTTATAAATATTGAAAGAGGGAACCGTGCGTATACCAGCAACCACAAAATAATTGGAAATTCAGTGTATAGGGAAGAAAATGTAAACCTCAGTGTATTTCTGTCCTCATTTAATATGTTATATAACATAATATTGCATCCATATGAAATATGGAAATGAAATTTCAGATAAAACAATTCAAATGTTAAAAATTAAAAACTTGCTGTATATAATACTGTCGGTTTTGTTGTTGTTGCTGCAGCTTGTAATGATGTTATATTCCTCCTATAATTTGAAGATTGCTTATGTTTGCTCGCTTTAATCTGCTCACCATTTTGGAACAGCATATAGCGGCGTTTAATGGATATGCGGCTTTTAATTTTAAATATGGCTTAGGGTTTCACTTGCTATTTTTGTGGCTCATGTAATTACAATTTCAATATATAGACTATCATGAATTTTGTTAAACATCACAAAATAATTTTACACTGATCACATAAAGTATTTATCATTTCATATTAAAAATTGTACCACGAATTTTATATAATTTTTTAAACTTTAATTTAATAATTACACTATTAAAGTTTTTAGCGTGTTTTTAGTATATAGGGTCACCATTTGAAGTGTCTGTTTATGATTGTATTGACTTTTATGCTAAATAAAACATTTCATTTATTTTATTTTAATTTTTATAATTTTATAATTTTATTTTATTTTACAAATTTTATATTTTTTTATTTGAACTGGCTGCAGCAACTAACTTAATCTTACTAATTATCATAATTTTGATACAATTTTATTTTTTAGAATTTTATTACGCTGAATTTTCAATGATTTTATTGGTGGGATTGTTGATCGTACGTTGTTTTCAATCAAACCAAAGTTTGGGTTGGCTGGAAACATCGCGCGATCTCACAATTACATCTTCACATAATTTTCGTTAATGAGTTATCAAACTTAAGCAAAAATGTTTGTTATGAACAGGGCCGCTAAATTCCATTTAATTTTAATTTCAACTCATCGCGTATTTTTTTTTTTTTTTTTTTTGTACCATAATACGCTGCCTAGTTGGTAGAAGTGGTTCTGGTGTGTAATCTAAAGGTGAATTATCATTATTTTCTAGATTGGCGGTTTCTGCGTTATCGGTGTGTCCAAAACGCAGTCCAGAGTGACCAAAAACACAATCATTCATTTTGGTGATTTTGACTACCCTCTCCTCGAACGACGATAAAATAAGGGTAAGCAAATGCTCTTCGAAGAGGATAGACGTGTTTTTTCTATCCTCTTCAAAATTTTAATTTTATTTTTATGTTTGTTTTATTTATTTATAAAATAAAAATAATAATTAAAGTGAATTAGTGATATAATAATTAGTGATATAGTTTTTTTTAATGAAATAATAAGTTAAGTGTTAGTGAAATAATAATTAAAGTGTAATTGTTGAATGGAAAATGCAATCCACCGGGATGCATTTATCAGGCAATATTTTATATTCATAGATAGAGAAATCAAAATTATTGATTTCATGTTTAAGTGCATGATTTTAACTTTTGTGTGATTGTACATGAAATTCAATTTCAATTTTAAGTAGGTAAATGCATACACACAAAATGGTATAATGGGCTTTATATGCATCTTTTATGTAATATAAATAAATTATAATAATTTCTGGAACATGCAAATTTTTTTTTTTGGTCGTTCAGTTTATTATTGAGGCTACCGCGTTGGAGTTTTGGTGTATAATTTATCTATAATTAGTGAAGTGAAATTACGAAATTATTAGTGGTTTCAGGTGTACATATGTATATGTAGTTTTAGTGGTCTAGGTAGTCCTAGCTTTGAAGCTCGTTGAACCATCGGTAAGCGTCATGATTTTTCAGTTTAAATTTAATCGAATTTTTATGTGAAATGTTTCGCTTACATAGGATTGCTGAAGAACTCCTGGGAGAATTATCTCAACTTCCACTTCATAGTGCGCCCCACATATACTATAATTGCTGTTTTGTGGGTAAGTCTTGTTACCTCTCTTAGTGCAAATGAACCTGTTACTAAAGTAGTTCCGTTATAGTGGCAGCAGCGGGGCCTCATTTGTATTAAACAGCGACATAGAGTGTTACGCAGAGCCCATAATGTTATATTGCATAAGGCAGACTAAGCTTGCCTCATATGGCAATCTTGGCGTTATCAGTGGAGAGCAGAATCTAGTTTTGTGCGGCGTGAAACCAAATTAAAAAAAAAAAACTTTAGTGATTCACAATAATTTGTGTTACAAGGCCAAAATTGTTTAATTTTGTTTTCCTTAAATTTAATCTATAGTGTCAGAGCAATGTAATGATCCCCATAGTATTAATTCTTTGCATGAGTAGTTGTTTTAAAATAATTTTCTTTAGATAATATAAATTGTGAGTGTTCAAAGTGAAAGTGTGGGGGCATATAAGATTAATTTTTGTTTTAAGCTTCCATAACAAGCGAAGAGTACTGATTATTAAATTTTTTTTTTTGGCTTTTGCCTTAATCTATATCCTCCAGCATAATTTTGTACATATTTTTCTTTTAACTAATTTATTTAATTATGTATAAAGTAGGTATATTATATACTAAGGGTTTGTAGTTTTTTTTTTTGCAAAGATTTAAATTAATACGGAATGGATTATTATTTGTTTGAATTTTAAATAAATTGTTCAATTAAGATGAATGAGTAAATCTTTTTATTGATGATGATGTTGAGAGGTGTTAAGGGTTCAAGTGGGTCTGATCTTTATTCTTAATTTTTTTTGTGAGTCAAAGATTTTTTTTTTTGTGCACATATAGAAGTGAACGGTCAATTTCAGTTTGGCGGCAAAGAACCTCCCATATGCCGACTACAGCATACCCGATTAAGAGATCGGTAATAACACTTGAATGTGTTCTTGTGATTTAATTTATGTACAATCGACACAAATATATGCTTGAAACATGACGTCTTGTTCGTTCTTTACACAGATCCTATCAAGTAAATGTACTATATATTAATGGTTCTTGTCTTATAATATACAAACAACAACAAAACGGAGAGACATTTTGGTTGGCTTTGGTATAGTCGTCACAAATATTTTCCTGTATCTTGATACATAGATCAGGTATGTTTGATTGTTAGCTATAAGCGTATTACCTATAATATTATGAAAACATGATAAGTCTACTGCTACGCACATGGAAGATGGTACAAAATATTTACCATCAATGTGTCTTGTTGGTTTAGTATATAAGATTATGTTATTTGTATGCTGGTGTTGTTGTCTCTCTTTGTGTTTTTTGTATTCATGAAACAACTATGGTGTCCTTGATGAAACATGAACTATACAAGCACAATCAAATTTTAGTGTATTCGACTCAAATAGGATTCTGATACTTCGTATAATTGAATAAGTTTGAATCGAATTGGAAACCGCCTTATACTATCCATATAAAATAGTTTATTGAGGTATGATTAATTTTTTTTTACTGGGCACTACAAACTGCATCAAATTGATTTAAATTAATTTAATTAATATTATAAAATTATAAATTAACTAAACTATATAAATAAAATGCTAATTTGAAAATGTTGATTTGAGTTGAGTTGAGATTTGGTTTTCAACACATAATGACATATTCATTTATGTGTGCAAAATTTCGATTAAACGAATGTGAACAACGTGGAATTAGGTAAAAACATTTCGAAAGGCTAAATGTTTTGAATTTAATTATTAACTTAATGGAATTTATTAAAGTTTAGGTTGCAGTTTTTATACACAAACGTAAAGATTACTTAAATGGCACACCGATAAATTTTTGAGAAAATAATGTTTCATTTTCCTTTAATTGATTTAATATTTTACTTACTTTGCATGCATGATTTGGCAGGGTAATATGTCCGTAAACTGAGTTAAAGTTTTATGAATATATTTTTTATTTATTTGTAGATAAAGAAATCAAATTCTTGATTCCTTGATTATGTGCATGATTTAATTTTTGTGCGGTTGTACATGGAATTTTAATTACTAAATTCTAATAATTGGATCGTACTAAAATTGTTTCAACATAATTTGATATATGTCATAGTTAATGTCATATCTGCATTCATTTTTACTCTTATTTGAATGTGTTGTTGTGTTGTATTTTATGTACAATCGATACAAATATATTCTAGAAGCTTGCCAACAAAAGTAGCAGGGCCAACAAAATGTTTATACAAGCCGTCTTGTTCGCTCTTTACACAAATCTTATCAAGAAAATGTACTATTTATTATTGGTTTTTGTCATATAATATTTAAACAACAACAAAAACAGAGGGACTCTTTTGTTGGTTTTGTTATAATCGTCACAAATATTTTCCTGAATCTTGATGCATGGAACAGGATTGTTTGTATGTTCGCTGTAAGGGTTTTATTAGTATGTGAATATTCTAGTTTAATATATTATAATGAAACATGATATGTCTCCTGCTACGCACATGGTAGATGGACCATCTAAGATGGTAGACAATTTTTACCTTCAATGTGTGTTAGTAGTTTAGAATATAAGATTATGTTATTTTTTTTTGGCGTGGTTTTCTAAAGGTGTGTTTTTTGTATTCATGAGACAACCATAGATTTCTTGATAAAATATGATCTATACAAACGAAACAAAATTTTAGTGTATTCGACTCAAATAGGATTCTTATACTTCGTATAATCGAGTGAGTTTGAGTCGAATCGTAAACCGCCATATATAATCCATATAAAATAGTATATTTAGGTACGATTTCCTTTTTTTTTTTTTTTTTACAGGGTATTATAAACTACATTAAATTATATTTAATTAATTTTTATTAATATTACAAGTTTATAAATTAACTAAATTATTTAAATAAATACTAATTTGGAAATATTAATTTAGAGTTGAGTTGAGATTTGGTTTGCAACACATAATGACGTATTTATTTAAGCATGCCAAATTTTGATTAAACGAATGTGGACAACGTGGAATTATGTAAAGGCAAATCATGATGCTATATGTATTGATCTGAGTTAATTGAATTAATGGATTTATTGAAGTTTAGGTTGCAGTTTTCACATACAAACGTCAATTTTACTGATATGATACAGATACAAATTTTTAAGAAAATAATGTTTCAGGTTCCTTTCATTGTTTTATTATTTTACTTTCTTTGCTTGCTTGAATTTTGCAGGGTAATATGTCTATAAACGGAGTTGAAGTTTTGTGGAGTATATAAGTAATAAATTTCGTAGATATTGATTTTTGTTTATCTTAATTATGTCAACAAGGTTAGTACAATTAAATCAATAATTATAATAATAATTTTTGATGTCCTGATTTAGATTCAAAGAATTATGAGTTCTGGCATTGGATTTCACAGGAACGAGCACCTAATCATGTAGTTATAATGTGCTATCTATATTGCGTTATCCTGTTTATCATTTATTGTACTATGAATTTATTATCTATTAATTGCTTAGGAGACTGCAAACGGGTTGAATCTGTACCAACTAATAATCATATCTTATCCATCGGTTTGGGGATATGTAAATGGTTCTTCGATATGTGCCCGGGAATACTGAAGATCCTATTATAATAATTATTCATTTCAGTAATAAAATTTGGTATTAAGGTGTTTTATTAACTAAATTTAGTTTTCAAAGTCGCCTGGGAATTTTATATTAATTTTATTTGTTGATTCTTGATATACTTATAGTACCTAATTGAATTATTGATAAGTCTAGGTGTTGGGGTGCTGTAACATTATCATTTAAATCTTTTTATTTAAATTTTATAAAATAATTGAATCTATAATTATGTATTTTCTTTTTCTAGATCGGTAGGAAGTTGATGATTAGTTTAAAGTTGAATTTGATGTTTAAATGGTTTTAAGGTTTATGTTAATTCTTGTTACAATACGTAATAATTATTTGATTAGATATCTAAGGACCAGGAATAATGAAATAAGCGTGAACGTAAAATGTTACATGTTCGATCCTAGGGGTCAGCGATTTAAATAACAGGCAATAAATATACAGCATGTTGCATCAAATTTCAATGACGAAATCTTTTCAACAAAAATGAAGAGTTTGATATTCGACTATAGATTCTTGGATCTCTATTGTTTGGCTTTGAAAGTAAAATGTTGTATATGGTCGATCCAAGGGGTAAGTGATATAAATAACAGGCAATGTACATACAGCATGTTGAATTGAATTTCAGCGACGAAGCCTGTACAATAAAAATCAAAAGATTGATATTTGACTATAGTTTCTGGGATCTCTATTGTATAGGCCCTGAACGTAAAATATCACATGGTCAATCCTAGGGGTCAGCGATATAAATAACCGGCAATGTATTTACAGCATGTTGCATCAACCCTGGCAGCTTCAAGAACCAAGATGTCGGCATTTCCTTCAAATAGTCTCCAGTAGACACAAGTAATTTTGAGCCAAATCACCTTCTCTTTATATCGAATAAATTACAATAGTAACTTGAGTCACACGACTTATTGGATCCAAATCATTAATTTATTACCAAATACACGATAAACGGTGATTATGTACCTCGAGAATATATATCCACAACTTGTTGTCTTTACCTCAAAACATGAAGTAAATCTAAATTATTGTGTTGTTAAACATCACAAAAACATATTTCTAAACATAACCAAACCAAATAAATTATTTCGATCCTCGCGGTCTAACATATTTACATAAATATACAAGAGAATCTATCAATCAGACCAAGCAACGTTTTTTTTTTTTTTTTTTTTTTGTGGATGGAACAACAACCGCTCGCACAAGGCAGAAAATATTTAAATATTTTCTTCCTCATTTCATCTTCTTAATTGTTGTGTGTTGTGCTCTAATACACCAATAATAATATACGATTTCGTCTTTGTTAATTGATTTATATCATATTATGACTTTGGGCCACGAATCATTAATATTTTTGACAACAGGAATTTTTGTTTCTTACAAGAATTTAAATTTTTTTTAGTTTTTACTTTTTCATCTCAACCCACCATCTCTCTAAATCTTAAATGTTTAGTACAATACTAAACTGCGCCTAGTGCTACTAATAATCTGTATAATTATTATATTTTGAGTGTTTAAGACGAAAGAATTTATGTGAAAATTATTTTTAGACATTGGATTTCCTTTTTACGTTTTGTTGTTGTTGTCAATGACTTACAATTTTGTTGTTGTTGTTGTTGTTACTGTTGCTATAACAGTCAGATGATTTCGATTTGGTTTGTGGTTTTACAATATAACATTTTGTTTAATTTGCATGCATCTTAAATTTATTTAGAGAAATGTCTATAGACTTGCAGTTGATTTGTTGATTGATCTCTGATTATTGTTATTATTATATTTGTCGTTATTTTATTTTAAATCTGCAATAGCTCGTGACTTGAAATTTAAAAATTGTGTGGAATATTATACATACCAGTACTATACATACAAATGGATAGATTGTCAGATACTCGTATAATTTTCAACCTTCTCGCGGGTAATGACACCGCATGATAAAATTTTATGGTGTCTCGCAGTTTATAATTATTATTAGATATGGTTGGTACATGTATATATATTTATATATATATTGTTATCATGTGATGATGATGACGATGACACAACGGCAATAACATAAAATATACAGCATAATTAACAGAAATTAAATAAACAGCAAATTATAACTATTTAGCACCGGTACGAATTTCTTGTGCTGCTTCTCTATATAAATACACGAGACCATAATTCTATGTATAGAGTTCAAAAAATAATTTTACAAAAAAACGTCATGCATCTATATACCCCAACACCACCACTGTATTACACCGGATGCTGTACATTAATTTTTACAAGATAAGTTTCTCTTTTTGGTTATTACTTGTGTAATATTACAATTATTTACGGCTTCGTGTTCACCTTCTTCTTATTTATTTTTATATTTTTCTGTTTTATTAATAATAATAATAAAAAATAATTAATTTAACTTTTACATTTTTAGCAGATAATTAATAATTAATATTAATGTGACCATATACAAATCAATATGTAAGATTTGATACGCAAGTCCATGAAATGTTTCTGAATAATTTCATTTTAATTTAATGTTGGGAAATGTACAATGACGCATAAATTATTAAACCAGCTTTCTTTTTGTACTTCTTAAGGCTAACAGAAAAACTCTCGGCACAAAATTAGTTGGCGCGAATTGTTAATTTGGGGTTTTGGCACGAACCGATATATTATTTTAAGTATGGCAATTAAACTCCGATATTTGGTTTCTTTTTTTCTAAATTTTGTAAAAGTTTGAATTATCAATAACAAGACATAGGATGGATAAAAAAATTGATGACATTTCAAAGTATTGTCTTAATTTTAACCCAATTTAACGAACTTCCCCACTTAAAACTTAAAATTTGGTAAACGATTCTAACTCGTAGATAAAGATCTAAAACCTAACGAGGTGAGGTAAACACAACCTTACCTGCAAAACAACACCCAAATAATTCGCCAACTGAACGCCTCACTTATTTTCAACCCGTTGGGCTTGGGTTAAACTCAGATGGAACCAAACATAACGATTAATTCAATCCCGAAATCAGGTGGTTTGGCGTCTATTGGAGGGGGGGACCAAGGTTAAGTTAGGTTAGGTTGGAGTGGCTGCTTATGCACACTTAAACCGGTGACGGTCTATTGTGATACCACAGAATATCTCCACTTTTACCCCTATTGAAACCATTTCGAGCTACTTATGTAGCGTAAGACTTCCCGCACTTTACTGTTTTCGAGATCCGAGAGGTAGTC
Source organism: Tipula vernalis (assembly GCA_958295665.1). Taxonomy (NCBI): domain Eukaryota; kingdom Metazoa; phylum Arthropoda; class Insecta; order Diptera; family Tipulidae; genus Tipula; species Tipula vernalis. The sequence goes on from OY282558.1 coordinate 415,459,940, forward strand.
CATCCTGAACTTACCCAAGTATTTGTGCCTTCTGAGAGCCAATGCTGGACACGAGCAAAGGAAGTGGACCAACGTCTCTTCCTCCTCTTCGTCCAAGCAGCTTCTGCAGAAGTCATTTGCCTCCAGGCCCAGCCTTCTAGCATGTTCTCCAAAAAGGCAGTGTCCCGTGAGAATTCCTACGATCGTTCTTGCAAACTCAAACTTGTCTTGCAACTCTACAGGTGTGGGTGTTAGACAACCTTTCCTCCGCTGAGGATAGCGCCTACTTCCCATGTGCTTTTCTCAGCGCTGTGATAGGCCTCCCCAGACTTGCCCTTACCGGTTGCAGCTGGAGAGTCGTACCATGCCTAGCAAGTTCATCCGCCCTGCAGTTCCCCATGACGCCCGAGTGACCTGGGACCCAGATTACCTGGATATTGAAATGCTCACACATCTCATTTTGAGATGAGTGACAACTCAACGCCACCCATGACGCCAAAGACACCGATTCTAACGACCGGATCGCCGCTTGACTGACCACGTAGATTGTGATATCGTCTGAGGATAACATATTATGCTTCAACCACGTCATGACCTCCTCAATCGCTACGACTTCAGCTTGGTACACGCTGCAGTAATCAGGGAGACGAATAGAAATATTTACATTTAATTTGTTACAGAATACTCCAGCTCCTACTTTGCCGTCTAGCTTGGAGCAATCTGTGAAGAATTTCAACGCTTCGGTTTCCGATAACGGTCTATTCCTCCAGGATTCCCTTGAAGGGAAGGAGGTCCGAAATCGCTTCTCGAAGCATAGAGTAGGTTTAATGTAGTCAAGATTCGCCAGCTCATCCTTCCACGATCTGACAATAGTAGAGTGTCCTATACTAAGACACCTCCACTGAGAGACGGCTGCAAGTCGTACAGCCATATTTGCCGCCATCTGTTTGCCAAAAATGTCGACCGGAAGAAGGTGCAACATAACCTCTAAGGCACTTATCGGTGTCGACCTCAATGCCCCGCTAACAAGCATACAGGCCGTGCTTTGCACTCTCTCAATCTTACTTTTCTTACTTTTATGACTTAGCTGCCCACCAAACACCCACCCTGTACATGAGTACAGGTCTCACTACAGCGGTGTAGAGCAAGTGTACCAGCTCCGGCTTCAGACCCATCTATGACCAACGGCGTTCCTACAGGAGTACAAAGCTATAGTAGCTTGTTTATTCTCTCCAACATGTTGGGCTTCCAACTAAGCTTATTGTCCAAGATAATGCCCAAATATCTAGCTCTATCAATAAAGCAAGTCTCGTGCCATTTAAGGTAGAAGGGCCAACTACCGGGATTTTGTATTTCTTAGTGAAGAGTACCAGCTCTGTCTTGGACGGGTTAATACCAAGTCCACATTTGCCAGCCATTTCGTAACGATGGTAAGCGCATTCTGCATTACGTCTACAACTCTACAATCGTGCCCAGGAATTTCCCGGTAACAGCTAAAGCTACGTCATCTGCGTAAGCGATAACTTCAATACCCTCTCTCTCTCCAATTTTAGTAGTAACCCGTTTACCACTATGTTCCCCTTGTTTCTCGCCTCTTGAAGGTGGAGTCCCCCAACTTCGAGCTAACAATTTTGCTTCCCAGCATATAATTGATTAACCCTATCAAAAGAACGTCCACCTCCAAAAATGACAATCCCTCCTTGATTGCCTCCGCTTTCACATTATTAAAGGCGCCTTCTATATACAGGAAGGCCACCAAACAAAATTCCTTCGAATTAATCGTTTTCTCAATCGTACACACCAAGGCGTGCAGAGCAGTGTCCACAGATATACCCTTTGTGTACGCATGCTGAGACGGTGCCCACTTCCTGGCACCTATTTTATCTCTAATGTATACATCCAGCAGCCTTTCCAAGATTTTCAAAAGAAAGGATGATAGAGTTATTGGTCTTAGGTCCTTAGGATTAACATGTGAGCTCTTCCCCGCTATCGCTATGAACACCACATTGACCTCCGTCCAGTACCTAGAAATATAGCCCAGCTTCAAACACCCTTTGAATATAGCTTCCAGGTAGGGAGGAATAATTACTGAGTTGTTTTAAAGTTCCGCTGGTATAATTTGATCCGGACAAGCCGATTTAAATGGTTTAAATCGCAGTACCCACAGGATCCGTTACCTGGTTACGATATCCTCTGTGAACACTGACAGTGATTCCTGATGATTACTACGCACCAACAGGTCTTCAAAGCTCCCTGGGAAGTGGTCTCGAAGAGAAGCTCCAGAGATTCTCCACTAGAAGCTGTCCAAGATCCGTCCGGTTTTATCAAAAAACTGGGACTAGATGTACTTTTGGAAAGAATCTTCCTAAGCCGGGAGGTTTCGAATACCTCTTCCATTTTATCACAGAAGATTCTCCAAGACCTCCTTTGTGCCTTTCTTAATTCTTTCTTATAAATTTCGAGTTTCTCCTTATAAAAGTCCCAATCCTACGCCTCCCTTGTATATTTGGCTATACTAAAGGCTGTCCTACAACCCTTAAGATAGGTTCCCAGTTCTCTGGATCATCATACTGGTTTTTGCTTACCCCTAGGCTTAGCCAGTCGGCAGGCAGCGCGAAAGGGTCGGTTGCATGCGCTAGTATCGCTAGCCACCAAGTTCTCCAGCTCCCCAATGGTCGTCGGGGGCTCCATAGCCCTCGACGGTAACATATCCTCTAATAATTCGCCACCAGGGGTACACCAGCTCCTTCGCTTATGTGCCCCTCCTCATCTTCCAAGTGAATCCTTGCCAGACCGAGGTTGCCGGATTCACTTTCGTCCCTACCCACAGCTTCTCATCCCATGCTGCTGGTACCCCCTTCAGGCCTGGGCGGGTTGCCACCATCCCCCGGTTGGCCTAACGTATCCGCTTCCGGCTCATCCATTTTATAAACGTTGAGAGTAATTGACCCGAATCCAAAGCCAATTACTCCCTTCGTTTTATGCAGGAGGGCAAGGTACTCCTTATTTATGGATGGGGGGGACCAATGTTGAGTAGATTAATCTACCAGTTCCGTAATCCTCCAAAAGGGTGCGCATCACGTGAGCTGTTCTGGTCTTGTCATAAGGCAACTGCGTGATGGGTACAATTGTGTAAGGGGTAATCTGTTCACAATTCGCAAGTGTACGTGCTGCCTCCTCGTGGCAACCACTGGTAACTAAGGCCATTTGGCACAGGCTAAAGTACGGCGCTAAAGAAGAAAACCTTGACAAAAAACCCTAATCTAAGGTGGAAAAGCATATGCCGATGGATGAATGGCTGATAGGTTAATCAGTTCAAAATATGCGGACTCTGGGTACCAGGCACCCTCCAGTTTTTATTTAGCTTTCCTGTACTAAAACTCGGTGACCTACAGGCAATTTGCAATTCCCAGCAACTCGTAAGAGTAAAATCAAACGGAATACGGGGCAGGAGTAGGAATATACGGGAGTGGGACAACCATCTCGAAGTCCTTGGGCTCCAATGATACCATCTTTCTAGCGGAACTACATGCCGTAGTAAACATCTAGGAGGAAGAGCAATAAGCCTAGATAGTATGTATCACGTACCGGGAGGCAGTATTGTCAGGTTCATTAAGAACCTGAATATTGACTGAACGGATAATTAAACATGGCCCAGCACAATAGATCTTTTAGGTCACAGTGCGAGGTGGCTGATCGCCCGCATGGCCCTCCAATGGTAATAAAAAATCCCGAAATCAACTTGATTCAAATTAACTCAAATTAATCCCTAGCTAAATCCTCAATTCGAACCCCAAATGAATCCCAACCAACCCTCTACACTTATATAAATCCTCCTCTATATTTGTTGCGACGTAACAGCTCTTTGTCTTCGGCATTCTTAACATTTGTGAATGAAGTGTCGAACGATATTTCTGCAGTTAATCACCCAGTATTTTTGACGAATGATACTGGTTTTTAGAGTTGGTCCTGGGTGCAGGTACCGAAAATGCGTACCTTTAATGTTTTTTGCACACAAGATGTGATTTCCGGGTAGCAACATAGGATGCGCGTTGTTATCAGTTTACTTTTTGATTCAAATTCTTTGTTTTGTTTCAACGATTGGAGTTCTTCCTTAGAATATGTTCTGGAATATGGCCAAGTAGGAATGGAACTTGCCTATTCCTTAATTGATTATGATGAAATTTGACTTGTGCGTTGGAAATGGGATTCTAAAATAATTTTTGGATAAAGTTCTGGAATATGGCCAATGAGGACGGAACTTTGTTATTTCTTAACCGATTATGATGAAATTTACAGTAGGTGATGGAAATGGGATTATAAAATGATTTTTGGATGAAGCTCTGGAATATGGCCAAGTAATATGGAACTTGGCTATTCCTTAGTCGATAATGATGGAGTTTGACACGTCCTTTGTAAATGGGATTCTAAAACTATTTTCAGATTAAGTTGTAGAAAATGGCCAGTTAGAACGGAACTTGGCTATTTCTTAACAGATTTTAGTGAAATTGGTCATCTGCCATGGAAATGGGATTTTAAAGTGATTTTTGATCACCATGGAATGATGGTAGTACGATAGTATGATGGTTTGTATATAAGAATTGTGTGTTGGTGATGGTAATGGTGATGGTGGTAATATGATGATTAAGGTATGATGGTATGATGATATGGTGATATGATGGTATGATGGTATATGATGGTGATGGTATGATTGTATGATGGTATGTTGGTATGATGGTATGAGTTGAGCAGAGTTAAGTGATTGGAGTTAGGAGTTGATTTGGAGTAAGGTTGAAGGTTGATTTGAGGTCGATTTGGCGATTGATTTGATGGTTTGGTTGGCGGTTAATTTGATGATTGCATTTAGAATTATGTTACGATTGAGATGGACGTTGATTTGCATATTGAGTTGGAGGTGGAGGTGAAGATTGACTTAAAGATTGTTCAAACCGAAGTTCTGACAACCTCATTGAAACCTCATGAAATCAATTGAAACCTTTATATTTTTTATATTTATAGCGTTTTGTGTTTGCTCACAAAAATGGTAAATTATGTTCAATTATTTTAAGTGATCGAATTTTTTTGCGAATTGAAATCAAATTTATTAAACTAGTAATGAAATTGTTGCAATCACTGTAAATTAGATAAAAAGTTATTAATTTTTCGGAGTGTTTATAAAATGGCTAATTGCGAATAAGTTTAAATTTCGTGTTGTGGGAGTCGTCTGTTGTATTCGTGGAATATCCAACATGGTGAATTATGTTGGGTTATTTCCAACTGTGAATTCAATTCGAACCTAGGCGTATATATAAAATTAGTAAATTTAATTATTGAAAAAATTATATTAATTCGTTTGGCGTAGAGTTGGCGGTTGAATTGAGGGTTAAATTAGGTTCCGTTTGCGAGTTGAATTAGTATTGGGTTGCGGTTTAGTTGGGGTTGGATTATGGTTTAGTGAGCAGTTGCACAATCTTTTTACAGTTGATTTTTCGACATTCTTTATATACAAATATATTAATTGTTCATGACAATCCCAATATTTTCGGTTTGGTAAATCAGAACAATACAGAGGCCAATCGCTCGTAACATATCTACTGAAAAAAAAGTATAAATATCTTCCCCCCTCCCCGTAATTTTGGCTGAAAGCCCAAAGAGTTATACCAATGTATTACTCTGCAAAAATGAGAGCCCTCCATGAGTTCTTTATGTTGGTAGTTTGGTTTCGTACTGAAAAGTTGGTTTACTCATCAGGCAGCTACGACCAAACTACAAAAAATTCCACTCTAGCCACATACATGAAGTATCTGGCCAGAACATACTGACATAGCGAATTATTATTCACTACATCAAATATCAAAAACCCATGGAGAAACCTCATTTGTGTGTGTGTATTATGCCTGATTACAGACAGACAAATTAAATTCTTAATAAATCTTTTTACAGGGAAACCACACTGCAACGGAAATCCAGTGAGGATTTGAACTTGGTTATTTTTAAAACGATTATGATGAAATTGGTGAGTGATGGAAACGGGATTCCAAAATAATTTTTGTATAAAGTTCTGGAGTATGGCCAAGTAGGATCGAACTTGGCTATTCTTTAACCGATTATGATGAAATTTGACATGTGCATTGAAAATGGAATTCTAAATCATTTTTGGATGAAGTTCAGGAATATGGCCAAGTATGATGGAACTTGGATATTTCTTAACCGGTTATGATGAAATTTGATGTCATTTTTAGACGAAGTTCTGGAATGTGGCCAAGTAGAATGGAGCTTGGCTATTCCTTAACCGATTATCATGAAATTTGACATGTGCGTTGAAAATGGGATTCTAAATTATTTTTGGATGAAGTTCTAAAATATAGCCAGTTAGGATTTGAGTGAAATTTGGCACCTGCCATGGTAATGGGATTCTAAAGTTATTTTTGGTTTAAGATCTGGAATATCAATGGTATGATGATTGTTATGAGAGTATGATGTTACGATGTTATGATGGGATAATGGTATTATATTTTGTATATAAGAATTGTGTGATGGTGATGGTAATGGTGATGGTGTGATTGTATGATGTTATACCATTGGTATGATGGTATGAGTTGAGCAGAGATTTGAGATTTGGTTTGAGCTAAGTTGAGTTGAAGTTAAGTTAGGATTTAGTTAGCCTGCATTAGGGTTAAGTGTGTTGTTCGGTTCGGGAATTGTTTAAGAGTTGATTTGCAGTTAGGTTAAAGGTTGATTTGAAAGTTGATTTGAGGTTGATTTGGTGATTGATTTGATGGTTTGGTTGGCGGTTAGTTTGATGATTGCATTTAGAATTATGTTACGATTGAGATGGACGTTGATTTGTATATTGAGTTGGAGGTGGAGGTGAAGATTGACTAAAGAATTGATTTTGGAGTTGAATTAATCAAGACCGAAGTTCTGACAGCCTCATGAGGTTTCAAACCTTTATATTTTTTATATTTAGCGTTTTGTGATCTTCTTTTCGTGAAATAACAAAAATGATAAATTGTGTTCAATTATTTTTAAGTGATTGAAATCGAATTTATTAAATTATTAATGAAATTATTGCAATCACTGTAAATTAGATAAAAAGTTATTATTTTTTCGGAGTGTTTATAAAATGGCTAATTGCAAATAAGTTTAAATTTCGCATTGTGGGAGTCGTCTGTTGTATTCGTAACATGGTGAATTGTGTTGGATTATTTTCAACTGCGAATTCAAATCGAACCTAGGCGTTTATATGTAAAAAGTAAATTTAATTATTGCAAAAAGTTCTATTAATTCGAATGTTGGTATTAAAAGCGCTGCTAACATTCACCAATTAAAAATGCAAACAAAATCCAAACATTCCCTCAATAAATAAATTTTGGGAAAATTCGACCTTTTTTCAACAGTTAATTAATGAACCATATTTGTATGTGTGTGTGTGTGTGTCTGTGTATGATACACAAGAAGGTAAAAACAAAAATAAAACAAAAAAATTAAAATAAATTGGCTTAGCTTTTGGCCAGATAAATTAAATTAATTAATAATGGTCATAAAATTTATTACCGATGTCTTATTAATTAATTTGACTGTAATTTTTTATTGATTTGATTTATACGCTCGATTAAATGTTAAAACCAGTGGTCAATTTAATGTGTATAAAATAAAGTCGATAGTAACGAGTTTCGTATATTTACGTATTTTAATAGCAACATGTTATGTAAAATGTCTTAACGACATAATCAAAACCAATATGAATTATTTTCAAGTTTAACTTGAATACACTCATTATGCAGATATTGTAGCGAGGTGTGTAGTGGGCGCCCCTTATTACTATCCCGCATGCATAATTTTTACAATTGTTATTATTGTTACTGTGTAAAATGCAATTTATTTCTACTTTTTGTATTGTACCATTGCGCGCTGCTACCCATATTTCTGTGTTCTGCTTAATTTTTTTTTTTTTTTCGTATTTTGTAAATTTTGGGGGCACAATTAATTTGTCACAAGATTTATTTATATATGTATATCCATGATTCTGTTCGCTGTTAATTAAATCGAGTCATATCTGTTAGATGTATGTATATAATGGTGAATAATTTATATGAATGGGTGAGTTGGTATCGGATTAGCATATTATAAAAATTTAATGTAGGTTGATGTCTTATATAAATTTAAATTGGATGATGCCTTATTTCCATGCAATTCGTAATGAAGAGGCCGTCTACAAATTTTATACCCAAATTTGTTATTTTAATTACGTGACTATATAAAAAAAAAAAATTAATTAAAATTGAAACACTTTGTACTTCGACAGCACGAAAAACATTGAAACCAAATAAAAAAAAATTATCTCCAATGATAATTATCTCAATAAACTTCGAGTATAAAATATAAACGTAACAATTATTTTCTATTTTAGCTTTTAATTAAACGTCTTACAATAATTAAAAATATCCATTTATGAAACTAAAAAATAAAAAGTTATATCGCCTAAGTTCATTTTTGTATACCTAGTTTATAGATACGACGTTGGAATTACTTTTTAGTGCTTTAATCTTTTTTTATCACGATTTCAGTTTAATTAGCTTATTATATTGTTACTATTTCTTTTAATACATAATTAATCTAAGATTTTAACTTCTAATTAAGAAATAAACCGTGACTATGTACGATATCTTGCGGTTTATTTTACCATTAATTGAGCCTCATACACCGTTATGAATTTGTTAATGCGTTCAGCATTTCGTCATCCGCACACGCCATGTATACGCAGTCAGGTGGCTTATTTCGCGCGCATCGCGTCACACTAAACCAGTTCAACATTCCATCGAATTATGCGGATAAACAAATTTTTATGTGTATTTCAATTAAGATATTTTCAAGACGAATTATTTATTTAGATTTTGATCTTTGAAAATAGTTTCAATAATAAATTAAATTTACTCTTAAAGAAATGTTTTGTGTTTTTTTTTCGTCTCCTTGTATCTCCAACTACATACATAAATATGTACATAAGTGTATCGTTAAATGAATTGTAATAATAAAAATCAATTTGAATGTCATTTAAATAATTCCAGGTCATTTATTATAATCAGTTAGGTTTTTTATTCTTACTATTTATCTTACTATAAAAATCAACTAAATCTTAAATTAATTTATTATTACATACAGAGCTATATAAAAGTACGAGTATGTTATAGATTTAATACAAAAAAATATGATAAATAATTATTTTAACGATATTCACGTCGATAATTAATTGTCTAGCAAAATTATTTTTTTTTTTTCTAATCTTAAACATTTTAATGTAGAATCTCTAATGAAGTATTTTGTTGGTACGTTTGCTAGAAATTTTTGATACGAGTCCAGCCATCTTTGACATTGGCAGAAAAATTGGTTGTTACACGATTTATTTTCATTGTACATCGACAAAGTGTTCCGTTTAATATGCGAACAATTTAACCTTCACTCTGTGTATAGCTTACTATTACATTGTCTGTGTATAGGGGTCAATCTGACCCCATAGATATCTTCATGTATTTCATAGGGAAAGTAATAAAAATTCTTTATTTTCTACAAATATAATTACATTCAAGATTCAAAACATATAAAAAAAAATTAACAGTTGAATTCGCTGAAAATCACATTTTAATTAGTCAAATTTATGTTTTAATCAGATGCGTATTCTGATGCCATTTCCTCTTCATCCGAAACCATTTCCTGTTTTTTTATGCATTTTTATCCATTGGGACAAAATGCATTACAAAAATGACATCTTGTTCTGGTTTTCATATCAAATGATTTATGGCTCAAGTATCATTTTCGTCGTTTGCTAACTGTCTTAACCGTCACTACTTCGCCTGTTGATTTCCGCCTTATTGTAATGCTTTATAACCTAATAAATTGATTCCTGTCCTTATTTTTATTTAACTTTCGAGTGTTATAGAGCCGCTTCAATACGTTGGCCTGCATCAGTTGCATAGCCAATTCTTTTAGAAATGATTTGCTTTCGGATGCTTTCCGAGTTTCATATAAAGGGGCGATTGGCGCTTTTATAAAAAACGTAAAGGCTGCAACATCAGCGAGGTCAGTAAGGTTAAAAAATTACACCATCGACCATCGTTGAGTTTTCCTTTTGCATGTACAGGTTCTCACTAATTTGTAGTAGGTGTCCCCCTTTTGTTGCGTTATAATCCAAAATTTAACTAGTTATATTAGAATCACGTTGATAATAGCAAATCGTTTTTATTTGATTTAGGAAAAAAACGCACTAGTGTTTGGTTGATATCAAAACATAATTTTGAAGATTTTAGTGCTCATGTTTTTAATTCCACCTTACTACAAAACTCTTTGTGAAAATCGGTTTTATTTCATTTAATTGTACCAATTCGTGTATTTTGTTTTCTGCAAAAGTTAATCGGCTAAAGAATAACTAGTGGAAAAGTTGTTATTAAAATTATTATTTCTTATGCTCCCTTGGTTACCTACTAACATATACTTCTGCGTTCAATGGGTAAGAACTGTTTGCGCCGCATAGCCAGAATATTTTAATTCTAATATTTGCATTCTATCTTCTCTGGCTTCGAAGGTAACAATATACTGTCGGAAAGAATATCTCCCTCGACCTAGAGCCAATTGTTGATCAATGATTAAATTTCATGATGGTTTATGAGGTCCTCGAAGGTTTGCCAAGGAAATATTCCATATATATTGGAATGCTGCAAATCTATCGATTTTTAGTTGCTCCTGTCTTAGACAGCTATAGTAACTGAGTCATTTGATTTATTGCTGTTTAAACCGTCAAGCCTTCTGTTTCGCGTAATAGGAGAAAATTGCGTATTTTGGTTACAATCGGAGGTTTCAAGCTCCACTTTCTGATAGTTTTTTTTATTTTGAGCATAGTACCACATACCAGTGTTTGTTTCTTTATCCTCAACAGTCACATTTTCAACATTTTGTTATTAATTTCCTCGATCGTCAGCGACAAGTAGTTCATCGTAGATCGTAGTTACAAATGTTTATCGATGCAGCTTGTTCACGCTCATCGCCATCGGAAACTCCACTTTTTTTTTTTTTTTTTATTTTAAATCATTACCAATTTTATTAAAACGTTTAAAACAAAGTTACAATAAATAATAAGTAATTGGCAAGATAATTGCACCTTTAGTTTCAAAGAAACGTGTGTCAGGTACAATGGTTCTCTCTAATAATATTACAAAAAATTAACACAATAATAATTTACAAAATTTAAAGAGTAAAAGTAATACATACAAATAAAATAAAAGACAAAACTATAATAATACCAAAAATAGATGCTCAATTGCTTTGTTTAGTTTCAACCAATTTTTGAGAGCTTTGGAGAAAGCGGAGAAGCTGCTGCACACTCGAATTTCCAATGGTAAGTTGTTAAAGATTATTGCTGAAGCCACACTGAAGTAACGTTTACGAAACTCTAAATTAACATTGGGGACAAACTTTATAAATTTGAAATTTAAACGAAGATTATAAACTGAATAGTTGACAAAGTTGTTCCCGCTGATGATGTAAAAAAGCTTTAAGACCTTGAAAACATACATGTGTTGTAAAGGCATTATATCCAGCTCCTGAAATATAGGCCATGATGGAGTCTGCAATGATTTAAACGTCATTAGCCGGAAAACATGCTTCTGTCGAACGTACAGAGGATGTAAAAGAGTAGTTTTACAAGCACCACCCCAACATGCTAAACCATACAGGAGGATAGAATCAACTAGGGCAAAATAAACCAATTTCAGAAGATATAACGGACAGTATAATCGTAAAACATACATTTTCCTGGAAACCAAAAGAATTCTCGACTTAAGGCCTTCAATGTGGGCCTTCCAGTTTAGGTTACTATCAATCATAACTCCCAAATATCTAATTTCACATACCGAGCTTATGGTGAAGCAACCATTAGGGATACAAATTGGACTGTTATTACAGCCAAATGCGTGATAGATAATCGGTGTTTGGGATCTCTGGCATTCCCTGAAATGCATAACTTTTGTCTTGTCGCTCAAAATCAAATTATGGGCTCCCAACCAAATCGCTAACATAACCAAATCCCTGTCAATAATAGTAAGGTTCGCATGATGGTTGAGGCCAGCATAAACAAATGAAAGATCATCCGCATACGCAGTGAGGGTACAAGAAAAATTCTGGTTGAAGATTCCATTTATGTAAACAAGAAAGAGTAGCGGCCCCAACACTGAACCTTGAGGAACTCCAACCCTAATATAACGCTCCTTACTCAAAATATTGTTGACGCGGACAACTTGAGTTCGGTCACTTAGATAATCAGAAAGCCACTTGTGTAACATTCCACGAAAACCGCAACGATTTAGTTTTAACCGAAGAATTGTATGATCAACTCTATCAAAGGTTAGGTCAACAAACATTGCTGAAGCCTTAAGTCCTCGATATGCTGCCACTTATCTGTTCCAGAAATTCTAAAATCGCTTGTTCAGTATTTTTATTGTTACGAAATCCAAATTGTTTCGGAGAGAGAAATTCGTTTTGATCCAAAAAATCAACAATCCTGTTCTTCATAGCCTTTTCAAAAATTTTAGAGAAGATTGAAGGAAGCGATATTGGTCGGTAGTTATTTACACAAGTTTTATCATTTTTCTTAAATATGGGGACAACAACAGCTCTTTTCAAGGTTCCAGGAAAAACTCCTGTTTCAACACTTAAGTTAAAGAGAAAAGACAAGACATCCACAAGGAAGCAAGCCATTTTTTTAACGACACTATTTGGAATTCCATCAATCCCAGGAGACGATTTATTTTTTAGGGAGTTAATAATATTATACAGTTCCCCTGGAGAAACAGGTGAAAAATAACAACTATTCATAACATCATAACTCTCAGTAACTATTCGATTTCTTTCCAACTCATCCATCACTGTCGAACTATTGGAGTTCCCTATACTTACAAAGAAATTATTAAATTCTTTAGCAATAGCCGCAGAATCCGAAATGGTCACATTATTATGACTATTAATTTCTCTGATTTCAGCGTTACCATGATGCTCACCAATTATATTATTCACAGTTCGCCAGTTTTTACGAGCATCATAACCATTTTTTTTCAAACTGTTTTGTGTAGAAGTGTTTTTTGGTCTGCTCTATTTTGAGATTTACCATATCACACAGTTTGCGGCTGTAGTTAGCTAGCCTTTTATTGTTAGGAAACTTTTTTGCTAGGTGACATATTCTATTTCTTTTACGAATGGCTCTCAACAAATTATCAGACATCCATGGCTTAAGCTTGGCTGTTTCATTGAGTGGGACCAATCTAGTACAGTTAGCAAGATGACCACTAAAAATATTTATGAAATTATCATAAGCTAATGACGCATTAGACACATTATAGACATTGATCCAATGTTCATTTAACAGCAATTCTTTTAAACACTCATAATCTATACGAGATATCTGCCTCGCATTAGTCTTAAGATGTCCTTTATTCGAGCTCTGTATAGCCAGTCCGATGAATTTAGCATCAATTAGACAGTGGTCTGAGATGCCCAAATTATGCACCTTGTATGAAATATTTTGGAAATATCTGTGGTCAAACCTAAAAAAGATATTGTCGATACAGGTCGCAGATGTTTTAAAAATTCTTGTAGGTTCATCCACTAAAATCTCAAGACCAAAACTAGACGAAATAACTAAAAGATTCTCCACATGCGCAGTTTTCCGCACAAAATCCATATTAAAATCTCCCATAATTAAAAGGTTAGTATAGGGCAAGTTTTGCAGAAGCTTAGTGAAATATTCAATGAAATCTGGAATGTTAGCAGCATGCAGTCTGTAAACACATACAGCACATAATATTTTCGAACACCAAGGAAAAGTTATACCAACACCATCAAAAGACCTAAAGTCAAGGTTAAACTGCTTACAGCTCAACATTTTACTAGCGTAAATTGCAACACCACCAAACCTATATCCCTCATTACATTTAGCAAACAGGTTATAATCCTGTAGATCGTAGTTCTCAATTTCATCATTAAAGATCCAGGTTTCAGACAAACCAATCAATAACGGCTTCACGCATACAGACTCAATGTAAGACAGCAGCCTATCCGAATTCCTCCTCATGCTTCTTATATTCTGATAAACAAAACTAAAATCATTCATCATGAAAACGCAAGAAGCCAATAATATAATAATCTCTAAACACAATAACAAAAACACTCCAAAGCATATAAGATAGCATTGCAATACAAACAACTGATATGAAAATACCGATAGTAAAAATTAACCATAACGTGCATAATGAAATTTCAAAAGATAATGAACGGTAACTCCATAAAAAAAAAAATTGAAATAGAAATACTGTTAAAGTTAGCCGAAAGTTGGCAGCCGAAAGTGAAAAGTCGATAATGCAGATTGTCTTAGTCCAGCCGAAAGTAAAAAAAATGGTAAGGCAGATTGTCTAATCCCAGCCGAAAGTTTCCAGCCGAAAGTTAACAGTCGATAATGCAGATTATGATATAACATTCAAGCCGAAAATAAAAAATTTAGTAGTTATCAGCCGAAAATAAATTGGATACATAGAAATCTATAAATATAAATTTTTGTAAATAAATTTACGTGTAAAACTTTGCTTCGTAGAAAATATCGGAAAATCAGAAGAATATACAAAATTGGAATAAAATCAGCCTCTAGAGTATATATCTAAAGCTGAATCGTTTTTATGTGATTTGTCAATAGCTGTCGAATTAATAAATTCAGTTCAAGTTTCCCGTGGGAAATCTCGGAAAATTCGATTTTCCAAAAATTATTAGAAAATTTGTATAAAATCAGCCTCTAGAGTGTTATGTCTGGAGATGAATTCAATTGATGTGATTACTCAATAGCTGTCGCAGGAAAAAAATTCAGTTCAAGTTTCCCGTGGGAAATCTCGGAAAATTTGATTTTCCAAAAATTATTAGAAAATGTGTATAAAATCAGCCTTTAAAGTGTTATGTCTGGAGATGAATTGCATTGATGTGATTTATCAATAGCTATCGCAGGAAGAAAAATCAGTACAAGTTTCCCGTGGGAAATCTCGGAAAATTCAAAAAAGTTTCCAGCCGAAAGTAAGAAATGGATGAATAAAATCAGACTCTAGAGTGTTATGTCTGGAGATGGATTCAATTGATGTGATTACTCAATAGCTATCGCAGGAAAAAAATTCAGTTCAAGTTTCCCGTGGGAAATCTCGGAAAATTCGATTTTCCAAAAATTATTAGAAAATTTGTATAAAATCAGCCTCTAGAGTGTTATGTCTAAAGATGGATTCAATTGATGTGATTACTCAATAGCTATCGCAGGAAAAAAATTCAGTTCAAGTTGCCCTTGGGAAATCTCGGAAAATTCGATTTTCCAAAAATTATTAGAAAATTTGTATAAAATCAGCCTTTAGAGTGTTATGTCTGGAGATGAATTGCATTAATGTGATTTATCAATAGCTATCGCAGGAAAAAAAATCAGTACAAGTTTCCCGTGGGAAATCTCGGAAAATTCGATTTTCCAAAAATTATTAGAAAATTTGTATAAAATCACCCTCTAGAGTGTTATGTCTGGAGATGGATTCAATTGATGTGATTACTCAATAGCTATCGCAGGAAAAAAATTCAGTTCAAGTTTCCCGTGGGAAATCTCGGAAAATTCGGTTTTCCAAAAACTATTAGAAAATTTGTATAAAATCAGCCTTTAGAGTGTTATGTCTGGAGATAAATTGCATTGATGTGACTTGTCTATAGGTATCGCAGGAAAAAAATTCAGTTCAAGTTTCCCGTGGGAAATCTCGGAAAATTCGATTTTCCAAAAATTATTAGAAAATTTGTATAAAATCAGCCTCTAAAGTGTTATGTCAGGAGATGAATTGCATTGATGTGATTTATCAACAGCTATCGCAGGAAAAAAAATCAGTACAAGTTTCCCGTGGGAAATCTCGGAAAATTCAAAAAAGTTTCCAGCCGAAAGTAATTAATGGATGAATAAAATCAGCCTCTAGAGTGATATGTCTGGAGATGGATTGGATTGATGTGACTTGTCAGTAGCTATCGCAGGAAAAAAATTCAGTTCAAGTTTCCGTGGGAAATTTCGGAAAATTCGATTTTCCAAAAATCATTAGAAAATTTGTATAAAATCAGCCTCTAGAGTGTTATGTCTGGAGATGGATTCAATTGATGTGATTACTCAATAGCTATCGCAGGAAAAAAATTCAGTTCAAGTTGCCCGTGGGAAATCTCGGAAAATTCGATTTTCCAAAAATTATTAGAAAATTTGTATAAAATCAGCCTCCAGAGTGTTATGTCTGGAGATAAATTGCATTGATGTGACTTGTCTATAGCTATCGCAGGAAAAAAATTTAGTTCAAGTTTCCCGTGGGAAAACTCGGAAAATTCGATTTTCCAAAAATTATTAAAAAATTTGTATAAAATCAGCCTCTAGAGTGTTATGTCTGGAGATGGATTCAATTGATGTGATTACTTAATAGCTATCGCAGGAAAAAAATTCAGTTGAAGTTTCCCGTGGGAAATCTCGGAAAATTCGGTTTTCCAAAAATTATTAGAAAATTTGTATAAAATCAGCCTTTAGAGTGTTATGTCTGGAGATAAATTGCATTGATGTGACTTGTCTATAGCTATCGCAGGAAAAAAATTCAGTTCAAGTTTCCCGTGGGAAATCTCGGAAAATTCGATTTTCCAAAAATTATTAGAAAATTTGTATAAAATCAGCCTCTAGAGTGTTATGTCTGGAGATGGATTCAATTGATGTGATTACTCAATAGCTATCGCAGGAAAAAAATTCAGTTCAAGTTTCCCGTGGGAAATCTCGGAAAATTCGGTTTTCCAGAAATTATTAGAAAATTTGTATAAAATCAGCCTTTAGAGTGTTATGTCTGGAGATAAATTGCATTGATGTGACTTGTCTATAGCTATCGCAGGAAAAAAATTCAGTTCAAGTTTCCCGTGGGAAATCTCGGAAAATTCGATTTTCCAAAAATTATTAGAAAATTTGTATAAAATCAGCCTTTAAAGTGTTATGTCTGGAGATAAATTGCATTAATGTGACTTGTCTATAGCTATCGCAGGAAAAAAATTCAGTTCAAGTTTCCCGTGGGAAATCTCGGAAAATTCGATTTTCCAAAAATTATTAGAAAATTTGTATAAAATCAGCCTCTAGAGTGTTATGTCTGGAGATGGATTCAATTGATGTGATTACTCAATAGCTATCGCAGGAAAAAAATTCAGTTCAAGTTTCCCGTGGGAAATCTCGGAAAATTCGATTTTCCAAAAATTATTAGAAAATTTGTATAAAATCAGCCTTTAAAGTGTTATGTCTGGAGATGAATTGCATTGATGTGACTTGTCTATAGCTATCGCAGGAAAAAAATTCAGTTCAAGTTTCCCGTGGGAAATCTCGGAAAATTCGATTTTCCAAAAATTATTAGAAAATTTGTATAAAATCAGCCTCTAGAGTGTTATGTCTGGAGATGGATTCAATTGATGTGATTACTCAATAGCTATCGCAGGAAAAAAATTCAGTTCAAGTTTCCCGTGGAAAATCTCGGAAAATTCGATTTTCCAAAAATTATTAGAAAATTTGTATAAAATCAACCTTTAAAGTGTTATGTCTGGAGATGAATTGCATTGATGTGACTTGTCAATAGCTATCGCAGGAAAAAAATTCAGTTCAAGTTTCCCGTGGGAAATCTCGGAAAATTCGATTTTCCAAAAATTATTAGAAAATTTGTATAAAATCACCCTTTAGAGTGTTACGTCTGGAGATGAATTGCATTGATGTGACTTATTAATAGCTATCGCAGGAAAAAAATTCAGTACAAGTTTCCCGTGGAAAATCTCGGAAAATTTGATTTTCCAAAAATTATTAGAAAATTTGTATAAAATCAGCCTCTAGAGTGTTATGTCTGGAGATGGATTCAATTGATGTGATTACTCAATAGCTATCGCAGGAAAAAAATTCAGTTCAAGTTTCCCGTAGAAAATCTCGGAAAATTCGATTTTCCAAAAATTATTAGAAAATTTGTATAAAATCAACCTTTAAAGTGTTATGTCTGGAGTTGAATTGCATCGATGTGAATTATCAATAGCTATCGCAGGAAAAAAAATCAGTACAAGTTTCCCGTGGGAAACCTCGAAAAATTCAAAAAAGTTTCAAGCCGAAAGTAAGAAATGGATGAATAAAATCAGCCTCCAGAGTGTTATGTCTGGAGATGGATTGGATTGATGTGACTTGTCAATAGCTATCGCAGGAAAAAAATTCAGTTCAAGTTTCCCGTGGGAAATCTCGGAAAATTCGATTTTCCAAAAATTATTAGAAAATTTACGAAATCGGAAAAACTAATTTTTCAAGATTTCCCACCGTAAATTTGGACTGAAATTTTTCCTGCGATAGCTATTAACAAGTCACATCAATTGAATCCATCTCCAGACATAACACTCTAGAGGCTGATTTTATTCATCCATTTCTTACTTTCGGCTGGAAACTTTTTTGAATTTTCCGAGATTTCCCACGGGAAACTTGTACTGATTTTTTTTCCTGCGATAGCTATTGATAAATCAGATCAATGCAATTCATCTCCAGACATAACACTTTAAAGGCTGATTTTATACAAATATTCTGATAATTTTTGGAAAATCGAATTTTCCAAGATTTCTAACGGGAAACTTGAACTGAATTTTTTTCCTGCGATAGCTATTGAGTAATCACATCAATTGAATCCATCTCCAGACATAACACTCTAGAGGCTGATTTTATTCATCCATTTCTTACTTTCGGCTGGAAACTTTTTTGAATTTTCCGAGATTTCCCACGGGAAACTTGAACTGATTTTTTTTCCTTCGATAGCTATTGATAAATCACATCAATGCAATTCATCTCTAGACATAACACTTTAAAGGCTGATTTTATACAAATTTTCTAATAATTTTTAGAAAATCGAATTTTCCGAGATTTCCCACGGGAAACTTGAACTGAATTTTTTTCCTGCGATAGCTATTGAGTAATCACATCAATTGAATCCATCTCCAGACATAACACTCTAGAGGCTGATTTTATTCATCCATTTCTTACTTTCGGCTGGAAACTTTTTTGAATTTTCCGAGATTTCCCACGGGAAACTTGTACTGATTTTTTTTCCTGCGATAGCTATTGATAAATCACATCAATGCAATTCATCTCCAGACATAACACTTTAAAGGCTGATTTTATACAAATATTCTAATAATTTTTGGAAAATCGAATTTTCCAAGATTTCCCACGGGAAACTTGAACTGAATTTTTTTCCTGCGATAGCTATTGAGTAATCACATCAATTGAATCCATCTCCAGACATAACACTCTAGAGGCTGATTTTATTCATCCATTTCTTACTTTCGGCTGGAAACTTTTTTGAATTTTCCGAGATTTCCCACGGGAAACTTGTACTGATTTTTTTTCCTGCGATAGCTATTGATAAATCACATCAATGCAATTCATCTCCAGACATAACACTTTAAAGGCTGATTTTATACAAATTTTCTAATAATTTTTGGAAAATCGAATTTTCCGAGATTTCCCACGGGAAACTTGAACTGAATTTTTTTCCTGCGATAGCTATTGAGTAATCACATCAATTGAATCCATCTCCAGACATAACACTCTAGAGGCTGATTTTATACAAATTTTCTAATAATTTTTGGAAAATCGAATTTTCCGAGATTTCCCACGGGAAACTTGAACTGAATTTTTTTCCTGCGATAGCTATTGAGTAATCACATCAATTGAATTCATCTCCAGACATAACACTTTAGAGGCTGAATTTATTCATCCATTTCTTACTTTCGGCTGGAAACTTTTTTGAATTTTCCGAGATTTCCCACGGGAAACTTGTACTGATTTTTTTTCCTGCGATAGCTATTGATCAATCACATCAATGCAATTCATCTCCAGACATAACACTTTAAAGGCTGATTTTATACAAATATTCTAATAATTTTTAGAAAATCGAATTTTGCAAGATTTCCCACGGGAAACTTGAACTGAATTTTTTTCCTGCGATAGCTATTGAGTAATCACATCAATTAAATCTATTTCCAGACATAACACTCTAGAGGCTGATTTATTTTCGGCTGGAATGTCAATAACATAATCTGCATTATCGACTTTTCACTTTCGGCTGGAAACTTTCGGCTAACTTTAACAGGGTGAAATAGAAAACGAAAACGGAAGAATGAAAAGATAAATATACAAAATAAATTTAATAAACTAAAATATGATATATGCAAACGTCTCAAAAATATATTGTAATACCGTAATAATTTTTGTGTCATTGAATGATGGCCAGAAATGACTGTGAAAAAATTGCAAATAGCTATCCCAATGTTGGTCCTGTAATTAAGTTCAGAAATTACCACATCATCGCAGCACAGAATCCAGCCGTACCACACATATCGCATATGTAAGGTTTTAGTTGAACTCATGAACCACCAGTGCCCCACACCAACAAATGAAAATAACTGAAAAATATCAAATTGTGAACTGATGGATGAAACTAAACAAAAACAAAAACAATCTTCAGATTTAAAGAACAAAATTAACAGAAATAATAATAAATTGATAAATAAAAATAGAATTTGTGAACTTTGGTAAGATAAAATCAAGAACTTATGTAAGATAAAATAAAATTCAAAAAAGTTAATTATACTCAAATGCTTATTATTCCTTATTCTTCCTGGACGGGCCTGCTTGATGAATGTTTTGATGTTGAGAAGAAGTACTTTTAAGTTCAGAACTATCCATGATCTGAGCGATGACATTTTTTTGTTGTTTAGTTGGAGTAGCAGCAAAACCCAAATTTTTTTGGATCCGAATGATATCGTTGAATGATGAGACGGTATGAACAATTGATTCCGCAGATTTCCGTAGGTAGATTTTACTATCTTTGCACCAAAGAAATTGAAACTGATGTTTGATTTTGATATTTTTAGCTTCATTATACAATTTGGATTGCAATTTAGTAAGGTGGTGCAAAAAAATAATTTTGTGAACCGCAGAAGTCTCCTCAACCTTAAACTGGACCATTTTAATTCTCCGAAATGTAGCAAGTATGTTATTTTTTAATTCAATCGATTTTAGAGTAACAATATGAGAGTTTCGTAATACTGTTTGAGTTTTTGGTGATATTTGTTGAACATACATTATGTCGTCATTAGACATTGACACACCCATCTGCATAATAATTTTGCTTATAGTACCACTGACATCTCGACAGTTTGGGGGTAGACCAACAACAATGATGTTTTGTTTAATTGCTTTTTGATTAGCAAGATCAATCTCAGCCTCCATAAAATTGATTTTGCTCTCTTGAAAATTATATTTCAGCTCAAAGTTTACCAGTTTTGCCTTTAAGGAATCATTTTCCTTGGAGAGATCGGAAATAGTTTCCTTCAGGTCATCCAAAGTTTTACATATAAAATTGAAGGATCTCTCGAAGTCATCAAACTGCTTCTGCATACCTTTGAGAATACCAACAATATTATCCATGTCCGGTGTATCCGTATTTGGTTGCACATTAGGAACATCATCATCTTCTACATCCAGTATTGTAGTATTAGCTGTGGTACGACAATCCGGACATACCCAAGTGGCAGAACCAATTTTGAGTCCGCTAAGCAAATCATCAGATATACCAGCACACTTAATATGGAAAATCTTCACACACTTGGCACATTTAACACCAGGAAAACGACCTTTAGTAATGTTTTTAGTACACATTGCACAATTTCCACTCATTTTTTTTATTTATTTTTATTAATAAAGATAGATGAAATAGATAGATATAAAGATAGATGAAATATAAAGATAGATGAAACATTGATTAACTAATTTTACTTATAGTTTTTTATAGTTCCAAGAAAGATTAAATTGTTTTTCAATGGTTATCAATTTAAAAATCAGTACCTAAACAAAATGACGCACAAAGCTTTGTAACAACAATTTTATTAATTTTTTTAATGTAATATCCACTTGTTTACGCACACACAGTACAGAAGCATTAGTCACCATTCATAGCGGATTTAAACAACGTAAAGATTACAGTTTCAAAATTGTTCTTATAAAAAATAATGCAAGAACCAATCAACTATATGCACGATTAAATTAACACTATGCCCGATAATTTATTACAAATCACTTAATATATGCCATATATAATGAATTATAGAAATAACTATTTCAAGTAACGTTTTAAGTAACACATTAAACACAGTAGACTATATAGCAACACAATGCAAATTTGGGTATATTAAACAATACGGTACACCAAGTGATTAGTTCAATGGCTAGATAATATGATTAGCACTTGTAAATAAAACTTAATCAATTAATTATTCAATATTATTTATAGAAAGATGTAAAATGAGGTATTATAGACATAATATTAGGTAATTTATTTTAATTTTCCTTTTTATTTATAATATATTTATTTTGATGTTAACGCTTTGAAATCGCACGAGAGAATGACTTCAACAGTGTAGTTTGCTATTTCCGCGTCATCTGATTCCTTAGGAAAGTAGAAAGTAGAAACTCCAAGAGGCTCTTGGCTGCTCTGTCTTTTCCGCACCATAATAACAATATCTGTAACCAGGATAAGCTATTTTTACTACTAAGCACCTTGAATTACAAACAAAAAATAAACCAGAAATATCGTTCAACGATCATTCGAAATATCGGTAACGATAAAATAATACAAAAATAAAATGAGGAAAAATATCAAGAATAGGTTTGTATGTATATATGTATATGCCAGAGACGGGTAGCGTCAAAAACTAATATTTATGGCACAGTTTATGTTACGTTTTGACACGAGTTCTGGGCAGTCTTTTAAAACCTTTGTTTTAAACATTTTTTGACAGGACTTTTTGACAGCAAAAAAAACTGAAAAATGTACAATTTTAGCTTCATTAACGTTCAGAACTGTTTCAATCAGTTAGAACAGTTTCCAAATTAACCGGTATATTTCAATAATGTACTCACGAAACAATAAGAATATTTTATTTCCTCTTTATTCCAGTATCACACGCATAGTTTTTGACACTTTCCGACAATTTTTAACAATTGTGGACATTTTTCGACAGTTTTTGATCATAATTTAAGGTTCTTCTCCCATTTTTGCCCAAATTTTCGAAAACTCAGATTTTTTAGCGTTTTTATGTATAGTACACATACAAAAAGTGAATAACAAAGCAGTTTCTCTCTCAGCCTCACTTACTAATTAGCAGAAAAATTGCACAATACATCACAGACATATACAATACAATCATAGATATAAAAAGTAAATAGTTTTTTGATTTATATAGAAAATAGTGCATGGAAGTAACTTGGGGTCATTTTGACCCCAGCACACAGAAATGCGCTTGGTTTATTTCAGACTATGGTGATTACAAAATTTACAAGTAATTTGGGCCTGATTTTCATTGTATTGTGTGTATGAGCTATCTTATAAGGAATGGGCCATTTAAATAATAAGAAACGTATTTGTTTTATTTTAAAATCGACTGGGGTCAATTTGACCCCAATACACAGAGAGAAGGTTAAAAAAATGAGGTGTGGCCATCAAACGACTTTTCTTTGACGAAAGGAGAATTTCGAGAAACTTATCAGGTAATTTTCTTAAAAATTTAATTTATTATTATTTATTTTGTTTATTTAAACATTTTGTGCTTAATAGTTTTTCTATAAACTTTTTGTTTTTGAGATATTCGCAAAATTAATTTTCTGGTTCGCGGAAGCTGCTACTTCTGGTTGGCCGATTTTCATTAATATTTACTCATGACCTCCCAATTCAGGGAAATAGCAGACAGATGGTGTTTAACGCCCATCAAAGCATTGAGTATTCCCAAACTTGAACTTAATGCAGCGACATTATTGGTTCGACTTTAAATACTGTGCTATGGTCACTTAAATTACCAAACCAACCTGACATATATTTATATTCTGACTCTACTATAACTTTGCAATGGTTATCCAAACCACCAAAACCATAAAAACCGTTCGAAGCAAACCGTGTTTAGGAAATAATGCAATCAACTAAACTGTGTCAATGGTATTTTATGGCAACCGAGGAGTAAAGCCAGATGAATTTCCACGTAATCTAAAATGGATCAATGTACCCGAATTTTTAAATGTAAATCAATTCCAACTTATTAAACCAACGCTTATGGTCAGTAATACCCAAGCACAAATAATCAATTTTGTCACTGTTCCACCAAATGTTATCATTATGAATACTGCGAACAATGTTACACATTTTGGCGTATATTCCTCGTTACAAATCTAATCTATTATCCAGAAGGTCAGTCTTACTGTGTCAATCGAACGATACAGGCGATTAACAATTCAATTGTTGATTTCGATTTATACAGACGAGGTTTCAATATACCGTTTGTGATCACAAATAAATTTAAAACCCTTAAAGTGTATAATAATAGTTTAATTTCCTTTTCCTTAAGTACCAAGTGAATAAAAAAAAAACATTCTAAAATAAGTGTGTTCGATAAACTAAGTAAGATTTATCTAACTTATGCTTAAAAGACTATGTAGTGACGTTTGTCGCACGGAAGAAGACAATAATCATAATTATAAAATTACAAGGTGGGATAACAACGTTATTCACAAAAAACTTGAAATGTATAATAATACAAAACATAGCGGTTATCCGCTATCATATTCGATTCCAACAACAAATACCTTTAATAAATTTTTACCACACAACAAGCCTGCTGACAACATCAATGCGAATGAGGGTAGCGGTGTCCTACCAAAGCAGCACTAAACCACTAAACTACCTTCAATTGTGACTATACTAAAATCCGATTAAAAATCAATAAGTTTGATATGAAAATCACATCAATTGGATTGATAATAACATTATATGATTCGAATCATTACAAAGAATTTTCAGAGAAGTTAAAAAAACAAAACTCGGAGTTTTACACGTTTACGCTCGATGAAAACAAAACGTCAAGATATGTACTTTTCGGATTGCCATCCATGCCCATTGATGACGTCGAGACCTACATAAAAGAAACCGGGTTAGTCCCTTCAAAAATAAATAAAATTGAGCCTAAACAGGGTAGATCCAAAGACACCGCAATTTACTTTGTATCATTTCCTAAATCGATTACACTAAATCATCTAAAAAACCATCGCTACATAGGCCATATTTCATGTAGATGGGATATACCATTTAAAAAACCAGAACGCCTCACTCAATGTCTGAAGTGCTGGATGTATGGCCATACTACTAGTAATTGCAATATGAAATCGAAATGTAAATTTTGCGGTACTACACATGTCGATGATGCAGAATGCATGTGCAGTGATACCGAAATACAACATAAATGTGCAAACTGCGATGGTAATCACACAGCCAATTCCGTAATTTGTCCAAAGCGTATACGGAATTCCTACAAATTAGAGAGCAACTCAACAAGAAGACGAGCAACAATGGAAAGTCGTTTACATTTTCATCAGTAAACTTTCCAGAAACTCTGGGTAGACAGGAACAACAACATTCATCGCTCACAATAAATGATAGTATAGTATCCACAAGCAACTTTTTCTAGCTTGTTTAATCGCAGTACACAGAATTATAATTCACCGCAACTTAATTCGCGTAATGCTAACAAATTATATTCCTCAACAGAACTTCTTTTGATTTTGGAAAGTGTCATGGATGGACTTAATAAGTGTACTACGCCAGCAGAACAAGTCAATGTTATCCTTACAACCGCTATTAAATATGTCTGTAAGTAATTCAATTAATATATGTACCTGGAACGCTCATAGCATATCAAAGAAAAAACACGAGGTAATTAATTTTTTAAATAAATATTACATTGATATTTTACTTGTAACAGAAACCTACCTCAAACCTAACGTTGCCTTCCATATCCCTCATTATATTATACATAGGAATGATCGAGTATATCAAATTGGCGGAGGTGTTGCTATTATTATAAAAAATTCAATTAGTCATGCACTACTCCCACTTTCGAGGTTTCAAAGCATCGAATATATATCGATATTGTTAACATTACCAAATCATACCTTAAAAGTTGGCTCCTGTTATGTTTTTAATTCTAATCACTCTAACTTTAGAAGTGATTTGAATAGACTCTCCACTTGTAACTATCCTTACATAATAGGAGGCGACTTCAACTGTAGGCATTCCTACTGGAATTGTGTTAGATCAAACAAAGGTGGACGCACACTCTTTGATTTTCTAAGCTCTAGAAGAAATTGCATTATACATTTTCCCAGTAGTCCCACCTACCACCATACTACCAGAAGAAGCAGTACATTAGACTTCTTCCTAGCAAACGAGGCTGTTCCAGTAAATTTTATTGGAGCTAAGAATGAGCTTAACTCAGACCACTTCCCAGTGTTGTGTATAGGTACTATTAATTTGGCTATGACATATCATTCTCCATCAAAGACATCATACAATTTCAAAAATTCGGTTTGGAGTACGTTTCAACACATAATAGACAATAATTTACAGAACTCTCATTTCAACGAAATTTACCCATCTAACAACCATATTGACGGGGCTATAGACTATTTTACGTCAAGCTTACAACAAGCGGTAGATCTGTCAGTTCCAACAATTACGTCTACGAGTAAATATAAATTAATTCTTTCGGATGAAATTTTATCTCTGATTAAATTAAGGAATGCCAGAAGGAGACAATGGATAAGGAAAAGGGACCCCTATCTTAATAATATTGTACGACTATTCAATACCGTGATTAGAGAAAAAATATACGAGATTATTAACGCTAAGTGGCAGGATAAGCTGAGTAAATTAATAAAAGGGTCAAAGCCTTACTGGCATGCTATTAAATTTATCAAAAAAAAATATTCATCCATACCTCCATTAAATAATCCGGACGATGATAATTTTAGAATTATTGATACTAGTGATAAATGCAAAGCACTTGGTAATAGTTTCCAACAAGCATATGATATTTCCTCAAATGTATAGTTGAAACCGAATAGGTCAGAAACAGCATACGAAAAATTGTAGACCATATAGAGCTGGATTCCGAAAAGTTCATAGTAACAGCCCATGAAGTAAAGGGTATTGTTCTAACTAGCCGCCCATTTAAAGCACCAGGTTCAGACCAAATTCAAAATGTTGTACTTAAACACTTACCTGAATCGGGATTTAAATTCATGGCAAATTTATTCTCTTGTTGCTTTGAAATTTCATACTTCCCTTCTCGTTGGAAAACCGCCAAAGTGGTCGCAATACCTAAACCCAATAAAAATCCTGCTGATGTAAACAGTTATCGGCCCATAAGTTTGCTTAATTCAGTAAGCAAAGTTTTTGAATGTCTCATTAAAATCAGGCTTAATGATCATATCGAAATAAATAATATATTAGTGCCTCAACAATTTGGTTTTCGTTGTCAACACTCATCAGTTCATCAAGTTCACCGCATAGTTCAACATGTCAAAACACAAATGGAATTGGGAAAATCAACAGGCATGGTGCTCCTCGATCTTGAAAAGGCATTTGATTCGGTCTGGATAAATGGCTTACTGCATAAACTCCAACAATATGGGTTTCCACTGTACATTTCAAAGTTACTGAAATGATATTTTGAGAATAGGAAATTCTTTGTACAGATTGGAAATATTAAATCCCAGCTTATCGACATTAAATCCGGTGTGCCACAGGGTTCAGTAATCAGTCCTGTTCTCTTCTGCATTTTTCTTAACGATGTACCTCAGATGTCGAACTGCGAGATTGCATTGGTCGCTGATGACACATCAATTTGTACATCTCAAATCTATTCTCAGAACATCATAAATAGACTAAACTTGTATTTGAATGTGCTGGTAAAAGATTTTTACAAATGGGGTCTGAAACTATATGCAGACAAATCGCAAGCTATTTACTTCACTTGGTGTAGGATGAACTCGAAAATTCCTAACTCTAGTGTCCTTGTTGACGGCCATGACGGTTCGAGAAAAACACCATAAAAAGTTGCATGCCGGTCCTAGATTGATGAACACTATTCTGAAACAAAGCTATGCTATTCTCAGAAGCAAGAACCTGATTCGCCGCATCATCCTATTTAACAAATAATGGGCCAACAGCCTTCATGCCGAGTTAATCCTCCAATACGAGCTTTTATAGAAGTCAGTGTCGATTTGGCAGGACCTTTTATGTTGAAGACAACCGTTCGCGTGAAGCGAAGCTGTACAAATCTTACACCGTCATTTTCGTCTGCATGGCCACTAAAGCCACTTCTATCGAGGTAGCCACCGATATGAGTAGTGACATTTTTCTTGCGGCATTGAAAAGAGTTTGCGCGTGAAAGGAGTACCAAACCATATACATTGTGATAATGGCGTCAAGCTTGTAGGAGCTAAGCGCCAATTACGAGAATTTTACACACAATATCTCAACGATGTCCAATCCAGGCTTGGTGTTCCGACTAGTGATGTAAATGGTAATATTCTCATGGGTAATATTACCGGTAAAATAGGTAATTTTGGGTAATATTACCCAAATTGTTGTTACCGTGGTAATATCGGTAACATAAATTAAAAACGTCCTTTCGAAGCAACTCAATTCATCTAATTGCAATAAGAGTTGTGACACCACTGGATTATACTTCTTTATGTACAATACTAATCTACTACACCATCTTTAGCTGCATAAGAGGACACGTCATTCAATTTAGAAGGCACATTGAATAATCCATTAAGCACGTCATCCAATCTGGTGGACACATTATTACTTGAGCTGGACTCTGACCCTGTAAATGATGCATCGCTCTGTGTGGAAAAATCACAAATCACACTTTCAAATGTGACTCCAACGTTTTCATCGATGAAAAGCTCGAGTATGCTGAACTTCGTTGACATTATGAGGCCAAATGAGCAAAAGATCATCGTTGAACTACTAGCTCGAGCAATATTCGTTTCTGGTGATCCACTAAGCTTAACTAAAAATTCCTTCACGATAGCAACTTTCTAATCCATTGTTAAGGTTTGAGTACCATCGCGTCGAAGAGCGAGTTTTAGCGCAAATTGCCGGCGCCTCTATACTGACGTTGCAGACGGATGCTTGGTCAAACATACGCAGGGACTCCATAACAAAGTCATCACAATACCCAAGCCCGTTTTCAACAAATCTACCCACACTAAGGAGAATCGTCATACGGCTAAGTTTCTTTTCGAGGAAATTGAAGCAGTGTTGAAAGACGTTAGGGTTTATAAATTTATTGGGATTATTACTGATAATGGAGCAAATATGAAAGCGGCCCGAACAATGGTTAATAAAAACTATTCTTATATTACTGAGTATGGGTGCATCTGCCATGGACTCAACCTGCTCATTGTCGATATCTTCAAGATTCAGTCTATCAACAGATTGAAATCTTCAGTCATACGGATGGTTTCGGAAATAAAAAACTCACATATTTTGGATGCTACCTTCGAGCGCACACAACGCGACCGAAAATCAAAGTATATTGTACTTAAGCTGCCTATACAAACGCGATGGAACTCTTTTGTAATCTCTCTCTCAAGTTTGATTGAAACAAGATATGCCTTGAAGGCGCTGGCTATCAAAGACGAAGTGCAGTCAGTTATGAAGGCTTTTACGATATCCTCCATCCTAAGCGAAACGTATTGGAAAAAGGTCGAAACTGTTCATTGTTTGCTTTCTCCGATTGCTAAATGGACATCTTTTTTTGAAAACGACACGAAACCAGTTTTGTCCAAAGTCGTGTACTGTTTTGTTAATATAAAACAATCTTTTGAACAAAATAAATGCGCCAATTATGAAGAACTTATAAGCATTCTCGCTTCACGGGCCAAAAAATTCTTGCGACCGCTTCATTATGCGGCAAATTTGCTTGAGCCAGGGAGTCGAGGAAATAATCTTTCAGGATCACAAAAACTTGAAGCAACTGAGTTTATTTTTAATATCGCAGAATTCCACCCAAAATATAATGAAGGCACCAAAATAATTGAGTCGCTGGCACATTACAATGTGCGAAGTGAACTTTTTTCATGACCGTTTGTAGTTGCAAGTGAGCTGATATCTGAGGAGATTTGGTGGGCCGGAGTATGTTCTATATCACCTTTAAGTGCGTTGGCAGTTGATATATTGAACATGCCCGCATCGACAGCTGCTACCGAAAGAATGTTTAATACCTACGGTTTTATTCACAGCCAAAAACGTAATCGATTGACTGTAGAGCGTGTGGGGAAACTAACATATATTTTGCACAACTTCAACCTATCAAAATCGGACACCGGAACTTTGGATAATGAAGATGAAACCTTTCCTGCGGAATCAAATACCGATCAGTTAGTAATTGATGAAGATGTATATGCGTTTGAAGAAGAAGAAGAAGGTAACCTAGAGGAAACTATGAATACTTCGATTATAGTTGAGGTTGATGGTGAGGATGATAAACGTGACGGTGGCGATGACTTACATAATGGTTTAATTGATTACTAGAATGTTAATTAATAATTATAGAAAATGTATTATTTACTGATTACTGTTTTACACTGAAATACAATAATCCTTATATTTATTTTTGAACTGAAATATTTAAATATGTTTAAATGCAGATCAAGTAGCTGTCCCTCTTTTGCCCATATGTAAAAATTGTAAAACTCTTTCTTGGTAGAAAGGGGAATCAAAATATAGAATAAAAATCGTGTTACCTATTTTACCCATGTTATAGGTAATATTACCGGTAATGTTACCAAATTAAAAAAATATCGGTAATTTTACATCACTAGTTCCGACCATCTTATTAATTGGCATTTCATACCACCCGTTACGCCAACGTTCGGCGGATTATGGGAGGCCGCCATAAAGGCGTATAAATATCACATACGACGAGAAATTTTTAACAATAATCAAGGAAATCGAGGCTCAGCTAAACTCAAGGTCATTGAAAGAGATCCCAGATAATGAATGGAATCCCATAACTCCATGATATTTTCTTATTACGCAGCCATTGACCATTTTGCCGGAGCCCAATTTACAACCGATTAAAATATCCGACCTAAACCGATGGCAGTTGATTCAGCAGATGATATAAGGATTTTGGAAGCAGTGGTTGCAGGAATACGTCATGTCGTTAAATAAGTTTTATAAGTGGCACAAAAGAGAATCACCAATTCAAATCGCGAGATCTAGTACTTGCTCTTGGCTCATTGCTCGAATCTGTGAAGTTCATGCTGGAAACGATACGTTCGTCCGAGTGGTCTCCCTGAAGTTGCCGGGGGAGCAATCCTAAAATGTCCAATAACCATGATAACCTTATTACCTAATTTTTGACTCTATCGAATCAACGGCGGCGATATGTTCAAACTAATCGGATCATATCGTTTTGACCCAATCCAGTTGTATAACTTACCTTTAAATTCAATCTCTCCCTAAAAACAAAGCATGAAAAATCTGGCATTCATCAGTCCACCTGAAATACAACATTAAACTCAACATTAATTCCTTTAAATTACTTTAATTTAAATATATAATTTACTTAACTAATTTTAATCATCCGGTTCCATTAGAATCCATTTAATGCAATCGGAAATTAGAAATTAATTCATATTAGAAATGTCACTTTATAATAAGAAGAGTAAAATTGTATACTTAACCTTAAAATTGAATCAAAACCTTTGTTGTATATAATATCCATAGATATATATTATATCACCAAATTTGAAATCAAATTATGTAATTAATAATTAAGAAAATATGTAACATATAATTAAAAATACTTATCTTGATTGTAGACAAATTTCACCTTGACATTCCAAATGTCAGATGTAGGTAAATTCTAGTTTGTATTTAATTTTGTAATATACTCTCGAAACTTAGATCGACACGACATCTGTGCTAATTATAACACTAAAAAAAACCTCGAACATAAATTTCGAGAGTGTACGTTTTGCTATGCACACACACACAGACATAATTTTGTAGAATATATTATAATTCATTCGTGCTGCATTCACTGTGTAATTAACATCACTTAACCTAAAAATAAAAAGTATAAAATATAAAAATTGTTGTGATTGAGTTTTTCCGGATAATTCCAAATAGAACCCACCTATAGATTTGCTTCAACCTAGAAGTAATTCGTACAGATGGGCTGGAGACAGACAATACTAGTGTAAGAAGTAGAAAGTAGAAATATCAATCCTCCCCGTGTATAGCCCTGAACAAAAAATGATAACTTTCCTTGAGCTCATTGTGTTGGTAGTTTGGTTTCATACTGAAAAAGTTGGTCTACACATCAGGTAGCTACGACCAAACTACAAAAATACAATTCCTACTTAACACAGACAGTGTCACGAACGTATGAACGTACTGATTTAGCGAATTATATTCACTAAATCAAAAAACTAAAGGAATACTCTCATTTCGGTGTGTATTTGGCCCACAGTCCACACAAATAATTAAGAGAAAGGGAAGTCTATCTGTATACTAATTCAATAAGATTCTTTCGGGGGGATTGATATTTCGACATTTTTGGTAGATATATTATAAATGATTGGCCTCTTCATTTTTTTTTCTGATTAACCAATCGAAAAATGTTGTGAATGTCATTATTTTTAATAAATTTTGTCTATAAAAAGCCGAAAGAATCTTATTGATTTAATACACAGAGAAACTTTTCTTTCTCTAGATTACATCTAAGTTGTACTGAAATCTGTTCACTGAAGACAGCTGTACTCGACAGAGTGTAAATAAAAGGTACTCTCAAATATTGTCGAAGTTCGTTTAGAAGCTCATGGAAGGTTCATATTTGTCGATGATAATTGATACCCAACACCATATTGCTCTTCGATACACAAATCGTGTGACGGTTTTTTTAAACCTTTTAAACTTTAACAATTTAATCGGGTTAAGTGAGTAATCAGATCTAATCCGTTGTATAACAAAAGAAAACCGTGCGTAACAAACAAACCATAATGCACGTATCGCGCCGGACAAATAACAGCGAACAGCAAAATTAACTTAATTTGAATTAAATTATTTTATTGTTGTTTATTGAAATATTAAAATTAATTATTTACAATAAACAAAAGATTGTTTAAATTAAACATGTTAAAAACATTTAATAATCGAATGTAAATATCACAATTTAATAGTTGTGTATGTACGACGGTACATTATTTTAAACTTTATACTAAATAGTTTATCGAATAATAGTCATCACAATACAAGAATCACGAATTTTTCTTCCACTGTGCCTGTGTAAATACGTTATAAACTATTAGGAGGGAGCGGGGCTAGGAGAAAGAATTAAGAAAAATGGATTTTTTTTTTTATTATTTTACAACTTAAAGGCATTAAGCAATTACAAATTAAGTTAATTGCAAACAGTTTTACTTATTTACTTCGTGTTTTTTTATTTTTTTTATATTTTTTTTTTGTAAATACATTTATTGGGAAATATTTTAATTTAAAGAGATCGTGACACAATTATTTATCACTTTTTCTTGAAATAACGTATATAAGACAGCAGCACACAAAAAAATGCTCCTATATATACGAGTACTTACATACGCTGTATGTACTCTATATAAATTATTTGTCTTATATTTTGTGTCTAAGAAATGAGACTTATTTATTTATTTTACATATAAAATGAGAAATAAGATAAAATAAATTAAAATAATTTTATTTTAAGCAAAAATAGTAATTTTATAATGAGATTTGTTTTGGTTTTTTTGTCTTATTTATATTTATTTCAAGATCAAGATGCATAAATTAAATTTTATTTTAGCTTATAACGAATATACGATTTTATACAGTAAGTAGTTCTGAAGAAATTCCAATAACAGCAAAAAGAAAAAAAAAACAAATGCCACTGATTATCAAGATTTGTTTCTTGTGCTGCTCTTGTGTTTGGGTTGAAAAATAAATTATTTTTTGTGCTAACTTCGAGTTTTTTTTTTTTTTTTTTTGATAAATTTATGTCTTCAAAAATTAGTAAACAGTTCGGTTCTGTTAGCTACTGTTTTTGCTAATTAATAACAACACCAAGATATTATATCAAGACAAACATGTTTGTATGGAAAAGACAACAACAAAAATATTTTTAATTTTTATATTTAGTCTACACGCATATTAGATTGTAAGATATGTACCTACTCAATTTAGGGAAATGAATTGGATAAGAAAGAACAAGGTATAAGATGAAAAAGTCAAGTAATTTAATTGGTTTAATTTAATGTATTCCAATTTTCTGCTAAAATTCACGACATCGAATAATTATAAATTTTTAGCAATCCGATGTTCTGTGCTGCCTAAAATATGAATACCAGTGTTTAGTGGCCACTACACGGAATGGCAGTCGTTCTTTGATTTGTTTTTCTCTACGATTCATGATAACGCTAAACTAACAGGATCACAAAAATTATAATATTTAAAGCGATTCCAGAAAGGTGAAGTTTAGTCCAAGAGAATTCACCAACAAACTCCGAATCGAACGTTGCTGCCCTAAATTTTCAACCAAATCAGTAATATTTAACAACAAACAATATCAATACTGAACCTACCTAGAATAGGTACCTGGAGTACTTCTTGATTCAAGCTCACAAAGTTCATTTATATTTGAGAGCCCAAATAACATTTCGAAGAAAATTAATCTCTAATTTTTCTCTGAATGGTTTGCTAATAGGTACAGTTTGTATAGTATGAGTACTCTTGTATAGCAATTCAGAAGAAATTCAGAACAAAGTGGAGGTAAAAACCCTTTTGAATTGCTTCCGAAGAACAGTAGTGCTCCAGCAAACTAGTTTGCTAGTGCTATAAATTGCATAATTTCTTTCTTTCTTTCTTCTTAGTTTTGACAGGTACAGGTTTGGCATAGTAAAATTGAAAACATCATGCAAGGTTTAAATAAAACAAAACAAAGTATAATGGAAATAAATGTAAAAGCCATTGAGCAATTTAAAACTTATTCGAGAAGGCTTAAAAAAAATCTTTTAACTTTCCATTTAACTTCAACAAGTTAAGAAAATATTGACTTTATGTATAGAAAATCAAATTTCGCCGATTGTTACGTGGATCACAGTTATTTAGGGGCACAAGCAGTCATCGTCACTGAGCATAATGGTACTGCTTCTGATCCAAATCCTGTTGATCCTGTGCCAGAAGACAAGAATGCTCAAGTACATCTAAATATTTTTGACGATTATTGCAGTGTCAGTGATGACAGCGATTATTCTGAACAAGAATATGAACAAGAATATTCTTCAAGAATCACTAGAATTAGAAGTGGTGATTTGTTGGTAATTCTCAATAAAACCGTTGACGTGAAACTTCTAATTGGTGCTGGTACTTTAATGGAAACACCAATATATTTAACAATTGGTATGCTTGCAAATGGAAATGATCAATATTGGCATTATGGCTTGGAAATGTGCCTGTGCAAGTGTTTTAATCAAACTACAGAATCTATTCAAATTTTCATCAATATTAATATAGACAGCTTCCCATTTATTAAAGGTCAAAACTAGAATTTTGGCCAATATTATTTAATAACATGCTATATGATGGTAATTGAACTACACTCCTGGTCAAAATTAACGCATATTTTTTTTTTGTAATAAAAAAAAATACCGCTGGTCAATTTTAATACTACTAGTGTCAAATGATTGAACCACCTTGAATAAATTCTACTGCAAGCCAATCAATTAAAATTTTCAAAAATGCTTCATCAAAAGTGCATTCTATTTGAAATCCAACACAACCATCGGCTTTTGTTCCATTGCATATCAATTATTTGTAAATGTAGTATCATTAGTTTTTGTAAATATGTTCTAAAGCAAACCCCTAAAATAAGATCTATTGTAATATGGCATCCTTTCGTGAGCTGGATGCGGTTAAAGTCGTCATGTTGTATCAGGAAGATTATACTCAAGTACAAATCGCACGAAAATTAGAAGTGGACCAGTCTTCGGTTTTACGAATACTTGAGCGATATTGTGAGATCGGAGAGTATAAAAGAAAGCCCGGACCAGAACGTAAAAGGTGCACAACCGAGCATGACGACCGATTTTTAAAAATGAATTCATTTACGTGATCGAGAGCGTACTTCTACTCAACTAAAAAATGAGTTACTTAGTGCGCGCCAAGTGAATGTTAGTGCCAGAACAATTAAACGAAGATTAAAAGAAGCCAACCTAACTCCAAAACGGCCCGTAAAAGTTCCACGGCTTCATCCCCGCCACAAATCCAGCCGTTTAGAATTTGCTCTTACTCATGCAAATTGGGGAACTGATCAGAAGACCTGGAGAACGCTATACGCACCATGTAACATGGTGCAAACTGTAAGCTTTGGTGGAGGTTGAATAATATTTTGGGGTGGAATCAGTTGGGAGGGCCGTACGGAGCTGGTATGTTCGGAACATTCTTGACGATTACGTTTTTCCATATGTGGGCTTCATAGGTTATGACAGTTTTGTGTTAATGCATAATAACGCTCCAGTCTACGTAGCTGCAACGGTACGACAATATCTCCAAGATATCGATATTAAGTGGGCACTAATGAGTCCCGATCTTAATCAGATCCAACATGTATGGGACATTCTAAAACGCCGCATTAGAGCTAGAAATCCCGCAGCAGATTCGTTAGCACAGCTGAAAGTTGCAGCGGAAGAAGAGTGGAATCTCATCCCGCAAGACAAAGGCCATCACATTCAACATTGCATAAAAAGGCAAGTGAACGAAAGGAAACGACTAAATGAACAAAATACAGATCCGAGTACTTCATCTAATAGGGGAAACATGCATGGATCTGGACAGTTGGGTACTCCTCAACGGATCCGAAACTATCAATAGAGTGCTTAAATTAAAACAATTCAACAAATTATAAGTCTAATGAAAAACTAAATTATTCAAATATCACTAAAAATACTGTGTCTGTGCCACTAAATCCAATTTTTTTAGAACTAATTTTTGAAGATTCTAAGTTTCAATTTGCAAAAGAAAAATTATCCAATTCATCAAAACAATATAATATTTCTACAATTCAAAATTATAATGGCAATACTAATCCTATGATATTTTTAAATCTAACCTTACCACATGACACAAACAAAATGTTATATTTCTTAATAGATTCTGGTGCAGATCTAAGTTTAATTAAAATAGAAAATCAACCTTATTGAGACCCTTGGACTAACTACTTTAGAATTATATTTTCCAGATTTTATTTCATGTAAGCAAAACGTACAGGTTGTTCCGAATAATTTTCCTATAGAATATTCTGGCATACTAGGAAAAGATTTTCTAAATTTTTATAATTGTAAATTAGATTTCGCATTAAAAAGCATTCAATTACTTATAAATAATGCATTAGTGACATACAGGTTATCGAAACTGCCTACAAGAATAACTATTCCAGCTCGCGCAGAGTCATGTGTTAAGATAAAATGCTCGTTGCCTAACCATTCTGAACACATTTGTTATTTAAAAGAATTATTGCCTAGAGTAAATATTGCGAATTCCATTTTAAAAATTGAAAATGATTAGGCACTAGTCAGTTTAGTAAATTCCAATGAATATGATGTTAATTTAAAATCTAATCTAAATATTGAAACTGAACCTCTAGATAAATTTAATATCTTTCATTTGAATTCCACAAATCCTAATATTCAAAATCGTCTATCATTGTTAGAAAAAAAAATTAATCTTAGCCATTTAAATATTGAAGAGCGAGACTGCATTTTATCAATATGTCGATTATTTAGACGCAACATCTCATCAAACTAACGTTCTACCACATTCGAATCCCATTTTTTGCAAACCATATCGATTACCTGAAGCAGTTAAAAATGAGGTAAATAAACAAGTTTCCGACATGAAAGCCGATGGTATAGTGGAAGATTCGAAATCTCCATGAAATTTTCCACTGCTCTGCGTACCAAAAAAAATCAAAATCAGATGAAATGAAGTGGCGTATCCTCATAGATTACAGTAAATTAAATGACGTCACTATTCCTGATATTTTTCCGTTACCTAACATTACAGACATTTTGGATAAATTAGGTCGATCTCACTATTTTCCCATAATCGATCTTGCACATGGATACCATCAAGTTCCTATAGATCCAAGAGACCGCGAAAAGACAGCACGGACATTATCAGTTTACTCGAATGAGTATGAGACTTCGTAATGGACTCAACGGATTAAAATGTCTAGTATATCTTGACGACGTTGTGATTTACGGGATGATATGAATTTGATCACAATCAAAATTTAACAGAAGTTTGATCTTGCCTGAGGACTTTCAATCTGAAATTAAATCCGGAAAAATGCCAATTTCTTTCTCGAGAAATTTATTATTTAAGACATTTAATAACTAAATCAGGTATAAAACCAGATTCTACTAAAATTAACGCAATAAGGCATTATCCGACGCCAAAAACATCTCGTGATGAAAAATCATTTCTTGGCCTCGTAGGATACTACCGTAAATTTTGCCCAAATTTCTCACAAATTAGTAAACCTCTAACGGATCTACTAAAAAAAGATTCTGTCTTCGTATGGGATGCATTCTGTGACGAAGCATTTTCGAAAATGAAATAGTTTTTAATGAATCCCCCAATTTTACAATTTCCCGATTTTTCTAAAGAATTTATTCTTACATGCGATGCAAGCGACGTGGCGATAAGCTCAGTTCTGCCACAGGAGACAAATGGTGCTGACTTACCGATCGCATATGCTAGCCGTATTTTGAACAGTGCAGAGAAAAATTATTCGACAATTGAGAAAAAGCTTCTTGCGATAATCTGGGCTACAGATCATTTTCGTCCATACATCTATGGTAGGAAATTTAAAATAATAAGTGATCATAAACCACTGATGTGGCTTTGCAATATTAAAAACCCTTCTTCAAGGCTGGTCAGATGGAGAATAATATTGGATGAGTAAGACTACAAAATCGTTCATAAAGCAGGCAAATTAAATAATAACGCAGATGCATTAAGTCGGATTGCTCTAGATATTCCTGAATGTAATGTGGTAACTCGTTCTAAATCAAAATTACATATCTGTTCCACTTTTACAATCAAGCAAACAATCAGTCATTGGTAGTAGATACAATTCCTATTGCCTCAAATTCTACACAAGTTGACTCGGAAAACCTTTTACCAACTTCTAAGAACGAAATTTGCTCTACTCAAAATAAACAACAAAAGGAAATTATTTCATTGACGAATGAAGATGAGACAAATAAAATTATTAAAGAGTATCACGATGGACCCCTAGGTGCACATCAAGGCGTTTATAGGACTTTCAAACGGTTAAGAAATTTTTATTATTTTTCTAAAATGTTCGCAAAAATATAAAATATTGTATTGTAATTGTAAATTTTGTCAGAAAAATAAAAGCTTCGAAAACAAAAATGTCCCTATGAAAATTACGAGTACATCGTCGAAAGCTTTTGGAAAGATATTTTTAGACATCGTTGGACCGTTCTCTTCTTCGCATCGCAATAATAAATACATTCTCACGATGCAGTGCGATTTAACCAAATTTTCTTTCGCAATTCCTTTGCAAAATCAGGAAGCCGAAACTGTCGCTACAGCTTTCATGGAACATTTTATTTGTATATTCGGTTGTCCTACAACAATTTTAACTGACCAAGGGTCAAATTTTATGGGAAAATTATTTAAACAAATTTACAAAATGTTGAAGATTCAAAAATGGAATACAAGTGCTTATCATCCTCAATCTATTGGAGCCCTTGAGCGTAGCCATAAAACGTTAGTTGAATATCTACGCAACTATATTGATAACGATCCACTTGATTGGGATTCTTGGTTACAATACGCGACGTTCTCTTATAATACCACTTCCCATACATCTACTGAATTTATGCCATTTGAATTAGTTTTTGGGCATAAACCAAACATACCAGATTGGGTACAAAAAAGTAGCCACCAACAAAACGGGCCCTATATTCCGATTTCTTCCTGGTCTAATGAGCTGATGGAGTCCTCTGGGGTTTGGCCAAACCTCATTGAAGAGGAGGACTACCACCCAATAGGGCCTCCACCAACAAAAGGCGAGATCAAATCAACGATCCAACACATAAGATCCGGAACCGCTCCCCCAAGGATGGGATTCCCATCGAACAGCTGAAACACGCACCGGACTTTATAATTCATGCATTTCAAAAAGTTATTGAAACTGCTTGGACCAATAATGATCCACCCCCGGAGTGGATTGATACAATTCAGGTTCCCATTTCGAAAATAAAGAGACCTAGATGTGTCGCCGATTACAGAAGAATAACGCTTTGTAACGTCGGATATAAAATATACGCAAAGCTACTACTCGATCGACTGGATGAACATTTGCATTTACCATCGACTTATCAGGCTGCCTTTCTAGCCAATCGGTCTACTGAAGACCATATGTTCACCATCCGCCGCGTTCTCGACGAAGATTGGCATTCGGGGCATCTGGTATACATTCTCTCCGTTGACCTGGCGAAAGCCTTCGACACGGTCGACCTAGATGTAGTAGCCGACTGCCTACAACGGTACGCTCCTCATTGTTTGGTCAACCGTATCATCAAGGCATGTTTCTGGGAGTATACCGCCATCAAATGGTTTAACGTATCCACGTTTAAGATTTAAAAGAACAAAGGAGTCAAACAGGAGTGTCCACTCTCCCCTCGAATTTTTAACTTTATTCCAAACGAAGTACTCATGACCATAAGCTGGAACAAAGCTTAAACCTGCAGTTGCCGCTCATTCTCGCTTACGCCGATGACATCATTCTCATCACACGCAACATCATAGCTTTAGAACCCGTCCTCAAGGAACTAATCGATGCCTTGGGATCTGCTGGCCTAAAAATCAATCCTCAAAAATGCACCAAACTTATCAGAGATCCACAAGTGGCATCCATTACCCGCTCTAGCATAGTTTTACTTGGTATAACCTTCACCCGTGTCGAAGTAATGCGGTATTTGGGCACCCATCTAACCTCATGTCTAAATCGACCACTCACCATCCGAACTAGATGTCGTCCGGCAATCGGCATCGCCCGGCAAATGCAACAGTTTATCAAAAAACACAAATTGCCTTTTAAGACCATCCTTATCATGTACAATACCACGATTGTACCCATGATCACATATGGACTTAAAACAGCCACCCTCACTCAAGCAAACCGTCGCCGATTGAGGCAGTATGAATTATTTTTCCTGAAGATGTTAGCTGAATTTAGCACCAATAACCAAACACCCAACGCCTCAAGGAAGTTTTAGTTGGCAGAACTATTACCAAAAGGATAAAGGTACATCGAATCAATTACTGGGGATATATCCATCGCCGCGGACCAACCCATATTCTAAGCACCGTTATGAGACAAAATGCCGGGCCCAAGAAGCCAGGACGACTCTTAGGCCTTCTCTTAATCACGACTTAAGTTATTATGACAGAACTTTCACCGAATGGGAAAACCTTCTATCAAATCAAAGTGAATTAAAGAAGGCCGCTGAAGAGCTGTATTTACTCGAAGAATCTGATTGCAGTCAAATGTTCGAGAGCGGAGACGGAGAGAATGTAACCTCACACCCATTTAATGCACCATAGTACAAGTCGAGAGAGGATAAAATAAAATGAATGTGAAATAGTTAAGATAAAATAAAATGAACTAAGATCCCAACTAAGGCTCTCCCCTTTTTCATTCCCTACTTACAGACTGAATTATTATAATTTATTGTCATCGACCTTATTCTCCAATCTACCAGTTAATCTGCGCTGTCTGGAGAATGACGCTCGCTGTTGATGGGTTGTTGATGAGTTGGTTCAGGAGCAATTGTGTGTCTTGTGTAGTTATAAATTTCAAGTACTTTTCATTTTTTTTTTTTTCCCCCTTTATTTAATATTACAACTGATTTACAAATCATTTAGTAATTTATCTTTCTTAAATGAAGATTCACATTTGACGGGCAGTACCCCAATGGGTACTCCCGTTTGAATTTACATAGTAATTATTTTTCTCTATCCTAATGAAATACAACTGCCTAATTCCAAAGGTTTCTGCCTTTGAAGTCTTCTTACTGCATTGGTGGTATCCAACAAACTTCGTATGTCTGCATTTTGATGCCGAGATATCCGCTGAATATGTTTCTTCGCATGATTTTGTATTTCTTCACTTACATATTCCATGTTTAAGTCCCTATGGAGGTTATCATTTCTAATGTACCATGGTGCGTTTACAATGCCACGCAGCACTTTGTTTTGAAAACATTGAATCATTTGTACATTTGTCTTCTTGGTACAACCCCAAAGTTGAATACCGTAGGTCCATACTATTTTAAGTATTTGCTGATATAATAGCAATTTGTTATGTATTGTAAGCTCAGAGTTTCTACCTATTAGCCAATACATTTTCCTATATATAATGTTCAATTCTTCTTTTTTCTTTTTAACATGCTCTTTCCATCTAAGGCTTGCAATCGAGAGTCATGCCGAGGTATTTGGCTTTATTTGCATTTGGAACCGGCCTTGAATTAAGTTTCACTGGAATCCAGTTAACTTTCTGGTTTGTGAAGTTTACGTGAACCGACTTTGCTTCGTTTAGGCTAATGCGCCATTTCTTGGTCCAACTACTCACTGTGTCGGTTGCTTTTTGAAGTTTGGTCGTTGCTTCTGATATACACTTTGTAACGAATCGCACTTTTCTCACTTTATTGCCTGCCTTGTAGTTGTAGATACGAAGAGAAAGAAAACTTGCTATATGTGCTTCGTGTACTGTAATTAAGAACAAGTTTGGAAGGTAAACATGCAAATTTGGAATGTTCAATTAACGTAATGTTAAAATAGGGGAAAAGAACCGCTAAATCTGGAAATTACTTGTGGTATAAAGAACAAAAAAATGGGACAGTACTGATATGATCGCCACGAATGGTAGATATGATGAATATCAGTTGAAAAAAAAGAGTAATAAAACACTGAAAACGATCGAAAATAAAAAAACCAAGAATATCCATAAAGTTCGTATTTTTGGTTGAATAGTTTATAAGTTAAAAAAAAATAAAAATAAATAAAAAAAATTAACTTAAAAAAAATAGGAAATATTTGTGACAATTTTGTGTGCGGTTAAAGTTATATGTTATAATTGTTAAAAAGAAAAAATTATTAAGGACCGCTTATTTAAGTGTGATCCCACAGTGTAATTAAAATCTTTTATAATAAAAAAAAAAGCAAATAAAATTTATATATGTAAAAATTCGAGTGGAAAGCTAAGTTTTGAGTATTTGTTTTTTCTCCGCTGTGTTTTTTTTACTGTTGATAACATTTGCTGTTGTGGAGTGAAACGGTGAAACTGGTAAACTAACAAAAGCCATACCAAGCGGTTGTCACCTAAAGTTTCATCGCATAATAATTCGAGACAAGCAGTTAAAAAAACCAAAGCTAATATTTCAAGTGTACTTATATACCTACAGTACAGCGATTGTGCATACGTGAAATAAAAGCGAAGCGAGACTAAGTGAATCTCAAACCGTATTTTATCTACAAAAAGAGGGGAAAAAAATGAGTCGATCAATTGGTGAAAACGGTGTTAGCAGATGAAGCAGGACAAGAATGCAGATCATCATCATCATTGTAATCCGGTGACGTAATTTTTATTTTTTTTGGTATTTATATTATTATTATCAATATTTAATTAGTATTAGTCACAAACAAAAAGATCACGTAAATTATTGTTTTTGTGAATGGATATTTTTGATTTTAAATTTTGGTTCTGGTTGGAGGTACAGTCGGGGAAAGAATTGTATTTATTTTTATCCGTGTATAGTGGATTTTTTTTCCCTTGATTTTCTAGTAGTTTACTAAAAGTAATTTGAGTAAAAGTTATGTATTTTTACTAAAAATTTCGGGATGATGGGATGATTGAGTGGGAGCGTGCCCTTAGGATGCTAAAATGAACTAGTGTTTTTTTTTCGAGGTTATTTTAAGTCCAGCTTCTTGCACGTGCCCTTAGGATGCTAAAATGAACTAGTGTTTTTTTTTCTCGAGGTTATTTTAAGTCCAGCTTCTTGCACACTTTACCATAAACCACAAACAATTTTGTACATTGGCCGTCGGCACTATATGCAACGTCAAAACCTGCCCTAACCACTGATGGCTATCCAAATTAAATAGTGTGCCATGTAGTGTCTGATCGACCCAAGCCAATGAGGTTACAACTTTCCAGTAGCCAGAATAGCTGTATCGTCTGCAAATGTTGCTATGGTGGCACCTTCTGTATTTGGCATATCTCTGGTGTACAGGATGTACAATATAGGACCCAGTACGCTACCCTGTGGTATGCCTGCTGATATTCTCTTTAGTTCAGAGTACTCTTGGTTATATTTTACACGGAAATGTCGGTCTGCGATATAAGATTTAAGAATTTGATAGAATTGCTTAGGTAGGTCTCGATACAATTTAAATTCA
Source organism: Tipula vernalis (assembly GCA_958295665.1). Classification (NCBI taxonomy): domain Eukaryota; kingdom Metazoa; phylum Arthropoda; class Insecta; order Diptera; family Tipulidae; genus Tipula; species Tipula vernalis. The sequence continues at coordinate 415,504,462 of OY282558.1, forward strand.
AGTCCTTGGTGCCAAACTTTGTCGAAAGCTTGTGCTACATCTAAGAAGATGCTGGAGCATATCTTCTTATTCTCAAGTGAGTCTTCGATTATATCCGTTATTCTGTGAACTTGTTCTATCGTAGAGTGATTTTCTCTAAATCCAAATTGGTGTGGTGGAATCAAATTTCTCTCCTCTATTATTGGCTTGAGTCTCTTGAGCAGTAATTTTTCAAATAATTTTGAAATTACAGGAAGTAGTGAAATCGGTCTGTACGACTTTTTATCGTTCGCTGGTTTGCCTGGTTTGGGGATCATAATTACTTCAGCAACCTTCCATTGCCGTGGGACATATTTTAGTCTGAAGACAGCATTGATAATTTGAACCAATTTTCGTAGTCCCTTCTCGGGAATGGCTTTTACGACTTGTCCAGTAATTAAATCATATCCTGGAGCTTTTTTTGCGTTCAAATTACACTTGATCTCATTTTTTAATTCCTGTAATGTTACACATCGAATATTATATTCATCAATTTTGCTAACTGTTATTATGTTTTCATCTGCTGTTTGCCTAGGTAACGGTTGAAAGGTGTCTTCCAAGTGAGCTGCAAATAAAATAGCTTTTTGCTTGTCGCTTTTGGCCCAGGTTCCTTCCCCATTTTTAATAGGCGGCACATGCGTTTTGGTTCTTTTTAATCCCTTTGTTGCTTTCCAAAGAGAGTAATCAGTATCTTTATGTTCGGTGAGACCATTTAAGTACTTGTTAATAGTTTCATTCTTAATTTCTTTTATAAGTTGTTTTAGTTTATTGCATAGAAAATTGAGGATTTTTTTTGTTTTCCGGGGCGCGTGTCCTTTGTCAGGTTTTTTTTGCCTTCCGTTTCTCTCTAACTAACTCCCTGACCTCAATAGAATAATTTTGATTCCTACGGGATTCGGTGTGACTAGCAGGAGAACTTTCCCATGCTGCTTGTTGAATAGTACTGTTAAATACCTCTAGTTCGTCTTCCAACTGTACCGGTGTTTTAATCGGCACTCGTAGATTTATTTGCATTTCAATTAGTTCTTGGAATAGGTCCCAGTTACTTCTATTATTTGTTAATTTAGGCAGGTTATCCTTATTAATTTTCATTGTGCTGAGTGTCATGATGACAGGTGTATGATCGGAATATATCCCTTCGCTGTTTTCGATTCTCAAAAGTGTTGTCTTTATTTTATTTTTATGTACATTATTACTGATTATAATACTCATAAAAACCAAACCATACATACATATCAATGATACCGATTTTGTAGGGGACCTTTTGTTAAAAGGTCCCCTACAAAATCTGTATCATTGATATGTATGTATGGTTTGGTGTTTATGAGTATTATAATCAGTAATAATGTACATAAAAATAAAATAAAGTTCTTTTTGGTTTTGCTCGCGGACGTGATAACAAGGTGAATGGTAATTTTGTAAATTATAATATTATTCCTAATTTTTATAAATTCCAATATTTAATTCTAATTACTTTCCTATATAATTTATCATTATTTTTGAATATATAAATCAAGTGTACTGAAAAAATTATTTCATTAATAAATTTTGTTAATTAAATATATCTATAAAAATTCTGTGTGTGTTTATAATTTCAATCCACCGTTCGCAACAATATCTACAAAGTTATTCACCACCTATAAAGTTCTCAGAGCCAAATACTTATAGTAGAATCTATTCGTTAGACGAATGTAACACAGAAGTTCTGCACAAATAATACTTAGAAGCTATTAAAGATTTTGGGTGATCAACCGACATTAATACAAATTATGCTCACTTCTCAAGTTATCTGCCAGCTCTGTGTCTATACCAAATAAAATCATTTTGTAGATTATTTGAATGACAATTATTTCATTCCTCCCGTACATTAATCCTGTGTTTTTTAATACCTTATAATTGAATGTGTATGTCTATATGGGTTGTGCCTCGGACAACAATTAACTGTATCATAAATAAAAATACAAGAGTATATATACCGTTTTATTACCCTAAAAGCTAATAAATTAATTAATAAAATACAAAACCATTCCTCCTCCAAAAAATAAATACATTGATTTAGCAACCACTAATTATACCAATTCCCAGCAATAAAAGTTCAGCAATAATCAACAAAAAAATTGCCAAGAGAAGTCAATCAAAATTTAATTTATTTATTAACCCTCCAAAGAACCAATCAACATTTTGTTTTATTTTACAACCGGCCAATTACATCCCTTATCATGTTCGAAATTCATTATCGCATCCTTTGTCGGGGCTAAACCTTTCAATTAAATATTAAGAAGGCCCATAAAATTCTGTAATTTTATAGTTTCTTGTACATATGTTGTTTGTTAAATCGGATTTGAAATACGGTAATAAAATAATCCAACAGAAACTATTAATTATCCACGACATATCCATTTAGGTATATAGCAGGAGCCAATATGTAGACGACGATGATGTACAACACATACTAATATAATATCACGTGTAAATAAATTACATTTTTATGAAAATTGATATCGTTTAACAGTGTGTTGTTTACGGTTTGTAGTACCTAGAGAAAATAGTTTTCCGTTCAACCGTTGTATATGTACACATATGTAGTGTATTTTAATGCCCAAAAGAATTAATTAATGGGATTGCATGTGTCGTTTACTTGTTTAATTTAGAAGTAATAAAATTGTAATAAAAAAGAAAATGGTTTCATGAACTATTAATTGGTTTTGCCAATTTAGATGATTGCGATATAATTATTCTGGGTAGTACAGTATATAATAGCAAATTTTATGTTTTCATAGATTTAATTATCTACACAAATAATTCGGCTCTTCTGAAAAATTTAATTAGTACTAATTTTGTGATAAAAATGGAGCGCATTGTTTTAAAATCCGATTCGCTCACGTCCGCTATGAACATCTTAGGTCTTCCGAAAGTTATGAGTTATCACGAAATTCACGAAATTCGCGAAATTCAGTCGAATATTCATTTCACCGATGTCTAGTGTAAATAACAATTTTAATTGATAAATTTTTATAGTTTCACAAATTTTTAACCTAATTTTCTATAATTTCTAATATCTCCCTAATCCTGAAAAAATTATTTTGTAGAAGAAGAAGGCGGGGAACATTCCCTAAACGGAAAGCCTTAAAATGTGCAAAAGTAACGACAAAATTTGACATTTTTATTCGATGTTGGACTTTTATGTAAAAAATAGTCTATATGGCCATCAACTTCAAGGACACAGGTCTGGATTGCTTTTTCCACACAAACAACATTTCAACAAAATTCATAATATAGACGTGGATCCAGTGGCGTAAGTATGTACCCACAGCACCCGCAGCCGCGGGGGGCCCACGGTAATTATAGTTTTCACGACTTTAAATTTTTATTTTTTTTAAAACTCTGTATTTTATCCAGAGCGATATTTATTTATTTTAGATTTAAAAAAACCTACAATGTTAACTTGATGAGTACAATAATAATAATGATCTTAAAATATAATTTTAATATAAATTCTACTCATAATTTAGCAAGCTAGACAGAATGTATGGTGTCATGTTATGTCTGGTAATTTCCCGGTAAAATGTAATCGTTGGTAGATACAACGTGATGTGTGATCTTGTTACATCTAATTGGTTGTGTCAAATATAATTCCGATGTCGATTCATTGTAGTCAATCATTCTTGTTACATAGTGCTCCTTTAAGAGATTAAATGGAGTCATCTGTGTAGTTGAATGTATAGTGTTATTGTACGCAAGTATTGCTGACATCATAATTACCTCTAGGGGGTCATTTGGTCGTTGCAATTTTTTAATGCTACATACCTAATTCTTTGAGTGTAGAGTGTAACCTCTCGACTGGAGAGTTTCCCGTGGAATTATATGGTGTGGTAACGTGTAACTGGATATTATGTTTTTCCAGTAGATTTTTACGTCTTTTCCAGTTCCTATCTCTGAATCGGCTACTAGTTTTTCCGGTAATCCATGTTGACTGAAAAAGTGTATGAGGTTTTCTGATACAGCTTTATTAGTTTTTCCTGTTGATGGATATGCTGCCGAAAATTTACTAAATTTGTCGATTATCGTGAGAAATACTTTTCCATCCAATAGTAATAGGTCTGTATGGATAATTTCCATTGGTTTTTTTGGTGCTTCACTCAAGGTTAATTGTCCGCATGCGGTGGCTGCCTGCCATATTTTGTTCGCTGGCAAATATCACATTTATTTATGAACTCTCTAATCATTTCTTTAGAGTGTGGAAAGTAATATTTTTGCTTTAGTTTTTCGTAATTTTCAATTATTCCTCTGTGTTCATTTTCTAAATGTATATGTTGTATTAATTCCATTTGTTTTACTTTTTCCTGTACATCCGTTAAAAACGTTTTTGATCGCACTAAGTTTACCTTTGGGTTTGTGCTTCAGGGTTTCGTTGAGATCATGGCTTTGTATGCTTTCATTACATATTGGAAGCATTCTTCCGTAGTGTGTATGCAACTGAGATTTCGGGTTCCCCCAAACAATTTTCGCAGCTCCCCGCAAATGGCCGTTTAATTCCCACGCTTTCTAGGTAGCTGTAGTGTTACTCTTTTCTTTGTCGCAAAATATATTTCATTTTTAACCAAGGGACTTTTTAATGTATCCGACAGGTGAATTATAAGTTGTTTGTCGAACGTGTTAATTGAATTTTTCGTAGTTGGTATTAAATCATCAGGAGTAGAGAGCATGCTAGTTGTATCTTCTACTGAGGAGTAATCTTCTGTGTTATTGACCTCAATGTTATTAATTTGAATCCTTGAAAGGGCACCAGCATAAGCATTTTGTATCCTCTTTTTATAGACAATATCGTAGTCAAATTTCTCTAGTTTTAGTCGCCATCTAACTAATTTAGAGTTAGGCTCTTTTAGCGAAAATAACCATGTCAATAGCTTATAGTCTGTGATAATAGTGAACTTATTCTCGAAAAGGTACGGTCTGAAGTATTTTGTTGCCCAAACTATGGCTAACAATTCCTTTTCAATCGTGGAATAATTTTCTTCCGTTTTTGTCAACGTTCTAGAAGCGTAACAAATAGGCAGATTTTGTCCGATTTATCCCTGTCATAATATTGCTCCTATAGCCATTTTGCTGGCGTCTGTAGTGACGAGGAAGGGTTTCGAAAAATCCGGGTATTGCAGGATAGGTTGATTACAGAGTAATTCTTTACTATCTTCAAAGCATTTTATGTATTTATAGTTGATTGTGATAGAAGCATCTTTTCTTAGACATTCTGTCATTGGTCTTGTAATTTTTGCAAAATTATTTATGAATTTCCTATAATACCCTAAGAGTCCCAAGAAACTCTTTATCTGTTTTTCTGTTTTGGGTAGCGGAAAATTTCGTATCGCTTTAATTTTGTCCGGATTGGGCTTTACTCCATCCGACGTGACTATATGTCCCAAGAAGGCTATCTCTTTGTGCAAGAATTCCGATTTGTCCAATTGGTCTTTCAGATTCGCGTTTTGTATCTTTGTAAATATCTTGGTTAGACTTTCCATATGCTCCTGGAGCGATGTAGAAAAGACGATAATATCGTTCGTATAACACAGGCAGATTTTTCCTTGTAGTTCACCAAGTACGTTGTCCATCACTCTCTGGAATGTACTTGGGGCATTCCTCAGGCCGAACGGCATACGAACATATTCGTAGTGCCCCAATTCAACGGAAAAAGCAGTTTTTTGTATGTGGTTTGGATTTACCTCGGTTTGGTGGAATCCAGAGGCTAAGTCTAACGTGGTGAAATATATGCACTTCCCGAGTTTGTCCAAGATGTCCGTGATATTAGGGAGTGAATATCTGTCTTCAACGGTTTTTTCATTAAGCTTCCAGTAGTCTATAACCATTCTCCATTTGGTTTGACCTGATGCATCTTTCTTTTTTGGCACGATCCATATTGGTGACGACCACGGTGAAAAACTTGGTCGGATGATTCCTTGGTCTAACATTTTTTTAATTTGTGATTCAACTTCTTGTTTATGAACGTATGGATACCTGTAGCTTTTAGTGAAGACTGGCTTTTCGTGATTCAGATCAATATTGTGTTTTATCTCGTTGGTAAAGGTTAATGGGTCGTTTTCCCTTTGAAATATGTGTTCGAGTTTTGAACAGAGTTTTTCTATGCTTCTTTACTCTTCGTAATTAAGGTGACTTGTCCATATTAATTAAGTGATGTCTTCGCTATCGTTTTTTGTAGACATTGGTTCAATGTTATGGACTTCTATGTGATTTGCTTTCAATTCTTTGCATTCTATTGGATGTTCTACAGCGGATTGTTTGTGTTGAGGCCCATAGTTTACTACTTCTACGTAGGCGAAATTATTATTACTTGTAAAAACTCCCTCTGGTATTATGAGGTTATTTCTCAGCACTTGAGCTTTAAGGTAGATGTCTCCGTTGGCTACAGTTACTGGAACTTTTGCAACTAATTTACTCCTTGGTGCTATACCATACGTTGCTGAGATAAAATTTAATTTGTATTTTATTGGGATTTCTAGAGTAGGTGTAATTATCTTAGAATTTCCTAGATCCAGGGTGACTTTTAATTTTTGAATTATCTCCATTCCAATTAGACCTTGAAAATAGTCGTGGAATTTGAATAAAATAAATTGTAAAGGTTCAGTTGTTTCGAATTCTTTTAGGCCTTTTAATACTACCATTTGGTCGACAGTGGTACTGTTGAACAAAGTAGCGATGGTCAATGATTTGATTTTTTGAATGCATTCTTTATTAATTATGTCGGGACTGATGAACAATTTAGTGGATCCGGTGTCTATTAAAAATTTGTAATTTGTTTGGTTGAAAAGTTTATGTAATGTAATTGATACCCTGTTTGATGTTGATTAGTTAGTAGGCTCAAGTACCCGTATCCGCCGATGGGGTTTGGTGAAAATCCTCATCTTCTACTTCAATTATAGGGGATGGTTCTTCTGGTGTATTTTCTATAAGTTGATCGTACGTTTCTTCATAATTTTCAATTTGTACGTTCCCATCGTATGATTCGTAAAAGTGATCGCTTTCGTGATCGTGTGGATTGGTAGAAATATTGTACAATTCCTTTGATTGGAATCTGGGCGGTCCATTTGTGTTGAAATTATATTGACATGGATTTTTAAATTTAGAAGGTTTTTGTTGCGCGAATGTAGGTTGCCTATATTTGTTACTATTTGAACTTGTATCCATGGGCTCGAATTTCCTTTGATCGGGTTTTGGTGGTAGCCCGCGACTGTTAGTGAATTGATTATGGTTAGTAAATGGTCGATGATTAAAATATTGATGATCATTACGCGGCGGGTATAAATTGTTATTGGGATTAAAGAATTGATTGTTATTTGCATGTCTGGGGAAGTTTGTAACATAACTAGGTTTATACATTTATACACGTGGTGGTACCGTTGGTTTTGTGAGTTGTATTTGGTCTATACCGAAAACTTTATTTCTCATGTAAACGGTGTTTTGTTCCTTTAAACAATAAATTCTGACTGTCGGTAGATCGGAGGGTTTCATGGCTCTAACCATAGATCCTAGTGGATCTCTCAGATTTGAAACGAATACTGCCAATCCCATTTCGTCATACCACTTTGATTTAAATTTTGTTTCATTCTGATCGCTTGTATTTAACGATGCCCAATTTTTAAGAACATTAATAATTTCTAATACTCGCGAAATATTTCTACGGGGTCATTTCTTTGATGTATGTTGTGCAGATCTCTGATGAGACTTGTTTCATCTCTTTTATCTGCGAAATGTGAGATAAGGTTTCGCCTAATTTCTAGCCATTCATTTTTTGTTTTGTACATTTCTAATGCTTTATCAGCATTTCCTATAATTTTGTTTCGTATGGCACGGAGCAGTATGTTTCCATAAACTTGTTTGTCAAATGCAGGTTTTAATATTGCCGCAATGTCGTCAACGTGCTTAATAAATTTGTTCAGGTCTGTTCGGTTGCCGTCGAATGGCGGTATGTCTTTTATTGCGTCTGGTATTCGCAATAACTGGAGAGTTTTCTCCATTTTAGTAATCTGTTCTTCTTCCGTCATATTTGAAAAATCTCTGTTCCGGTTATATTTAATACAATATTCACGAAGTTTATCAATTTTTTTATTTTTTTTTATTATTCAACTTTAACTGTATTCAATAGTGGAATTTCGTAATTTATCAAAAGAAAACGTTTTGGGAATACTCACAATTTTGGGATAAGTAAAGGATTATTATCAAATAGTTTGCACTTACCATAGTTTTATTACAAGTATTGCCAAAAATATTTGATGAACCATCATTTATTCGCGGCAATTTCGATACTTCTCCTGACTTTTCTGGGTTGATTCCGCTTTGGTTTTTTTTTCACTGTTTAGGTACTGACGCCTAGTCGTCTTTTTATTTTTATTTTGTTAATTTATTAATTGATCGTTTCATTTAATTACGTTTGACTAACCGTCAAACAACATACACGATTTTGGTTTTTACTTATTTGGTAGTGTGTTCGAGAATAAAATTTTGGTTCTAAGTACTATTTACTGATATTCCGTTAGTATTCCACTTTAACTTAAACAATTATTGTGACACTTAATACACGGGCTTTTATTCACTTTGCAGTATATGTGGTTTTTCGTAGTGGACGGATATTAAAAAATATCCACTATCAACTGCGCCAATTATAGTTTTCACGACTTTAAATTTTTATTTTTTTTAAAACTCTGGATTTTATCCAGAGCGATATTTTGTTTATTTTAGATTTAAAAAAAACTACAGTACTAGGAAAATGTTAAGAAAAGGCGATGGTCTAAGTTTTATTAAAAGAACAAATCGAAGAATTCCTGTTCCTATTAAATATTTTCTTAAGACATTCTCAACCATTTCCTCTCGTTTCTGAATCCAGAGAAATAAAAATGCCTTTATATTCTGACCGATATTTAGATTTAGAAGAAAATTAGCTAAACTCGCAACTTTACCGCTTCTATATTCAAAAATTAACCTTTTAAAAATCAAATTGAATTTTTAGCCAAACAAATTCAACTTTTCAGAAATCAAGGTTGAATTTGATTTCCCAATAGATCAAATTAATTTTACAACACGTTAAATTTGATTTAAAAGTGAGAGCTTATAGTAATCTGCTGGTGTTAGGCAGCTTGAGATGTATCGTTGTAACCGTGTATGTTCGGTGTTCGTTGTATCGGTGTATGTTCATAAAAATCAAGAAGAAACTAGAAAAATAAATAACCGCGACTGAAAATAAATTCTTCAGTAAACGATAAATAAAAATGAAATTTACAAGTTTATTTTGAAAAACTATTTTAAATACAAGGAAAATGCAAATGCCCAAATTAATTTTGCAACTAGTGACGGTGTTTTTTTGGGGGGTTGCTTTAAGTGGGGTTCTCCTAATTTTGAAAATTCTCGCTTCCCGATTTCATATCCGCTTGTCTCAGGTTTCATGTTTTAATCACTTGTGGAAATGAGATGCATGATGTTTGAGACTTAATTGCTTATTCGCGGTTTATTCTAGATTTCTTAAGTTTTTGACTTTCCCATGGTTATTCGAGATTCTTAAAGGTTTGCGAATTTATTCGAATTTTGTAAGGCAAAGTTCTGTGCTTAGCTTTGAGTTGTAAGAACTTGCAGAGTTACACATATAAATCTAAATGGTGACATTTAAAAGAGTTTTTAAAATTATGCGAAAATTTCATTATTTCTCTGATTTCCTTTAGGTTATTCCAAATTATTCAAGAATGTCCAGGTTATTTACTTTTTTACATGGCGGTGATTAGCACGGATAGGGTTCCCTTTAGTTTTACATACTTTTTAGGAATTTGCAAGAAATTTGTGATGCTTTATCGATACATTTTAGAACTCGTCATAACATAGAGTTGCAAGAGGTTTCGTTAAATTTTGAGATCATTTAAAATTACTCACGTTCCGTTTCATTTACTTTTGAATGATGGCCCGAATATGTCCTGAAAATTAAATCTGAGTAAACCAATTGGTTTTCTTATACATGGAACGCTCGAAAATCGAAACACATTTTCGATGAAGCATATTTACATTGATAACAAATATTCTGAATTTTTTCCAAAAAATACCCTTTGTAATATCAAATTTCTAAGTAAAATGATTTGAGTTGAAAAGCTTTGATAAGTGAAAGCGCTTAAAACTAAAAGTTAAAACGAAAGACAGAATTTATGGAAAGGCACAAAAATTACCGAGAAAGTATGTAACGTTACTAAACTAGTTAGTAAGTTAAACAGAATACACAAACAGAGCTTCCGGGCGGTCGGTTTTATCCAGCTAGGGCTCAGGGAAATGGGGTGGGGTTTTCCGGAAGTTGCGTGTGTCAGTATTAGACCGCGGAACGAATAGGATTAGCAAGAACAAAACACAACACTCATGATCTACCCACCTTCTCTTATACCTACATTCTCGACTATCCTCCTCTTTATTTTAATTTCACTCCATACTCTGATTTTTCAATATCATGACAGACGATAGGAACAAAAAAACAAAATAAAATAAAATTTTACCGGGTTTAATAAAAAAAAAATAGAAGGTAATAATGTTGGTTTTTACAGATTTATATCAAAAAAAAGAAAAAAAAAATTACAACAAGAATAGCAAAAATATACCATAAATCATCTTATTTGAGAAGAAAAACTAAATACTATCCCCTAAGTGCACTCGTAAGAAAAAAAAATTAACTAACAAAAAAAACTATAAGCTAACCTCCACCAATTTAATATTAATTAATAATAAAAAAAATTATATAATTAGATAATAATAAAATAATAAATTCTTATCTTAATAACAACGCATGTCCATATCGATGGTAATTTTGATGACGTGTTGATATGTTGAATGCAGTTAACCAGTACGGTATCCAATGGCACAAGGTTCGAGAATTTTATTCCACGACTGTTACCAAATAAACTGATTTTTGATTTCCAAATTTTTTTGTTGTGCAGTGACGTAGCACACTCACTATTTTTGCATGGTATTAGATTAATTTATGTTATTAGTGTTTATATTTAGTTTACTTCAAATTATATTAGTTATGTTTATAGTTATTTATTACTAATTTATATTATGTTTGTATTTGTTAAATGATTTTTATTTTATTTTTCAGTGTTTGTTTCAACTTAAACAATTAGGTGATAAACTTGTTTTATAAAAATTTCAGTTAATTTTTTTCAATATTTTCACCAAATTCCACTAATCCTACGCCATTGTTTTTTTTTATGTTTAAATTATATCAGTGATTTTTAAGGTCGAACCATATTTTTTTTTTATAATTGTTAATATGTATACTTCATTTGCACTCACTGGGTAATACAACTTATCACATTCATTTATTTAATTTTTGTAATTTTCACTCGAAGCTTAATGTTTGTACAAGTTATTTCTTTATAATTACACTAATACTATTCCTATTATATTTGAACTTATAATTACAACTATGAATATTTTAGAACTATGTATTACAAACTATTTATTTAAGGCTATAACAAAAACGAAGTTTTATTTTTGCTTTTTTAGTATTTTTAATTTAGAAATTTTTAATATTTAATCCGCTATTTTTAATTTTTTAATTCTCTAACCCTTTTTAATCTGCGATCAAACACCTACTACCCAATCTCTTTTTTTTCTTCCTATTTTTTTCAACCGTTGTTTTTTTTTCTATCTCATTTTGTCTTTCGTTTCTTTTTAATTTCCCTTTTCGGACACGTTCACCACAAAAATCAATTTGTACAAAGCTATTGTAAGCACTCAGCATCTTCCCAAATAAACCAAAAGTATACTAATAAAGGAAGCATTGTAGCTAACCCTTTGACGGTCATGCAGTAGGCGGAAAAAATGGACAGAACGATGAGCCCTCAGTTAAAGTTTTGGGTCGGTCGGCACAAGTATAAATAAATTATCAAACTTAAAGCTCATTGCGAACAAATAGTCTAAATTATTCTCAAAATACCAACTTGTTTTATAAAATCAAATTTGAGAGATTTGATTTGAAAAGCTCTTAAAACTAAAAGCTCTTAATAATTTACATTCAGCAGAAATATTCTACGCAAGTTCCGTCATCCATTGTTAGATCAAATTTCGAAGCAAAATTACTAGTTTAAAAAGCTTCGATACGTAAAAGCTTTTAAAACGAAAGCTCTTGACAATTTTTTCAAATACATAATTTTTGCTCATAAAACATTTTATTAAAACCATTACATTATTGAAAAGCTCAAAAATGTTCAAACCAAAAAGTAGGGATTAATTGTCAAGCTTAAAGCTTATTGAAAAGAAATATTCTAAATTTATTCCAAAATCCCACCTTCCTTTAAATTATCAAATTTCAGAATAAAAAGTAAATGATTTGAGCTAATAAGCTTCGATATGTGAAAGCTCCTAAAACATAAAGTTCGACATTTTTTGCAAATACATAATTTATGTTCATAAAACCTTAGAATGAAAACCTCAAATTATGAAAAGGATCACAAACGTTAATTTCAAACTCAAAAAGTATAAATTAATTATTATTAATCTTAAAGCTCATTGGAAACAAAACATTTTAAATTTATCCTAAAATTCCGTTACAAAAGGGTTATGGAATTTTGGGATAAATTCTTTAAAAAGTTTTGATCAGTGAAAGCTCTTGAAACTTTTTGCGAATACTTATTTTTTGCATATAAAATATTGGAATTAAAACTTAAAATTATTAAAAGACTCAGAAATGCTAAGTTTAAACCCTAATACATAGTATAAATTAATTATCAAGCTTAAAGCTCATTGAACAAAAATATTCTAAATTTATCCAAAAATACCACCTTAATTTATAATATCAAATTTTAGAGTTAAATGGTTTGGTTTGAAAACCTCTCAAAACTAAAAGCTTTTAGTGATTGATGATTAAATTTGAGAACAAATATTCTAAATTTTAGCCAAAATTTCGTCACCATTTGTGAAATCATATTTTTAGGTTAAATGGTTTGGTTAAAAAGGCTGTGTTAATTGAATGCTTATAAAAGTTAAAGTTCTTGATTTTTTGCAAATACATACAACTTTTTATCAAAAAACTAAAAATATGAAAAAGGCTCAACGTTAAAAGTTAACTTAAAACCAAACTTCAACGATTTTTGCAAATTATACAATTTTTTAACAATATCTATGGATAATTCGATATTTGAAAACTTTCAAGAATATTCAAGATACTTTGAAAATTCTAAATTCTTCATATTTTTCAAATTATATTCGAAATTTGTGATGCTTTATCGATATATTTAGTAATCGTGTCAGCACTGAGTTGCAAGAGGTTTCGTGTCATCTACTCTCGAAATCAGATACTTTTAATTAATGCGAAACAGACAATAGGAAGAAATAAATTTTTCACTTAAAGTTTTATTTGTGCTTAGGTGCAAGAAGCATTTTTAGGGGCGCAAAAAAAATGTTGCGGGGGACCCGAAATTTGTAGTTACGCCACTGCGTGGATCAAACGGAAAATAGCTACTCAGGTAGCGCTAGTTGTTATGGATTTAAATTAGAAGTTTAAAAAAGGACAGTTCTGCGATAATGCCACCTAAGTCCTACTTTAGAGGTCCAAAATTTACGTTTTTGACGCGGGTGCGCTTTTAAAGTTTATTAAAACTAATTTATCTTAAAGTGGGACCGGATTAATTATTGATTGGTTTCGATTCCACATAAAAATTTCAGAAATTTTAGCCTATTTAGAGGCTTAAAAACACGAAAAATTAATGGGCGCGAAAACCCAAAATATCTTGTAATATTCTTGAGAAAGCAAGTAATTTGTAAAACTCTACTCTCATAAATTTCGTTTATCTGAAATTAATCTTCAATAACTTATATTATATTATCGATATTCTCTAAAAGCTCTAATGCAAATTTTTTATTTGTTAATTACTTGCCAATTCGGTACATCTGTACTAAAATTTCATTAATTTGATTACAAATCGCACTTCAGGTGACTAAGTGAACATAGTTTGCAAATTATCCGGTATTTTCGAATTCGAAGATACTGGCGGTTCGGATACCGATAGTTCAATATTTTCTTTCGTGTTTGAAGTTTGCCGCAAAAATTTGAGGACACAGAAAACCTTCTTTCGGCTTCGGTTGATCACGGTTTTATGGTTTGCAACTCTTCAGCAATTTTTTTAAGTTATTGTGGCCTTTGTTCTATTTTCTGAAAATAGCAAACTCTGATTACTTCCACTTGTCACATTATTAATTTTGACTACGGTTCTTCTTTCAACGAAGTTAGTGTATATAGTTATGCTTGGTTGCAAATTATCTCGTGAAGGTAGGAGTTTATGGTATCTCGCTTGTGCATCCGTCTCTCACTATTACATTTTAACTAACGAACCCTTTGAACAACAGATGCCGTCATTAGAATCGTCCAACTTGTTTTTAAAAAAAATTCCACGCTCGTTTTGCTATTAATAAATTAGCGCCCTGCTCCCCATTATTTCAACGGTCAAATTTAACGGTTTGATTTCTTCTGTAAAACTGGACAGTTTTTCGAAATCGGTTCCAGATATTGTAAAGAGAATTTAATTTGATAAGCACCCAATATAGTCAACAAGTTTTTTGTTTGTAAAATAGACTTCCATACTGTCGAATTTTAAAATATTTAATTAAAATCCACACATACTTTAAATTTGTTGGTATGTCACAGTCATCTGCAACTGTATGGCCTTCGATTTAAAACTAAAATCATGCAACAATATCATTGTAGACCAGAAGTCAACAACTGAATTGATCCTGTGACAATTATAACTACTAATGGAACAGTGTATTCCATTAGGTAGGTTTATATGGAGCATTACTAAAGGAATTTTCGGAACTTACTCAAGCTCCTAGATATGACCTGCCCTTCATGGGCGCAATGGAATTAATAGAATTATAACAGAAGGACAACTTCCATTCTACAAACCACTGAGGTTTGCACTAGCTAAAGATACTTATCAGCACCTGCAAAATTTAGGTCTTTGTAAACAATCTTCATCATCAACCCGCTCTCCTCTTCATATAGTTCCAAAAATGGAACAAAATGATTGGATCCCATGTGGCGATTACAGGCGGTTGAACGCCGTCACTATCCCTAACAGGTATCCACTAGCACACATTCATGATTTCTCAAGGAATTTTCATGGTTGTAATATTTTTCAAAAATTCCGTGCTTACCATCAAATTCCAGTAGCACAAGAAGATCAATACAATACTGCGATATCCATACAGTTTGGAATGCTTCAGTTCTGTCGAATGTCTTTTGGTCTGGGTAAGGTGACTTAACGAGATAATAAAAGATTTAGATTTTTATTTTGCTTACGTCAAGGATATATTGGTTGTAAGCAGGCCACCTGAGGAACATATCGGATATTTGCGAAAATCTTTTTAGCGCCTATCGGATTATTATGTCTAAATGTGAGTTCGTTGTTCCAAAAATGAATTTCTTATATCACGAAATCACAGAAACAGGAACTTAAAGATTTTCCATATACCGCTATAATACGCCATATTCAACGTGTTGTCAGTATGATTAATTATTATCATAGATTCTGACCAAATTTGGCAGATCAGTTATCGTCAATCTATGCATACATGAATCTCTTGATTAGTCAAGGCAAAAAAGCCACATTCTCTGGGTCTTCAGATGCCAAGTGGCTTTCGAGAAGATGAAAAGCTAGTCACAGACCACCGCACGTTACTGGAACTCTCTGTATGGAGGTGTATTGGAACAGCTAAATGTAAATCATTGGAAACCGTTAGCGTTCTTCTCAAAAAATTGTACAGCTCCAGAACAAAAATATTTTACAATACCTTTGACTGTGAGCTATTAGCAATTTTCGTCGCCATTAAGGTTCAACATCAGAAAATTAATCCAAACACAGGAGTTAAACTCCAAATTAAAAGAATACCTAAACAAAACGAAACCCTTGAGCAGAAACTAGACTCATTATTGATATGGTGCCATGTCACCCCGACATCCGGAACCACTGAGTCGTCAAAAATTCGAGTATATATCCCCAAATTATCTGATCCCGGAGTAAGAGCTTCCAGGAAGAAATTAGCAGCAAAAGGATATCTCATATTTGGTCTGAATTCTAAAGATTCGAACTAGTATCGGGTCGATACCATCGAAACGTGTACATATCAAACATTATCGATTGCTTCACTCGTTTGACTGAAGCTATTCCTTTTCAGGATGCTGAAACAATCGCCAAAGCATAGATTTGGTACTCACTGGAACTCTATATTTCATCGAAACCTAAACGAAATTCTAACAGACCGACGCTACACAGTTAATTGGAGTGAATAACTTCTGTTTGTATTTTGGTATGGTACAGACCTTCACATAAGTGAAACTTTTTAGATGGAGTACGAACGTATTCAATTTTTCGATTTTATCTAAACCAAAAACGACTCTTGTACATTCGAATTTAGCCCCCCAATTTACCTATCTGCATTTCAAGACAATTTCTCTAGATATTTTCGAATGTGGTCGAATACTTATCACTTGTATAATAAAAACTTGGAAATTTAATTTGTTTTGAGTTACGTTTTGAAATTTTGTGATATAAATAATTTCCAAAATTAATCCTTGATTGCAATCTTGATCCGTCTAAAATATTTCAGCTTCACATATCGAATAATTCGATATTGTGTTACGTAATTTTTTCCTGCGGGTTGTACAAAAATAGCGAACCTTCATTATTCTCATCAACCCGAGAGTATACAATTGTTGCACGGCTTCTCATTAGGAGACAAAAATCCATCACAGCTATTGAACGAGTTCAAATGAAATGCTTGAACGGATTTTGGTGAAGAACCGATGAAACAACTATGGATCGGTCGGCGCTTACAGCAAGTACAAATGATACTAACAACTAGGTTTTGATCTCTTCAAATCAAGTAGCCTCATTAGTTTAGATATCATATACAAATTCACATTTTTTCTGGCCATACCAGTTAAATTACTAAAAATTCCTCGAGTACTAAATTATTTGCAGATAATGGTACGCAAATAAATTTTTGTTTCGTATATTTGGATGACATATTAATCGCTAAAAAGTCTTAAGAAGAGTATCTAGTTCAGTAACTGAACAAGGCATTCTGCTAATCAAAATAAAAATGAACTTATCACAAACTAAAAACGTCAAGATACACTGTATGATCTCAAACGTTTTTGGGGTATGATTAACTTTTATCGACGTGTCGTTCCAAATGCAGACTATGACCAAATTTTACTAAACAATTTCTTGAAATGTCACAAACAAACAGTAAAACTCCTATTCAATGGTCGCCAGCATCTATAAACAAGCCTTCGATAACTGTAAGGAAAAGATAGGACAAGCAACTTTACTGGCGTATCCCTCGTCTATACAGCTAAATTAGCTATTATGTTCAACATATCGGATACGGCAATAGGAGCGGTGGTTCAGCGGTTTGTTTATACGTTTCAATGAAACGCAACAAAGATATAGGTGCTTATGGCAGAGAGTTGCTAGGATCATTCATTGGTCATGAGTTCACTATGTTCATCGACCATACACTTCTGATTTTCGCGATTAAGCAAAATCCAGAATGTGAGTTCAATGATCTAGATTTCATTGGCCAATTCACTACCGATACACAACATATTGAATTTCACAATTTATCACATCCAGATACTAAGTCCTCTAAACTTTTAACTAATATTGTTATTTGGCCTTCCATCAAGAAAGATTCAAAAGTCTTAACCCAAAGTTGTATGTGTATTGTGTAGCGTGTCAAAAATCAAATGTTTCAAGACACACAAAATCTCCTCTCAGCTCTTAAAAGTTAGCGACATACGTTTGCCAGAAATAGACTTATACATTATCAGAACGGGTGCCGGTTTTTGAAAATCAGCGATACTGCGTGACGTTGAACGATATCTGTTCCGATTATTACGGCTGCCATCATTGCCTTTGCAGTATAAAATACCTGCGGATATCCCGTTTTGGTGTGCCGTTCATCGACCATACACCTCTGATTTTCGCGTTTAAACAAAATCCAGAAAGTCAGCTCAGTCTTCTAGATTTCATTGGCCAATTCACTACGGATATTCGACATACCTCAGGCACGAATAATGTCGTTGCAGGCACATAAAAGTATTTAAAGATCTTTAAATCATTTCACAATTTATTACATCCAGGTACTAACGTCTCTGAACTTTAACCTTATAATGTTTTATAGCATGTCAAAAATCAAAAGTTTCAAGACACACAAAATCACCTCACAACTCTTCTAAATTAGCGGTACAACGTTTGTCAGAAATGCACATTATCAGTCCACTACCGATTTTGGAAAATCAGCGATACTGCTTCACTTTGACCGACAGGCACACACGATGGAGTGAGACGTGGCCCGTTCTGGTTATTACGGCTGCCACCATCACCTTTGCAGTATAAAATACCTGGATGTCCCGTTTTCGTGTGCCGGAGTGTGTAACGTATGGGAGAGGAATACTGGAACGATGGCATCATCGTTGGACTGTCATGACATCATTTTGGTTATATGATAGGACTACGTACTTCTTTCAGCGAATAATTATTAAATCATTTGAACAAAGTCCTTATATAGAAATTAAATTATTTGTATAATCAAAAATATAGTAATTCAGTTTGTTCGAATTTTGACTTGAAGGCAACCTCACCAATTTATTTTAACATCACTGGCGCTTCAGAGCGGTGTGGAGCAGCAAAAGCTTTCAAGCTTAACAGTAATTATCTTCTGTTAATGATGACGTATTAATCATATAAAAACGAGAGATTCTAGTTTTCTGGTACTGTTTAGTGAGGTAAATATAAATTAATATGAAATATTAAGGTGAATAAAATATTTTTGTCTGGTAATGTTGTTGTGTGATTGTTAAAAGTTAGGTTTACGTATGGCTGATGAAAGAAGATTCATGGTGATATCAGGCATCTTTGAAAAATT
The DNA here is from genome assembly GCA_958295665.1 of Tipula vernalis. Lineage (NCBI taxonomy): Eukaryota > Metazoa > Arthropoda > Insecta > Diptera > Tipulidae > Tipula > Tipula vernalis. Next base: position 415,523,446 of record OY282558.1, read on the forward strand.
GTTTTATTATTGTGGGTTCCAAAAGTCAATTTTAATTTGGTGCAATACCATTCGTACTGGCTACAATTTTTATTAAACGTAGTTGAAATATTGGTTACTTATTGGTTACTTCGAATATTTAAGTGATCTTAATTGTGCTTTATGCAAATTTTCTCAAAATTGTGGAAATATTGATTTAAACATCAGAAACTATGTGACGGGAACTGGAAACAACAGCCGAAGTTTTAACAACAGCCGAAGTTTTTAAATGTACATATTTGGCAGTTAAATAACGAACCATTTTGATTATTCGATCAATTCAATTACTGAAATCAGTCCAGCTTACTGCCTGACTAGAGAAAGTTTTTCTAATTATTCCTTGTCTTACGCTGTGTGTCTCAGAAAACTTTTCAAATTTTGAAGCTTTCGCTATTTCCTCATAGATGCTTGGTGAAATGGTAGTTTACGAGGTAACTTTTCGACGACTTTTCAATTTGTATGACATACAGTTTAAAATACGTAGTAATACGCTTCACTTAATTACGACCACCTATTATATTGATTTCAAATGTCAATAACTTTCATATTTCTGCAATTAGAATATTACTTTTTACATGAATTTGAGAGTATATGGTTGAATTTTGATATAACTGTAAAACAGATAACAACAATAAAACCGTTACCTCTGTTTTGTTCGTTATTCATAATCTGGTCAAAAAACGTGCAATTTGAATGCATGGTAGAGGGAAAACCGTTTTTGGATCCTTTATCAATAATATTGAAAATTATGGTGAAAATTGATAAGGACGCATTGCGGAGACTACAACGCCCACGGATAAACGGGCGATTAATCGATCAGCTTTGAATTCATGCTTATCAGTGTAAAAAATTAAGGCAAAAACCGGAACCAAGGCTAGCTTATAACGCCACGCATCTTAAATTGAAAAACTTAAAAAGAAACCTCATATGAATGCATCACGCAAAGCAAACCGATTGGAATTGGGCAAAAACCACATGTGATGAAAGACAGAATGGGACAGGGTTTCATTTTCAGACAAAAAAAATTATTTTGGATGGTTCCAGGCATGAGTTTCATTTCCTTGAGTCCGAAAATGCAAACCGGTTCTTCCTTCAATGATATGTGGTTTTTGGCAGATTCCAATCGGTTTGCTTTACGTGATGCATTCAAAGGATGTTTCTTTTGGAGTTTTTTCAATTTAAGATGCGTTGTAGCCTCCGCAATGCGTCCTTTTCTATTTTTACCATAATTTTACCAATTTTTTCCGCTATTTAACGATTTGAGAATCCTCCTTCCTTCAAAACTCCGATCTTAGCTGCCGGATATAATGAACATCTAAATCCTACGTCACCTAATAGAAAAAACTCCATGAGGTGGGAATATTTGTTTGCGATATAATTGACTATTCCGTTGGACTCTTTGGCTATTAAATTAATAATGTAATCAAGGTTACGATTTATACCATATATTGACATGATTTATATATTGACATTCCCGATCGTCGATTAAATTGTTTGGTAATTAGACTATATGAATTTAAACTTGGCAATTTTATTACTTTTGGTGCAAGCTTCACAAACTTATCAAAAATTTTGTGAACAATTGTTCTCACAGTATATCAATTTATCAATTGAAACTTATACCAGTGACCATATAGCTCGACCCACTGGTCAACTCAATATAGAAACACGTATAGAAACATAGAAACACGGAATTTTATTGAAAATTTGGAACATTTAAAACTTTTATGTTAGGACAGCATATTTTATTAGTGAATGAGCAGACAGTCTTAAGTGTTTGCGGATATAAGCATTATCATTAGCAAATATCTGCTTGTAAATTTCAGTTTTGTTATAGTTTCGTGTTATGTACAAATAACATAAAAATGTTACTGTACCATAACCTCACAAATTACATATATATATATATATATATATATATATATATATATGTACTCGTATATATATATAAAGGGTGTTCAAATTTTAGGTATCTTTTTAAATCTTCCGCCATTTATATTTTTTATACTAGAGTACTACATGTTATTTGACAGATGAAAAGTACAAATATTTCGGTTAGTTAAAATTGATTGCTACACGAGTGAACAACGTGTTTTCATTATTAAAACTTATTTTAAATATGGTGTAACTTATTCAGAAGTTGGTAGAAAATTTCGTTCAATATACGGTAGTGAAAATGTTCCGACAAACCGTGCAATTAAACTTATCATTGATAAATTTGAAGAAACTGGTTCAGTTCAAGTTCAGAGCAGCAGAATTTATTATCGTAGTGGTCGTTCAAGTGGAAATATTGCTGCTGTTAGAATCATTGAAGTAAACAGTTATTCAAAATTTTGGTAAAAGGTTTACAGCCTGCCGCGCTAGCAGAGGAGGTCACTTGAAGGACATTCTTTTTCATTATTAACCGGAATAAATTTACTTTAATTTCCAATAAAAATAAATGAAGATTTCACACAATTTATGTCTTGTGTATATATATATATATATATATATATATATATATATATATATATATATATATATATATATATGTATATATATATATATATATATATATATATATATATATATATATATACATATATACAGACGTATGTATATATATATATATATATATACAGACAAACCTGTCTAATCGGACCACCTTCGGGACCAAAAAAATTGGTCCGATTAGAAGTTGGTCCGATTTCAAAGGTTTTGCTTTTTAATTTTTTTTTTTGCTTGAACATGCACATGTGTATAAATGTAAATAAGAAAAGCTTTTTATTTAGAAAATGTATTAGGTTGTATACATATTATGTACATACATGTAATTTATGTATTTCAGATAAAAAATTCAATCCATTATAATATAAACAAATGTAACAAAAACAATAGTCATTCAAATCCATAAAGCCTGATTTCCATTATGAAACTTTTACTGACAGTACTTTTTACTGAATAAAAACGTAAACATCGAAAAATTCATTGAATTGACACATCATTCTTTGTTTTTAATTTGTTTTTTGAAAAATTGCATTGAAAAATCGAAATATTTTTCCAGTATTGACAAAATATACTTCGCTTCATATATTTTTCAGTAAATTTTGTCAGTATACTATAAAAATGTCAGTATACTATAATAATTTTTTCAGTACTGTAAAACTGAAAAAGTGTTTTTTTTCTCTCACACAGCACGCGAATATATATTTTTATCCCTTTTTGTTTAAACTGTCAGTAAATATTTCATAATGGAAATCAGGCTTAATTTCTTCTAAATTATTCAATTAGGTTGCTTTTGAAAAATACGCGGAAATTTGAGTTTGTACCGTTTTCAAAGAAATTTCTCTTTCGATTAGCTTCTGCTCAGATTTTTCGAGATAAAAGAACATCTCGTCAAGCCCTTGCTTACTGGCATAATTTTTCAATTCTTTTAAATTTGTTTGAGCTTTGGCGAATGTAATGGTTAAAGGCATTTTCTGATGTAACTCCTCTCCATCAAACGACGAGCTATCATTAATTTCATCATTCTGTTTATCTCGTTCGTATATTGATGAGGAAAACCGTTCTTCCCAGTCTTCCTTTAATTCGTCAGATGTTTAATATTTTATTCAACACCAATATACTCGCTATCTGATTCAAATTGCATCGGCTCCAGAATAATTTTCACATCAGACTGTTCTTTAAACCCTGCATGTCTGAAGCAGTTTGTAATTGTTTCCGGAGTTGTATTTTTCCATGACGTTGACAACCATGAGCACGCATTTAACAATGTTATTTGTTTCGATAATTCCTCTACGCCATTAGAATCATCTATTGCTATAAGTAGACGATTCATTAAAAGTTTTCGATAGTTTGCTTTCAAGCTTCGAATTTACCACTGATCTAAAGGCTGTAAGGCAGATGTGGTTTTTGGTGGGAAAAACTGTAGTTTTACGTTGCTGTAAATTTTGTCTGGGTGGCAAGCTGCGTTGTTCCGAAAGATAATTACTTTGCGATTCTGTTGTGCCATTTTCTTGTTAAATTTACCGATCCATTCTTCAAACAGCACCGACGTCATCCATGCCTTTTTATTAAATCTCCAATAGATCTTAAAAGCTTGCTCTACATTTCAATTTTGAAAGGCCCTTGGTTTTTTCGCTTTTCCTATGTTTAAAGGATTTTCCTTTTCTCCTAACATATTGCACAGTAAGGCTATTGTTAGTCGCTCCTTGCACATTTTTTCACCTTTGCATTTTTCATTTTTTAATTGTAAGGTACATGTTTTATCGCTCGTATGCATCAGTCAATTTCCATAATGTATCGCGATATTTGTCGATTATATTTGCATCCACAGAGGCACCTTCTCCACTAAGAAAAATGAAATGCAGATTATAGCGCTCTTTAAAGCTTTGGAGCCATCCATTTGATGCGGTGAAATCAACCAAATTTAATTGTTCGCCTTACTTTAGAGCCTTCTCTTGCAACAAAGAACCAGACCAAGGCCAATTTTTACTACGGGCTATTGTAAACCATTTAAATAACAGTGAATCAAGTTCACCATATTTGGTGCAGGATGCAACGCGTTTCCTTTTTAGTAATCCAAAATTATTTACTGTTCTAGAATTTTGGATTTGCTAGTTAGAATTCTTTGTACTTGCGTCTTATTTATTTTGAATTTTTGAGCCAGTTTCCGTTGCGATAATTTTTCTTTTTCTGCACATTCAATTAAACTTATTTTAGTTGACAGATCTAGTTCAGTGTAAGATCGTTTTACTGTGCTCATTTTCCTAGAAAATGTAATCATAAATTTTATTAAAACAAAATTATCACACGAAATAGAACAGTATAAATATGTAAATTCCTACATACCTTAATTGTTAAGTCAAATTCAAATCAATAACCTACTTAGGTCTAATGCTTGAATTATAAATCGTGTAAAAACTAATTAAGATGTGTGTAGTGTAACATTTACGACCTGCGATCTTGTTTCAGAATGAATGTTTATCCATATTACACAAGAGATTACGAATAATATATAATGTAAAACGTTATACTACCGTTATTAACAAATACCGTTATTAACAAGAAAAGGAAAAAAAACATTTTGTACGAGTACGGAATAAACAAGCCTAGAACTAGAATTTTATTTTCCTTAACGGTCCAATTCAAAGGTATAAAAACAAAAATCAAACGAAATAAGCGGTCCATAGGTCTGATTAGGAGGTGGTTCGTTTAGACAGAACGTTTTATATGGAAATCGTTTTGTAAAACATAACTGATGGTCCGAATTGAAATTGGTCCGATTAGAAAGAGGTCCTATTAACAGGTGTGACTGATATATATATATATATATATATATATATATATATATATATATATATATTATATTATATATATATATATATATATATATATATATATATATATATATATATATATATATATATATATGTGTATATATATATATATATATATATATATATATATATATATATATATATATATATATATATATATATAATATATATATATATATAAAACATGTGGAAACTTGTGGAATATCAAAATCCAATATAATCTTATGCTGTATGCCTCAGAAGACTTTTCAAACTAAATTCTTGTAAGACCCAGTAATTCATGCAATATTTAAAAAGATTTAAAGTATTCAATTGTGCCTTATAGTCATCAAAACTTTTTAAATGTCTCGTTTAAATAAATGACGTCTAATAAAAAATAAACCGAGTCGTTTATTAAATGTATGTAATTCAAAATAATATATATATATATATATATATATATATATATATATATATATATATATATATATATATATATATATATATATATATATATGTATATATCTTATTTTGAATTATATACTTTTAATAAACGACTCGGTTTATTTCTTATTAGACGTCATTTATTTAAACGAGACATTGAAAAAATTTCGTTGGCTATAAGGCACAGTTGAATACTTTTAACCTAGTGACATCTTTGTAAATATTGCATGAATTACTGGGTCTCACAAAAGTTTAGTTTGAAAAGTTTTCCGGGGCACACAGCATAAGATTATATTGGATTTTGATATTCCACATGTTTTGGTATTTGAACTGATTTTTTTAGGCCTCCTTATTTCGCTAAAACAAGTGTCCTCTGAAAGCTACCAAAAAGTGTTTTGCAATGTGCCAAATTTTCAGTGTATTCAGTGCTGGCTTTAGTTTCTGCTTTATAATATTGTCAGTTATCTGTTTTTGGTTCACCATCCGCAGGACTGCTTATTTCTGTAATTATTTTAGAATTCTTCAACTAGACTGTTTTTTGGTTCCAATTGAAGATTAAATATAAATCATTTTCAATTGACTTTACCTACGCGGTACATTAGTAAACTTTTTGGAGTGGCATTTTAAAATCATTTTACAACAAATATCATTCTATTATGCCACTATATATAACCAAATCAATATTTCACTTTAACATTAATCATTTTTTTTATCCTTCATAAAATGGCAATACGTTCAAAATAAAACAACGACAATATACCAATCTTCCAATTAGCAAAATAATAGAAAAATATGTCAATAACAGAAAAGCTGCTGATATTTTCCAATGATTTTCTGTTTATATTTGTTTATACCAATTTTGTCTTTCCTCCTCGATCTCAAAATGCTAAGCTGTACATAAATAAATGAAAAAAAAAAAAAACAGCAGACCAAATTCGCGATCAGCGATAAAATCGTATATAGCAGTGTATATGTGTACGAGAGATCGACAATTTTAATAAAACATTTAATTCAATAATAATATGATATTTAACATTGATATAATAACTATATGTACCTAACCGTTCGATCCATGGTACCCAGCCATCATCGCAGCTACCTATATATATATACACAACAACCGTATCAGATGGAGAATAAATAAGGGGCAGAAAGAAAATTTTCATAATTGTTCGTTTTTTTTTTGTTTTTCATTTTCTCGTTTCACAATAAAATCTATCATCGCATATGATCATGTTGCAGGATTTTGTAAAGAAAACAACAACAACAATATTGTCCAAAATCAGACCCAATATGTATAATACAATAAACGAGAGAGACGATCTTGTATATTATAAACGTATTCTGCGCGCAATTATTCCCTTTTATTGGTAAGTAAGCTTAAATGTAAGATAATCGCAATTATAATATTAGAAAATTGATATTTTGCTTCACGATCTTCTTCTTATTCTATACACCGTTGTCTGTTTCGGTTAAATTCGATTGTTATATTATATTTGTCCACAAATAAGCGTTGGAAAACAATTGAATTGTCGTCTTTTACTTTTTATCAATTTTCTCCACAAAAAAAAAGATTTCGTTGGTTTTTGTATATATTTGGACTTCATCATTATTCCACTGGATGGAAAATCATTATGCGAGTGTAAGGAAGTTCATCATACGTGAAAGTCTTGGCTTTTTATATTGTTTTGTGAATTAGTACCATTAAGGAAGATCTTCCGATTGCATTTATTTTATCGAATCATCAAGCTCACACCTGACGGATGTATTTATTAGAAGGGTTCGACTTTTGCCAGAGCCAATTTCAGAGACACAGGAAAATTAGCGAGAGTTCAGCCGTAACAAAAGTGGCGTAGGTCAGGTCAGTCACGTCGGGTTCTGGATATGGAAAAAACATGGCTTGTACAAACTGGCTCAAGTTAACAGCCATTTGTAATACTGATCTTGAAGTCATTCTATAGTTATGCGAGACATGACCGAATTTACCTAAAGGCCCTGTAGTCCCAGTGCTAGTGCTAGGGCTCACACAAATTAAATCAACTCTCAAATAAATTCCTAGCTGAAACTCTTAACTCAATCTTCAGCTCAACCTCCAACTCAATTTACAACTCATCCTCTAATTCAATCGCAATGCAATCACCAAACTAACCGAAACCCAACCCTCAACCCAATCACCAATTCAATCCCAAATCAACTTTCAAATCAAATCATAACTAAAGTCCAAATCAAGTCTAAAATAATTCCCCAACCGAACAATTCTCTTAACCCCAACGCAAGTTAACCAGCTAACTAGACCCTAACTAAACGTCAACTCAACTTAGCTCGAACCAAATCTCAACCGTCCACACTGACCTCGACTGGAAACTAAATGCATGTATAAACTCAACTCAAATCAACTCAATCTAATCTCCCAATAAACCCTAAACTCCACCCCAAATTAATCCCTAACCGAACCCTTCACTCCAATCCAACTCAAACCCTAATAAACCTCAGCTTGACTTTAACTCAACCCAACCTTAAACTTAACCATAACAAAACCAAAATGCAATATTCAACACAACCCCAAATCAACCCTCAACTAGAGCCAAACGTTCAACTGAAACCCTAAATCAACTGAAATTCCAAAACTAGATGCGTATATGAACTCAACTTATCCTAATCAACCACCGACTCAACCCCGAAATAAATCCCTAATTGAACTTCAACTCAACACTCTACTGGAAAACTCAACATTCAACGCAATACTCAATTTAACGCCCAGCTCAATACTCAAATCAACGTGTTCCGAAAAATTACATGGGTACATGAACTCAACTCCCAATTCAATATCAACTTAACCCCAAACTCAAAGTCTAACTCAATCCTAAAATCAACTCCACTAGAAAAGCTACATTCGTGCATGAACTCAACTCAAAACACTCAAGCTAACATAAGCGCTGACTCCCTACTCAACTCAATCTCAACTCAAACCCATTTCAACCAACGGGATGCAATTCAACCGCAAACTAGACGCCCAATTCAATCCTCAAAGGAGCATAATTAATAAACTGTCTGGTATAGTTTGTATAGACCATACCATCATGCAATTATACCATCGTACCATCGTATCATCATACCATCATAGCCATCATATCGTTATACAATCATTCCATCATCACTTTTATACCGTCATACTATAAAACAAACATTACCATCATCACCTCACTATTACCATCACCATCTTTGTCACCATCACCATCACCATCAATTTCAGTGTCACTGTTACCATAACCATCTTTGTCACCATAGCTTTCACCGTCAACATCATCATTGAATGAGTTTTGATACAGTATCAATATCCAAAAATCAACTCATTTGGTGAAGTGATGGAAATTTCTCTTCCGTATGAGTTATTAATAGTGACTTTTCTTAAGTCTGACACCATATTTATGTAAAGATTGGTTCAAATCGGTCGAGACGTGTGGATCTGTTTAAATAGCATACCTATATAAATACATACAAACAAACAAACACACAACACACAACAACTGCTCACCCGTGTGAGGTTTGCTGGTTCCTCCATCGGGCGCCTCATAGTTGACAGCCCGCCAAATATGGCAGGTACAGGGGAAATCAAATACTCGGGGCGGACCAAAAACCAGCACACCCAAGCTAAGGTGGCACTGCATGCGCCGATGGCTGCGTGGCTAATGGGGAGCTTAGTCGTTAGAATGCGAACTCCGAATTTGGAGACATTCGCTTTAAACCCGTAGCCTTCCTATGATAATGCAGAGCTCTGTCATGGGTGACCGTTATTTCTCGTGCTACTCGTGGGAATGAATATGGAACCAAATAATAATAACAAAAATATTAACGAAGTAAATGATATCACTGGCATGTCGGATCTTCTCGATTCTGCGAATTTAGGAGGCAGTCAGCAGATCATTAGAAAGAGTGCGTTGTAGAGAACTCCACCTCAATCACAAGGGAATGTGAATGAGAGACAGGAGAAAGCAGCGACATTAAAGAAAAGTAGTGAAAATATTTCAAGAGCTCAGAAAGAAGGTGCAGTGATCAATACATTGGAGCGACGTTTTTCATCATCGTCTCTGGGAGGAAACAAAGTGGACAGTAAAGAAATCACTCTGACAAGACTTAGAAAGAAAATTGAAGAACTTGCGGAATTTGTCAAACCTAACCTCAATATACATGGTGAAATCAAGAGGATGATCAGCGTCATCAGCACACTCTATGATTTAGCTATGAGTAAGATGGAACTAATGGAAAAGGAGTGCCAAACTTCACCGATTGGCAAAGAGATGATGGAAGTTTCCGCATATCAACGTATTGTTCGTAACATGAATGAAGTGGAAAAAGGCGATAAGGAGAATTCGCCAATAGCCGAATCCAACAAAAGGAGGTTGTCCACACTACCCAAGAGTGACGAATGCTCTCGATGGAAGAAGAGGAATACAAAGGACACTCTACAAAATATTCCTCCAAATGTTTTGCCTCTTCAAACATTGGAGAGGGAGCTAAACAAAGAAAAGGAAAACGGGGACACCGATCAAACTGATAAATGGAAGAAAGTTGAACCCAAACAGCGTACTAAGAAACACAGGAGATATTCTCGTCCAGATGCGCTCCTGCATTGATTAAAGCGAAAACAGATATCTCATACGCGGACATACTACGCAAGGTGAAGCTGGATCCTGATCTCTCTAGCCTGGGGGAAATGGTTTATCATATCCGCAAAACTACACAAGGAGATCTTTTATTAGAGCTGCAAAACACTGGAGACCAAAAAACTACTCTAGAATACCGAGCTAAGCTAGAGGGCGTTATTGGACAGGAGGCCGATATAAGATCTCTTACACACAGAGTTATGGTCGAAATCAAGGATATTGATGAGGTAACCACGGCGGATGAAGTGCGAGAGGCACTGGGAAAAAAGTTTGAGGACGCGAAAGGCTTGTTTGTTGTTAAGAAATTAGCAGCCGCGTATCGTGGAACCCAAGTTGCTGTGGTTAGCTTTCCCAGCAGTCTAATAGGTAAAGTCATCACTGAAGGCAAATTCGAATCGGATGGGTATCATGTACCATGAGAGAGAAGATAGTACTCAAAAAATGCTTCAAATGCTTGCACTATGGACATATGGCACAGAGGTGTTCCAGTCAAACAGACCGCTCAAAACTCTGTTATAAGTGTGGTGAAGAGGGGCATATTGCAAAAGCCTGCAAAAAGTAGCCAAGATGCATGGTATGTCTTGAGAAAGAAGACTATATTGGCAATGCCAAGCATGTTACGGGAAATTTCAAGTGCCCGATATACAACAAGGAATTACAAAATACACTAAGGTTATGATTTTGCTACAACTAAATCTTAATCATTGTGAAGCGGCACAAGACCTGCTCGATCAGGTGGTGCATGAGATTGGACCAGATGTTGCCATTGTACAGGAACAATATAGAAACCGCGATGATGCGATTTGGGCAGCTGACACAAGTCGAAGGGCTGCTATTTGGCCTTGCGGTCAACGAGCGTTCCAAAACACTTGCTGGAAAGAACCTGGTTTTATCAGAGTTAAAGTTGGTCTTCATGTTTACAGTTGTTACGCTCATCCGAGTGCATCATTGGAGGAGTTCAAAGTTTACTTGGATCGATTGGTGAAGGACGCACGAGATCGACACCCTGTGTTTATCGCTGGTGACTTCAATGCTTGTGCTGTCGAATGGGGCAGCAGAGTGTCAAATGATCATGGTGTGGCTTTATTGGAAGATTTTGCCACATTGCAGATTAAGCTGCTAAACACAGGTAGTGCGGCAACATTCCGCAGAGGCAACGCTAACTCCTTAGTTGAATTTACTTGGGTTAGTAGTTGCATGTTGAGTAAAGGCGTTACTTGGGAGGTGAGTAAACGACATACACACAGCGACCATCGGGCGATAATATGCCAGCTCAACGGTGTTACTCTTCAAGGAAATCAAACCAAATATAGCAGATATACAGCTTGGAGCACAAAACACTTCGATGAAGATATGTTCTTGTACATGCTGAAAAACGTAAGTATCTCGGGAGTAGCTGAATACAAGGTTTCACAAATTATGAGGTGTATCACAAACGCGTGTGATGCGGCAATGCCTAGAAGGACAGGGAATAGCCGTCGAAAAGCTGTTTATTGGTGGAATGAGGAAATTGCGAGTTTACGTCGTAAATGCTTCAGGGCGAGACGAAGGTACCAGCGTCTAAAACCATCATTAAGCTGAGCAAACGACAATGTTTTAGTGAGCTTTGCGAAGAAGTTGATCGCGAGCCGTGAGGTCGACCATACAAAACAATCATGAAAAAAGTGAAAGGCAGTAATTTGAACTCTCCTACCTGCCCAAACATGATGTACAATATCATAACTTTGTTGTTCCCGCAACAGGAACACACACACCGAATACGGAATCAATGGCACTAGATGATAATGTAAGAAGGTCAAGTGTCATAATCGATGAAGTGGTCGAAGCTGCTAGTAAAGTTGGCAATAATAAGGCACCTGGGCTTGATAACATCCCGAATCTCGCACTCAAATTAGCAACTCGAAGGATACCAGAGCTGTTTGCTAATGTCTTCGAGTCATGCTTAAGCGAAGGCGTGTTTCCTGCAATGTGGAAAAAGCAAAGGCTAGTGATAGTACCGAAAGGGAAGAAACCCCCTGAAGATCCGTCGCCATACAGACCTTTATGTATGCTCGACAGTGCGGGTAAGATACTGGAACGAGTGATTTCGGGCAGATTACAGGAGGCAATTGTACGCTCCGGTGACCTTGCAAAACTTCAATATGGCTTGAGAAAGGCGCACTCAACAATTGATGCTGTTAATCTCGTTAAGCGTATTGCACAAAATGCGATTTCCGGGAGTAAAATGGACAGGAGGTAACAAGCAATATTGTGCAATTGTCACGTTGGATCTAAGAAATGCAGTCAACATGGCAAGATTGGATTGCATATTAAGGGAATTACATGTTGAAACATTTAAAAATGATTCAAGAAACGCGATTTAATTCGCTAGAATCGCTGAAAAAATTTCAGTTCAATTTTCCAGTGTGAAATCTGGGCAAATTCTGTTTTGCAAAAATTATTAGAAACATTTTATAAAAATTAGCCTCTAGAGTGTTATGTCTGGAGATTGATTGTATTGATTTGACTTGTCAAGAACAAAAAATTCAGTTGAAGTTAAAGATAAAAACAAGTTGTTGAATCAGAAAATAATCAAAACTTTAATTAATTCAATCTTTAGCAAAATTCTTATTTATTGTTACATTCACTTTTACAATTTTTGGTTCGTTTATGCTGTTCGCTCGATGACGCTTTGTAAAAATCTGTTGGTTTTGTGCGTTTGCTAATTTGTCATAATTATAACTACAACAATCGATCAAAGAGACCTCTATATACCATAATTATTCTAACGTACTGTAACGGTGACACCTAGTGTGGAATAGAAAAAGTTAAATTAATAGGTCATTGTTTAACTGTACTAAAATGGAATTTTTCATGATAAAATTGTTCTAAATGTTTCCACACTCATGAGCTTTCTAGAAGTTTGGTTTGTGTATATAAAAAGGCGAACTAAGTTGAATTGGATCAGTAGTATTTGGTAAGCGATAGTGTGAAGATTAAAAGGATTTAAAAAGTGATTTAAAAAGTGTTTAGTGGAAATAAAAATTATAAGTGTATAGTAAAAATTTATGAATAATTTATATAAAGTGATTTTGTGAATTTTTATTAATAAACTGTGTTGTAATAATTCTTGTGTTAACTAAATAAATTCGTTGGTGATAAATTAAATTGATTTTGTATTATTCACAATCCAGCTATACGAACCTTAATTGATAAGGCAAAAACGTAACAGTACATTTATTTACGGCCACCTACGAATAACTAGCCATACTAAAATACTGTGGAACATAATTGAACCATTTTACAAATATGTACAATTAAAAATTACATTAACAATCCAAAATTATATGTATGTATGTACATGTATACTATTCTGATTTGACAATTAGACGTCAAGTATTCAAGGTGCTATCGTTTGTGAAATTGTCGTGTGATTCGTTTTACAAGTTGCCATCTTTTGTTTAAGTTCAGCTTGACGTTGCCCTCTGGAATTTTCGCATTTGAGTGGCCGATCAAGAACTGTGATGGTGTTAGCACGTCTAAATCATCCGAAGATAACACGCACAATGGCCTTGAGTTTAGTATTGCTTCCACCTCCACTAGCAGCGTTGTCATCTCCTCCATGGTGAGTATATTTTCTAGAATTGTTCTCCTAAGATGGAATTTCATTGACGGAATGGCACGTGCCATTGTCTGAAAAAATATCAGTACACAAGCCTCTTCTCGAAACAAATTGCCTTAAAGCAGTTAGAAATGATTCGCTACTCAGATCTCCAACCAACTCGATGTGGACCGCCTTAACGCTGAGACAAAGAAGGCAAATATATAACTTGTAGGTTTTTTGTGCAGGTCCTTTAGTTAAGTGAATTTATATTGGCCCTGCGAAGTCAACTCCAACCTTAAGGAAAGGCCTTATGAATTCAGCCCTCGCTGCCGATAGATCTGCCATGATTTGAACTTCCGTTTTAGCTTTTATTTTGGTGCATATGACACACTTAAAAATGATCTTGCGAATCATTCGTTTGACTCCCACTATCCAAAATCTTTGCCTCAAATTGGCTAATAATAATGAGGCATCAGCATGGATGGATTCATACGGCAATATCACGCGATATTTAACATCGTAAGTGGCTTTTGAATTGGACAGTTTTCCTCCTATACTCAAGACACCGTTTGTATCTAAAAATGAATTCAATGATTTTAGTTTGCTTTTTGTTGCAGCAAAATATTTCACTTGGATAGCCCCCACAACCACATTTCTTGCTTTTAAAACTTCATCCCGACTGAACATATTTCCACATAGCCTGGTTTGCTTTGGTGTACGGCAATTCTTGGCAATTATTCGTACTAATTTATTATAAGATGAAATTCGTTTCGCTACTTCTTCAATCAGATTTGGGTCTACGATTCGTCTATATGTAGATATTCATCCAAACTCAACCAATTAGGTCCATTCCACCATACATCGAATTCCCTTAAAATTTTTGGAATCAAACCACGAGAAGCACAATCTGCCGGATTGTCGACGGAACGAACATATCGCCATTTATCTCTAGTTATTGATTCTATAATTTCAGACGTTCTATTGGCAACGAATGTTTTCCAGCGTATTGGTGGTGAAAAAAGCCAATCCAGTACCATTTTAGAGTCTGTCCATGCAACGATACGATTAATGTGTAGTGAGGAATTTTGCACAATGAAATTGCGCCACATAATTCTAAACGAGGAATAGAAATCTGTTTTATTGATGATACCTTGGTCTAGCTACTGATTAGATTAACAATACATTATCCATTATGCAGCTTTATTCTGAAGCACACGACGGCAGCGTAGGCTCGTTCACTAGCATCAATGAAACCATGAAGTTCAATGCTATCAATGTTAGCACTTCCTAGGAATCGAGGAACACTTAATTCCGAAACAGCTATTATATTCTGGTAAAGTGTTCTCCATCAGGATAACAGATCATCCGTTAAACGTTCACATCCCAGTTTAATTTAGAAATCCAAAGGTGTTGAATGAATATTTTTCAAATATTGATCAAATATTCTACTTGCATTAGATAGAACCTTCCTTTTTGTGATTTCTGTCGTGTCTTCGATATTCATTTGAAAGCAAAACTTATCTTCTGATGGGCTCCAATTTAATCCCAATACTTTGGTCGTGTCTGTTTTGTCGGTGATTTCAACATCATGTAATTTTCCATTTACATCCGCCGCGTTGGATATCCACTTTTTCAGAATGAAACCCGTTTCCTTGAAGGCAGCATCAATTTCACGCCTTAACTTCATAGCAGCGTCAACAGTTTCAGAGCAAGACAACAAATCATCAACATAAAAGTCGTTAATTATCGCTTTTGCCATGTCTGGGTTTTTATTTAGGTGTTGCATTCCAACATCTCGAAGAGATCTGGTCGCCAAAAATGGGGCTGACGATGTTCCATATGTTACCGTTAACAGCTTATAACGTCGAATTGGTTCCAAAGGATGATTTCGCCATACAATTCGCTGGTAACTTGCGTTGTCAGTATTTACCCAGATCTGCCGGTACATCTTCTCCACATTAGTAACAAACGTAACAAAATTTGAGTTAGTAATGATTGTATCGTAGGACCAACCGCTTGGCAATCGTTTAACGAAACCCTGTTTTCGGTTCCACCAATCGCTTTTCGAAGACGCGTCGAATACGACACGAATCTTTTTGGTGTTGCTGGACTGCTTCCACACCCCGTGATGTGGCAGGTACACTCCAAAGTCGTTTCTCTCAGGAACTTCTATTTGCATCATGTGGCCCTTCAATCTTCTTAAAGTTTCATCAATATTTTCTGATGCGTCATCTGATATTCTGGATCAATAAGCTTGAACGTCAACAAATTGGTTCTGTTTTGAAATTTAACCTGCTACTACCCATCCGAACACAGTCTTCTGTAGGACAATCTTGTTTGCCTGATTTTTTAATTGTTCATTTTGAAGAATTTGGAAAAGGAGTTCGACCCCAATGAGTATGTCGATTTTGTTTGACGTAAAATACTGAGGATCTGCAAGCATTATTCCATGTAGATTGAATTCTTCGACCTCACTTCAATCTATGGTGTTTGCCGGTAGATTTTCCGTTATCCTTGGCCCAGAACCAATGCCTCCAGATTAATATGCGGTTGAACACTATCCATGGTTTGAATATATGGATATCCGCTACTCCCCTGGTAATTTCTATTGTCACTATATTCATAAGTTTGGAAAAAGCATACAATATTCAACACTAATCTATGCGCAAAATATTCACATGAGATAATCTAAAACTTTTTAATTGAAACAATAAAACAAAATCAGACAACTCGCATATAGTTGTATACCGCTCGCACAACAAGAACTATATGTACACCAGCAGCAACAACGACCACAACAAAAACAACAACAAAACGCTGTCTGAAAACGTGAACATAAATTGACAAACCAAACAGTCAGTTATAATTGGATTAATAATAATTTTTATGATGAATGCTGGTAAATAACTGCGCTATTTTACCAGCAAGCCAGTGCGAGAGAGAGCAACAGATTACAATCATCACAAAAAGATAAAAAAAAAAAAAAAAATTGTAGTTTGTTATACCAAATCCCAATTACAACAATAACCATATATAATATTTATAGTTTTTGATTGAAATGATTGATTTTTGTCATTTCGTTCTTACGACGTCGACGACGACGATGACCAAAAAAATATTAAAAATAAAATCTTGTAGAATTTTGTTTGGACAGATTTTTAATTAATTTGAAATTACATGTACGATTTGTTTTGTCTTGATTTTTTTTTTATTATTATTATTATTAATAATAATAATAATAATAATTTAGGTTTTTTGTCTATATAGTTTTCCAAGTATTTGTATATGATCGATCGATCGATTTTGTTCGACAGACGCACATAAAAAACTTTATAAAAAAAAAAAATATTAAATTAATGTTCTTACGTTAAACGCGTCTGAACACAAAAAAAAAATAAAAAATGTCGACAGAAGCAATTGACTTAAATTTTTATAAAAAAATTGTTTTTTTTTGTTATATAATTATAATTGGTTTTGTTCTTCCAATTAGTTTAGAGTTACACTAATTTTTATTGTAAAGCAGATATATTATACAGGTAAGCAGCACCAGACAGAGTGACACATTTTTATATTTCGTTTGTAATTGACAAAATACTGGGCACTTGAAATAATACGTGTTTAAATAATTTATTCCTCTGTCAATGCATTATAGTTTTATACTTGTTGTTTTTTTAATTGAACCCACTTGACAACACTATAAAATATTGTTTCGACCATATATACAACAATTTTTTGGTCTATATAAGGAATTTGTAACAAAACTGTTTTTGTTTTATCAATTTATTATAAAAATCAAATTATTTTGATTTATGTATTGTATTTAAAACTATTATTAAACTGTAATATAACTATAATTGAAAAAAAAAACTTACCTAAAACTATAAAAGCAACAAAATTATCCCGTGAGATTAAAATATCAGATTATTAAAATGAAAAGTTTTTAGTTTTTCATTGTATTGTGTGCAATTTTCTATTTTTACAATAAAAAAAAAGTTTTAAGTAAGGAATAAATCATAATATTATTATTATTATTAAAAACAATAATAATAATAATAGTTATAGTAATAGTTAGAGTAGTAATAATAATAACAATATCTAATTGTGATCTTTTAAGGAACAATTAACGAATAGAACCTGTACAGTGGATAAATGAAAGGGGTATTTCTGTATAATATTGGAATGCTTTCGTTTCAACTCATTGATAAATGCTTAATCATAAATTTTTTTTTAAAACATTTATATGGTTATTTTAGATTTCCTCATTTTGCTTCAACATAAGTACTTTTTATCATTATATGCTACTGTCGCAATAAATCAGAATAACCAATTCCATGAATCTGCTGCTGGCTATCCTTGTAGAGACTCTTTCATTAAGGCAATCAAACCAATCGTTAGTATAAATATTAGGGAATTACATTTGAATTCCATTAAATTAAATTAATATTTAGGTGTTTGAAAAATTCGGAACATTTTGGCCAAATTTCTGAAGTTAGCTCCCCCACAGTATCACTACGAGAAATAAAACTTGGTAGTGGAAACGAAAAAAGCTTTTTAGTAAGTTTTGTAAAGTTTTGTCGCTTTGCACCTCTCATGTTAAAATTTGCTGCTTATATCTTGTGTGCTCATCTCTCGTTATTTTTTTAAAACCATCATGATCAATAAAATATAGGTAGTCTATATTGTTGAAGATGTGTCGAATAAAATGTTTTATTTACTTTCTCAATTTTTTCTCAATTTCTCATTTAAATCTAGATTTGTTTAAACTACCTTCCTCAACTCGGCCTAAAAATTTGTAGAGAATTATATTAAAGTTCATATAATTCTCTACAAATATTTAGGCTGAGTCGAGTGAATTGTGCAATATATATAGAATTCAATTGAAAAGCAATACCAGCAATACAAAACGAAAACAAAAACGAGAACAAAAACGAAAACGAAAACGAAAACGAAAACGAAAACGAAAACGAAAACGAAAACGAAAACGAAAACGAAAACGAAAACGAAAACGAAAACGAAAACGAAAACGAAAACGAAAACGAAAACGAAAACGAAAACGAAAACGAAAACGAAAACGAAAACGAAAACGAAAACGAAAACGAAAACGAAAACGAAAACGAAAACGAAAACGAAAACGAAAACGAAAACGAAAACGAAAACGAAAACGAAAACGAAAACGAAAACGAAAACGAAAACGAAAACGAAAACGAAAACGAAAACGAAAACGAAAACGAAAACGAAAACGAAAACGAAAACGAAAACGAAAACGAAAACGAAAACGAAAACGAAAACGAAAACGAAAACGAAAACGAAAACGAAAACGAAAACGAAAACGAAAACGAAAACGAAAACGAAAACGAAAACGAAAACGAAAACGAAAACGAAAACGAATACGAATACGAAAACGAAAACGAAAACGAAAACGAAAACGAAAACGAAAACGAAAACGAAAACGAAAACGAAAACGAAAACGAAAACGAAAACGAAAACGAAAACGAAAACGAAAACGAAAACGAAAACGAAAACGAAAACGAAAACGAAAACGAAAACGAAAACGAAAACGAAAACGAAAACGAAAACGAAAACGAAAACGAAAACGAAAACGAAAACGAAAACGAAAACGAAAACGAAAACGAAAACGAAAACGAAAACGAAAACGAAAACGAAAACGAAAACGAAAACGAAAACGAAAACGAAAACGAAAACGAAAACGAAAACGAAAACGAAAACGAAAACGAAAACAAAAACGAAAACGAAAACGAAAACGAAAACGAAAACGAAAACGAAAACGAAAACGAAAACGAAAACGAAAACGAAAACGAAAACGTAAACGAAAACGAAAACGAAAACGAAAACGAAAACGAAAACGAAAACGAAAACGAAAACGAAAACGAAAACGAAAACGAAAACGAAAACTGAAACGGAAACGGAAATGGGGACGGAAACGGAAACGGAAACGAAAACGAAATCGGAAATTCTACTGTTATTGTACAAACGGAAGTTTTTGACGCTAAACGATGACAAAAAAATGGGGTCAAAATTGCTGTAGAGCTATTCGGTTCTTTCCTTTGTTGAAAATCAAACCAGGTATCTTGGTTCAGTCTTACACAGTGCCAGTGGTAGCAAACGGCAAAACACTGTTGAAGGCCCGCTGATATGGGATCCACACTCACGATTTTTTTTTAATACGTTGGATACGTCACATTAATAACGTTAGGCATCTGGGCTAGTTGCTACTTACTCGTAGGTCCGCTTGAAATTCTGGATCGGTGACCAAAACATCTTTGTTCGCGATCCTTTATCAAGTATTCAGAAATATTCCACAACTCCAACGTTGCTTTTGTCTTTTTGATGGAATATTTTAGGAAATTTCTCGAAATATACATACTACAGCCTTGACCAAAAATATAAAGCACCCCTATCTATTAGCATTATATATTAACATTATGTCTTTCTAAACAATGGGTGTTAACGAACGAGTCATCCCACCGAATGCGACCCTTAATTATTGAAAATCACCAATTTTTGTTTTGTTTTAGGTTCTTAACAAGAAGTTGTAGCGTCGTAAAATTTTTTTATTTTAGTTTTGTATTTGATCGTGTGCAGTCTTCACATAAAGTGTTTTAAATCAAAAAGAGTTTTCGTAAGTTTTTTGAGAAAAAAGTGTGTTTGTGATAATTATGCCTAAAGCGTGCCAACTCAGTGAAGGAATAAGGGCACAAATTGTGTTGTTGGATTCCCAGGGTGTAAGCCAAATTAAAATATCCCAAAAATTAAAATGCTCTCGTGGAGCAGTTCAATCTACATTGAAAAGGGTTAAAGAGACCGGGGACTATGCCTATAAACTACGCTCAGGCAGAAATCGTATCACTTCGGTAAGAAACGATCGACAAATTGTGCGAAAATCTCTCAAAAACCGAAGAAAAACATCTGCTGAGATAGCTGCAGAGCATTTAACAGAACAAGAAGTTCACATTTCGGCACGGACAGTTAGAAGAAGGCTCCTGCAAGCTGGATTGAAAGGTTGTAAAGCAAGAAAAAAACCTTTGATCTCACTTACCAACATAAAAAGTCGCTTGAGATGGGCTCGAGAACACAAACATTGGAATGACGTGGATTGGGCGAGAGTTGTTTGGTCAGATGAATCTACTTTTGAGGTAAATATAAAAAATAAATATTAAAAAATAATTAGTCAAAAAAAAATAAAAAATTGTGCTATGTATTTTAAAAGAATTAATAGAGAAATTTATGTTAAATTTGATGGAATTCTTATAGATTTTTGGAACTCCTGGCGCAACCATCGTAAGAAGAAGAGTCGGGGAAGCATACAATCCTGATTGTATAGTGCCTACCGTAAAGCATGGAGGGGGTAAACTGATGGTGTGGGGTTGTATGGCATCATCAGGGGTGGGAAAACTGTTGTTTTGTGAGGGTCCGATGAACAGTACCAACTATGTAACCGTCCTCGAGGCTGCATTGAATGCCTCAATTCGGCAAATCTTTGGGGAAACGGATAGTTCTTCGATAATTTATCAACAGGATAATGCCCCCTGCCATCGCGTTACGATGAGTTGGTTTCGAAAAAAACAAATTCGAGTCATGGACTGGCCCGCCCAGTCACCAGACCTAAATCCCATTGAAAATTTGTGGTCAATTTAAAAAAAAAAAAATCAAGGATCGCAGTATGACTTCAAAGAAAGACCTCAAACGTGCGCTGACAGAGGAATGGAAAAATATATCGAGAAATACCTGCGAAAAATTAGTACGGTCGATGAATAAAAAAGTCCTGGCTGTCATCAAAGCCAAAGGAGGACCTACAAAATACTAAAATTAATAAAATATAAAAAGTATTTCCTAAAAATATTGAGTTTTAATTTTTGTCTTTATTCGTTTTGTAGATACTGCAATTTGGGAGGGGTGCTTTATAATTTTGGCCGATGCTGTATATTGCCGAAAACCAAAGAACCTTTCGGGTGTTAAAGGAAATTCAGTCGGGACTTTAAAATTTTTAACATCAAACAATCTCGAAGTTTAAACCATCTTTAGGCCACTGACGAAATCTTAGAATGTGGTTATAACATAATTTATTTTAATTAATAATTAAATTATCAAAAACCTAAATTTCATCAACTTTGCCAAAACTGTCTAAATTTACATAAATAACACTAAACGTTTACCTCAATAATATCATCGTTATCTGAACATCTTGCGTATATAGCTTATTTCATTAAAATCATTGTAGAACATAGTTTCATGTCATTAGATGACAGGAATTAATGATTGTATCATGAAAATTGTCGTACGTACATTTTTTGTACACCACATTCCACGATTTGTTTGAAAAGAAAAAGAAAAAAAAATCAAACATCCTCCCACACAAAAATTTCTCATCTAATTATTTGAATATGTACTTTCGAGAATTAAGACAAACAAAATATTCAAATTAATAAAATTGATTGTCACATGCCAAAAATTTGAGTAAGTTAATAAAAGAAAAAATTTGTTTCGTACACTTATATATATATATGTATGTATGTAGGTTCTCATGAACTAATAATAAGTTGAGAATTTGTTATTTGTATAAAGACAACAAAAAATATTTTCATTCAGAAGCAATTTAAATTTGTGCTCTTGGAATCCAAAACAATCAATACTCGTTTATTGGTATTTTGCTGTTGTCTCGTCGTTTCTTGTTGTACTTTTTTTTTTTTTTTTGTTTTACTTAAACTCTCTGTTGGTTGTAAAACTCTATAATAAATCTGAAGCTGTCAAACAAATCTGTGGTAATTGCCAACGTTTACTACTTCTCGTTATAAAGATTATTGAAGAAAAGATTTGAGAAAATCAGTGAATATTAATATGATCTGAATTGTGTAACTGGTTTATTCACACTGATTGATACATACGAATTAGCGTTCATCGATAATCGATTTTTGTCATTTGGTATGCTATGCTCGTTATATTTAAACTTTGTAATAAACTTTCGTGTTAAACATTAACATTAACTAGTCTACGGTATTTTCATTTCTCGAGGTTTGATACTTTCCTATAAATCGTAAGAATTTTAGAAAACCAAAAAAAAATGGTTTGCACTTAAGGATGCTTCAAAGCATGATCTACGTCGAAAATAGTTATACACGCACGATAAATAAATGTCTCTTGCACCAGACACAAATGTTACTTTCATTCTTTATTACCATGAAGTGTCATTAATTTTATTGTATTTTTAAGAAGTTTGGTAAATAATAAAATGATTTACGGTTTAGGTTAGCCGTCTGTCTGTCCCTTAGACCGTAGGCACAATAACTTGAGAATGAACACAGTTATAAATTTAATTTCCACAATTACAGTTTTAAGTCATTTATGGGGTAGAACTCTAAAGGTATGAAAAAATCAACACAGCCAATTTATGGGATGCGGTCGAAACGACATATACAGTGTATTTCAAATTTTACCTATTTATGAACCGTATTTTTTGATAAAGTTCTGAAATAGATCAGATAGATGGCATGTTTCAAAACGGAATATTTCACAAAAGAATATGAAAATATAACTTAAGGTACACTATGGCATATTTCAATACGGCATATTTCAATATGGCATATGCTACATTCTTAATGGAAGTAAATTTGTATGTACATCTAATTTTTAAATTAAAAATACGTGAAGTAGCCCCTTAAAGTATTTTGCAAATAGACGGAACAAATTTTCTACGAACATGATAATTAGGAAGGTGATTAGCTAATGATTATTTATATGACCCTAAGGGTTGTTTTTTTACGAAGATATGTAGAAAAATCCAGATTTTAATTTTAAGTTCTGTTGTTTTTTGTTACTGTATGTGTATGTTTTGTTGCACCAATATATTCATTTAGTAACCGCTTTCCAGTTTCGTGGGTATTAAAAAAAATGCTGTCAAAGTACGATAGAAACACCCACTGAAAGTGAAATTTATTTATTACCTGAGTATTATTTTAGAAATAAAAACAATCTTGAATTTGTAACGTTGGACTTTTAAATCTTCGTTGTAATGAATTAATTAGACAATTTCTAAAATCATAAAAAAGAATGAAGTTTCATTCTGAGCTTTGTTCAATTTTGAATGAAGGGTGTAAAATTAATCAAGTTGATTTTCATCTTAATCGGTTAGGAAATGGCTAAGTTTTGAAATATGTCATTTTAAAGTATGTTATAGTACACCATATGTCGTAGTGTACGTAAGCCATAGCGTACATTATGCCTTAGTGTATAATATGTCGATTTGAAATATGCCGTTTTGAAATATGCCGTTTTGAAATATTCGAGATTAAGAAATACGTCCAACAGAGAAATCAAAACAGAATAAATCCTACATGCGCGGACTAATAAGAGCTTTCTAAAGACAACCCACATCGGTCTAACCGATTATTGGTGAAGGAAATAGAAAATTTACTTGTGACTGTGTTAAGTAGAAAGAAAGTGTTTTACAATAGCAATAACTTTAGTAGATAGTTTAGAGAGCAGTTTGATAGCGGCTTTGTAAGCGAATTTACTAACTTGTTGTTCTTCACATATTTTAAGTTATTTTAAGGATTTTATCTTTCTCCATTTCCTACAAAATGATCGACAAGTCACAATAAATATTTTATAAATTCTCGAAACGATTTAATATGTCGAGATTTTTTCGAAATTGTGTCTTTCGAGATTTTTTATTTTCGAGATTTTGTGCTATTCTCACTAAGTTCTATAGACAACAAAAGTGCTCAATCGTACAGTCATACGACTTTGTGTAAATTTATTCAAATATTCTAGCATGGCTTACAAAATTTTACCAATTTGTATTTGAACTTTGGAAACTTGACCACTTTTCAGGTTTTTAAATTTTGAGAGATTATCTGAATTAAGGAAAGTGCTGTTTTTCTCTCGTTCTAGTTACCCAAAAAAATTTCAAAATTGTTGCAAATTATAAGAACTATTATCACCTGTATTTATTAATTATTTTACCACAAAAATTCCACAAACAAAAATGTTTTTGTGAGATATTGCTTCAATATTTTTCAAATACTAAGTGATATACTCTTTACTTGCTTTTGTAAGAGAAAAGTAAGAAAATTCTACTACGAACACATATCAATGCATTTTAAACTTCAACTACTCAGTAGAGAGTGACGAACGTAACGAAATGTTTAGCAGATTTAAACGGGATCGATAATTTTGATTCCAAATTATTCAATGGATCAAAATTTAACTTCACATTGTATAGCGCTGTATAGTGATATTATCACCAGAATACTACAACTTAAAGATTTTTGAGAGCTTCTTAACTTTGATTTAGTAGAATACAAGACAGATATTAGCGATGTCTTCATCCCCGTAATCTTCAGATTTAATAGAATTAAGCAATCAATCAAGTTTGAAGTATACCAATACGATTTAGCTTATGTCAGCAAGCATACCATCGCATCACATTGAGAAAAGCAAAATCGACAATACGTATTACAACGTGCATTTAATCAGTTAAGTTAAATTCAATTAATAATACAAAAAAAAAAAGGAAAAGAAAATAAACCAAATTAATTAATAAAAAATAATAAAAATTTTATCGCACAAAATTGATTGGCGTGCAATTTGATTTTAATTTTTTTTTTTTTTTTTTTCGTTTTGCTTTTTATTCAATTAATTATTAATTAGTTTTTGTTTCTTATTATTAATAAGAAGCAAAAAAAAAATCAATTAAACGAAAAAAAAAAATATAAAATAAATTATCATTAATCAGGTTTATAACTTTTTAATGCACAAACAATAATAAGATAAAAAAGATACAGACGTAAGAAAATTATAATTATAGATCTTATTATAAAAAAAAAATTTTGTTTTAATATTTTTTTAGGTCTTCTTGTTCTTATGTTCATTCATTAAAATAACTTATTCCGTGAATTGCTCATTCTTGAAAATATAACTGAACCGATTTTTTGCGATGTTGACACACAATTGATTCGATTACACTAACAAAATAGCATTTAGATCGTTATAATTGAAATGTGTGTAATCATTTTATTTTGTATTGGTTGTGTTTTCACCCTGATTATATTCGACTTCTATTTTTATACATTGATACTGCCATTTAGACAAACATTTCAAATTAATGAGCCACTGTATGCTTTATGAATAGGTAGATCAATTTTTGAATGATATTTAAACCAAATCACAATTTGAAAATTGCTTCCGCGGAAGACACCTATGTAAGAACAATTATAGGAAGAGTGTCAATGTAAAACCACCAACAATTGAAATTTCTTTGTGTTATATCTACTGAACACGGTGAACAGTATTTTACGGTTTACTTCATTGCACTAGAAGCTATATTACAAAGTATTACGAGTTCCGATTCAACGTACTCAAAATGTTATCCGTACTCTTATAGGTTTCCGAAGTCAAGCGGCCAAGTAGTTCATGATAAACGGATATTGGATACAGCTGTTAAAAGTGTTTGCTACAATTAGACACCCACCCGACACTCACCACAACTTATCAGTTTGAAAAAATTTGAATTTCTGCACGGTTAGCATCGGCCAAAAATTCCAAACTCTTCTACTCTACTATAGTCATATCAACATAATATCTTACCATATACATCTTATCATATCATATCATATCATATCATGTCATATCAAGTCGTATCATATCACATCATATCATATCACATCATATCATATCATATCATATCATATCATATCATATCATATCATATCATATCATATCATATCATATCATATCATATGATATGATATGATATCATATCATATCATATCATATCATATCAGATATCTTATTATATCATATCGTGTCATATCATATCATATCATATCATATCATATCATACCATATCATATCATATCATATCATATCATATCATATCATATCATATCATATCATATCATATCATATCATATCATATCATATCACATCATATCACGTCATATCATATCATATCATATCACATCATATCTTATTATACTGTAGCGAGCACAGAAATGTACTCAGCAAGAATTGTTACAAAATTTAAAACAAAACATAGCGGTAAACAATTTAAGCCTTTTGTTTTAACATATGTTGTAGCAATTGCATTTGAATAAAATACATAGTTTTAGGTCAATTTTCAAAGTGGTACACGTTTAAAATGGCAGAAAATAAAAAATTAAGTGAAAACGAAAAATCAAAAATTCTGGCTTTATTTTCGGAAAAAATGTCCACCAGGCAGATTGCTAAGAGAGTTGGATTCAGTCAGTCTGCGGTGACTAAATTTGTTAAGCATTATTAATCTCGCTTAGTATGAAAAAAAGGATCGAAAAACGTACGGAAAACAACCCAAGCAGAAGATCGGATTCAATCGCGGCTGTTGATAATCGAACTGAATTCATTGAAGCTGGAAGAAACGAAATAGGAGTTCATACGGTACGTAGAAGGCTTAGAGATAAAGGTTTAATGGGGCGGTCACCATTAAAAAAGCCTTTACTGACTGAAGGAATAAAGCAGTGGTTGTTTTTTCTATTACGGTTTAGGAGAAATGACATCATTCGAAACCATTGTGAATGCAAATATCTATAAAAAAAATCATAGAAGAGTTTTTGGTTCCATCATTAGAAATGTATTTATCTAAGGCCTCGAACTGTATTTTCCAAGACGCTTCTGCGCTGTGTCATCGTACCAAATCGGTTACTAACAGTTTTTTTTAACAGAACGGTCTACCGCAAACAAATTGATAAGGAAAACTTCCGGGAATAATTTTTGTATTTTTCGTAGTTAAAGGAGTTTTTAGAAAAATTGGGTATTATTGCATGGATTGGAACAGATCTGAACCCTATAGAAAATTTGTGGTACATAATGAAAACCAGAATTGCTGGCAGAAAACCTTCCTCTAAATTATAGCTAGAGAAGGTGTTGGAAAAAACTTGGTATGAGGACATTTCGCTGACTGTAATACAAAATTTAGTGAATTGAATGACACACCGTATTAAGGGTGTCATCAAAAATAAAGGAGGAATTACCAAATATTAAACTTTTAATTTTGTAGATGACTACTTAAAATTAATTAAAACTGTACTATAAAACTGATACAGAATAAATATTTTTTACGCTGATCTTTTTTTTTGGTACACAATTATTGCCCAATGCATAAAACATTTTAGTACAACTTATTCTGAGTTCTAACACAATATATTTTCTTACGTCATTACGTCAAATACTACAAAATCCACATACATCACATTCGTCCTCCCTCAAAGCTATTACATTACATAAAAAAAATAAATATTTAATCTCTATACCTAGAAGGTTTAACAATTAGATCACGAGGTCGTAATACATGACCTTCCTCGTGACTCAACTCGAATGCATCTTCAATATTTGATGAATTATCCACATTTGAAAATGCATCCGTTACATATTCCAAAACATTACCATCTTTCCATGAACTACCACTTCTGTTAACTTCTCACTCTCAGAAACTGACCTATCTCTATTTTTTCTTTTTAACTTAATCAAAAAAGTGTAGTTCCTATTTTCATTATCATCCAAAACTGGTCTTTCGATCCCCACGTAATTCTTAATCTCTTCGTTCTCTCCGTCGATCGCTTTCTTGGAAATCGGATGCTTGTTTATCACACGCAAATGCATCTGATTAATATGACGCTTAACTATCCTACCATTCCCTTCTAATGAACATAAATAAGCACGTGGACCTAAAACCTTAATTACTGTCGCGTTATATATACTGTCGAGATTATATTATCCCCTTTGATAGCGTTCTTTATAGTTTTGACTGCGTTCTCTGCAGCGCCATTCGTAGCAGGATGGCCAGGGGGTGTAAAAGTATGTTTAATCCCCCTTTCTTTCGTGAACTCTGAAAAAACGTCGGCCTTAAACTTAAACAATCTTATCCGGCAAACCAAATTGCTGAAATAACTGGTCTAATTTCATTATCGTAAATGATGACGTCGGACTTGTCGTAAAGAAAACCTCAATCCATTTGGTTTTAGCATATTCAATATGAATCCTACTTCATGGTCTTTCTGGAATTTCCCACGGTATATTCATTGCCTTGGGCGGATTGGTTCTGTTCGACAAACATGCTTCGCAACTTTTTATTAGATGAGGATATGTTCTCCATCAATATTACGCCACCATACATAGGATCGTAATAAAGACTTGGTTTTAACCATTCCCATGTGTGATTGGTTCGATCAAAATGTTCACTTTCGTCTTTTGTACCTACAAGAATATCGTTTAAGAAAACTGCTACGCCCGGAATATTTGCTACAACTTTCTCTATCCCTCTTTGGATTATGCCCGTAGCAGGCTTAACTCCAAAAGGTAACCGGTTCATCCAAGAATTAGAATTGGAAATGAAGCCGTAGGGTGCACAAGTCTACTTTACATTCTTGTCACAAAAGTCTATTGTATATGACATTAAATGAATTATATATGATTTCAAGGCATTTCTTAAATTTATAAACAACCGAACGGATGCCTGGAAATATCAGTATAAACCAGAAGAGCAGCCAAGAATACCAAGAGCATCCACAGGGTCTAAATTACACAACATGTGTTTATTATCTGTCTTATATGTAACAAAAATACCCACCAAATGTATCAGTGCCAGCTATTTCGAAGAATGGAAGTTCCGAAGCGCAAACACGTAATCAAAACGTGAAACCGGAACTTTAACTGCATGCGTGTCGATCATACATTACTAGTATGTCGATCACGCCAAAGCGGTCAAATCACCTCAAACGGACCAATCAAGGGTAATCAACGAAGCGAGATTAAACTAACCGAAACAAATAAGTGCAGGTAAAATCAACTACTATAGGTACGCCAACTATATCATCACAATTAGTAATGGCTATGAGCCGCTTCGAACCATCATCAACCAGGCCAGTGTTACCGACTGCCTTAGTAGAAATACAGGATCGCACTGGAAAATGGTAAATATGTCCAACTCTACTGGACTCTGGAGCAGAGTCTTCGTTCATCGCAGAACACTGCATCCATAGGTTAGGAGAAAGCCACAATTTTTACCGCATGCTATAGTGAAACACTGAGGACGCTCCAATCGATATTTACGAATTAAATACCGTGATGTATAGCTCCAGGCCTCCAGTTGATCGCCGATTCCAATGAAGCAACTTGTCCCGAGACAGCACGAACCATCAAGTAGGATATGTACGTAGTTGACTTGATAAGAGGTGCGGATAACCTGTACGAGGCGATACGAATTGGTGAAGAGATTGTAAATCTACTAACCCATACTGACCCAAGAGAATTATTAAGCCAATTCAACAAGATCATAAGCTCGAAATCATTCGTTAGCTTTAATCAGCTTGAATGTTGCACACAAATATTTGAGTTGACGTGGAAAACGGAAGCTGACCACTTTATAAATCAAATTAACCTTAACTCAAAACCAACCTTCACCAAACAGAGAGTGCTATCAGAGTTTAGCCGAATCATAGATACACTTGTCTGCTATCTCCTTTCATCGTCAAGATCAAGATTATTTTTCAGGAATTGTGGATGTTAAAGTTATCAAGAAATTAACCAATGCCACCTGAAGCCGCTAATCGAAGGGAAAATGAGAGTGGCACTAGTTCAAACCGTCCATGCGGTAGCTGAGCTAACACCACACAGGACTGATTTTAGGCGTTCCAAAGGATCGATGTTATACGTGGACCAATTCTCACAAGGTACATATTAGTTTGGTTGTCTGATTTTCGAAAAAGATGAAAGGTGTAAGTAGTTAATCGCACCAGTATAATCTTGAAGATACTATCGCATGAGCATTGGTTTTATGTCCAATCTGCTAACAATTCAGCAGATTGAACAACTCAGGGCTTAGCACTATACGAATTACAACAATACCGATTGTGGTATCATGATCCAGATTTTTCTTATCGTCACAAGAACACTGATCTAAAATG